>NEWO01000002.1:6981091-7000647 GCA_003013225.1 Phalaenopsis aphrodite | reverse complement strand
GAGCACGCTACCTGCACTCTTATTTATTTGGTTGGCCAAACATGTTTAATTTATTTTGAAATTAATACCAACAGGCCCATATGCATAGTGGGCCTTTTGGATCTAGTGGATCGGGCTTTATCCAACGGCTGAAGCCTGAAGCCTGTTCTTGTCTATCTATACTCATCTGCTGTATCCATCCATATAATGGAAAAATTATTCCACGTCCTGATGTATTTCGGTGGACCCCACCTAAATTTTTTTTTTTATTTTTTTAAAAAGGAAATAATTCTAACCATAGATCACCGTGATCTACGGCCAAGATCGAACACCGCATGCAGAGATGCATGTGGTGTCCGCACACAATAATCCCTCCAAATAATGACTACAATAATTATCTCTCTAGCATATCAGGAAAACATGCGAGTTCCTCTTTCGAGCTTGCCTGAACTCATCAAGCTCTTGCACCGAGCACCGACAAACTCGTCAATTTTGTTTGTTGAGCTCGTCTCTATTTTTCGAGAAATTATTGCGTACGGTGTCCGATACTGACCGTAGATCACGGTGATCTACGGTCAGGATTATTTCAGTTTTTTTTTATAAAAAACTTTTTTAGTGGGGTCCACCGAAATACATCTTGACCGTAAATCAGGTGATTTACGGTCCGGATCAGACACCTCCGCAAGATGCGTGCGGTGTCCGGTCCGTATGGAATAATTTTTCCTATTTTTCAGGTTTCGCTACAAAGATCATTTATCAATTCTTGAAGGTCACTTGCATGGCGGAAGGAAAAAAATACTATCATCATTATCAATGCTCATTTATGAATTGTCTGACACTCGCGACGATATATTTTGAACAATGAGACTTGGATAGATCTTGTACAGCACGACTTATAATATACCATTTTTTTTTTTAATTTCTTACTCTTTCTGTAGCCCTATGAGGATAACGACACGCGCAGAGGCCTATAAAAAGGAAGGGCGAGGCAAACTGGAGGGCTCTCTCTTTTCACATTCTCTACTCATCTCGCAAGTTCTCCCTCGAATTGGGTTCACAAAATATATGGGACTCAACGTTCTGATAGGATTTAACAACTATGAGATAATATATTTATATTTAATATTAATATCAAAATAAATTTAAAATTTTCAAATCATTCTACAATAATTGTATTAAGATGTCTAAACATTATATATTTATTTATTTATGATTTTTGGGATAGATTTGTAAAAATTTGATTGAATGTAACAAATATCTTATAAATTTACCCAAAATTTAAAGACTAAACTTTAATGCTATCTCCTAAATAAATTTAGATAAAAAGTCGTGTTTTTTAGTAGCTACAATTGATTTAAGGAGAAAATTGGATTATATTTAATTAGATTTTACCTAAATGTTGAATTCTTGAAGACGAAACTTTTAATCATTATCGGGAGTTTTCTCAAATGACCCTCATCATTTAGGATGTAATTAACTATAGCGGCTTGCCGCTATAGAGAATTAAGAACCCAAATTAATCTAAATCCTATCTAATCTGTGGATTAGATATAGGAACTTGTCGGCTATAAAATTCGCAGACCAAAATAAAATCGTAAACTTTTAAGTTTGGATAGTTAAGCCTACTAACAAATGATATGCTTATCTTTTTGAGATGATATTTCACTTGTGACATCATTCTCAGCTATTTAAACTATTAGATATATGAGGTCTATCCGATCTCGTTATTTTTCAAAATAAAAAATATCATTTCCACAAAATTAAAATTACATTATATATTATACTAAATTTAAAATTTTTTTCTAAAAAATGAACTTAAAATAATTTCTAAAATTATGCAAAGCACCTCTAATTCAATATGGTTATATGGCAAGAGATTATAATATTGAACCAACGAGTACATTGATTGTGTAATCAAGTTGATTTTTAAGAAAATTATTATTTATATTATCACAAACATTTCAAATATTACCAAAAAAATTTGTTGCATTTACATATCTAACACATGAAATTTTATAATTACATGCATAATACTCAAATCTTTAACATCACATCAAAAATATCACATTTATCGACTCTTTAAAGGACAAATAAATCTTTTATAAGTGCAAATAGTAAAATTTAAGTATTAAATATGTAAATAAAAAATTTAGGAAGATTTAAATGCACACTGCTTAATTCCTAGGTATTTACATATCTAACCCTTAAATTTCATTTTTTTTATATTTATCGTCTTACTTTTGCATGAAAATGTGTATTTTACTTTTTTTTTTTAATTTAAAATGGTGATATTTTTTATGTCATATAAAACAATTAGGTAGTATAAATATAAAAAAAAAGTAGAGTTTAAACCAAGTAAAAACCATGAAGAGTGAATAAATGTAAACATAACAAATTACATAAACATTAAGAATCTTTACGTGCAATTGCACAATTGATGTTTACTTCACATTTTTACTACAATTATAACTTATGCTCCATAGCTTAACATTAATTAAGGGTCTGTTTGGGGCAGCTTATGCGTAGGATAAACTGCTTATCCTGAAACGCGGCCCGTGGGCCGACCACAGGGGTCGACCCGCGGCCCGCGTTTAGTGTAAAAACTCAAACGCAGTTTCAGATAAGCTGGCGAAACGCGCGAACCAAACGGTACGGCGGTGTTTTCAAAACGCCGCCCACACTTATAAGCTGCCCCAAATGGACCCTAAATCCAATGAAGGTTTAGGTTACAAAATCAACTAAAAAAACTCACCACAACAAATGGAAATGAACAGACATAGCATACAAAATGAAATCAGAAACAGAAACACACTCTACAGATCTACTTTGCAAATCATGTGGAGACATCAAGACATAATATAGCAGTGTTCAAATACATACCACTCAATTCCTACTTATTTACATATCTAACAGCTACATTTTACTTTTTAGATACATACCACCTTACCTATGCATCAAAGGTATATTCCACTTTCTGAAATTTAAAATGACGGTATTTTTGACGTAACATGAAAGATTCCGGTGGCATAAGTACAAAAAAAGTAAAGTTTAGATGTTAGACATGTAAATATATAGGATTTGTCTGGTATTAATGTAAAGGGACCAACAATAACCTAGCATACCACTGATGATTGGTCACTTTGCAGCCAAAGGAGTGAAAACAGCTTCAGTAAGAACATGAGCCCACCTTGTAAATCCAAATCCCAATAAATGATTAATGTAAACCTTCCCGTCCTTCACCGTCGCCGATGAGGCGATGCGATGAAGAGGTCCGACAAATCTTTCCGTGACAGTTGCGGTATTCCAATCATCGAAGCTCTCCAGAATTCTAGCAGAAGGGGTGCCTGCAACTACCAGCTTGCTTGGTGAGAGCAGCTCCAAGCCATCTCCCAGCAGAACAGAACCTGTAACTTGTACAACTTTTACTTCCTCGGTTTTGGTATCAATTTTGAAGAGATAGCCACCAGCGGTGTGTATGACTAGAAGGTAGCCGTTTGGGTGGTGTATAATTCCGTTGAGCCCAACCAAGGTTCTGTACCATTGTTTCTTTTGGAGGAAAGTATTGTTCCTTATGATTGATAGGAGTTCGCCATTCAATCCTACTTTCCAGATCTTGTTTGATTTCGTGTCGGTAATATAAGCATTGCCTTCATTGTCGACGGCTACATCGTCGGCAAATGAGGGTTCGTCATCTATATGATCAAGCTGAAGTGAGAATTAATGACCATTGTTTATGGAATGATGCTATAAGATATGAATTTTTCTTTTATTTGTTTGGAGCATAGAAATATATCAAAAATATTTAAGTGAATGTGAGTTATAAGGTTAGATACATGCAGCATATCAGAGATAGTGAATATTAAGACTTAAAATTTTGCTCTGAATGTTGGTAAAAAAATGTAAATTGTTCAAGAAATAGCTCCAAATGCAAAGTCTAATGATTTGGAGTGACATTTGGTTTACAAATTTGTTAAGAATAAATTGCTCTAAGGTCTTCCGGTTTAATTGTACTTAGTTTTTAGTCTGATCATTTTCAAACAATACCAATTTTAGATCTCTCTAGCAAATTCTTTTATTATGAATTCCTGTTGGTGTTCATCGCAAATCTCAATCTAGACACAAATCACATATTTTTTTACATTTTTTTAACATGGGAGCATTCTATTGCATACATCTTCCTTACTCCATCTACCATTGGTTAGTGATCTTATTAAAAATGCTCGTACTATCTAACAAGTTCTTCGATACAATTTCATTTCAGAAAATGGGAATAAGATGAACATACCTCGCTTCATTTTTTTTTACGTGCTATTTCATGATTCAACTTAAATTCAATATGGCAAATATGAACATTCACTGTATTGAAAACTTCATATCTATTAACAACCAAAAAGTTTAGTGTTGATTAAATATAACATTGGGACATGTTATTACATACAATCTCGAATTAAAATATAATTTTCGCTGCACATATCAATCCAATCTTATTTCCATTCCTAACCCGGATCAATCATTTAATGTAATGTTTAGTACGAGAAAGTGTGTGCTATTAGCAACAAAAAAGTAGCAAAACCACTATTACCACCAGAAATCAAATTCTACTTGTCACTATACTCAGCATGCTTTGACAAAATACTACTGTATTCTAGAAATTTAAACTAGACACTGATATTCATCAAGAGGAAAAGAAGGGAAGCTTGAACCCAAATCTAAACTTAGAGTTAGAAAGAGGTTTACTTGACAATCACTATCATCACCCGACTAGCTACATGAACTTGGTAATCATCAAAATCATCTGACTAGAGTCCACAACTTCTTTCACCCGACCACTGTTGTCTGAAACCGTCCACATGATGACAATTACCCAACCATTATCACTTGATCACCACCGTCTAACAACGTTCAATTGACCACCGTCACCTAATTAACCACTGTCAATCATTGTTGCACGATCATCATTGCTTGATTATAATCACTTAAAAACAATCGCTCAACCTAAATCGTCCAACTCTTCACTTAACCACCATCACCAAATCTCCATCACCCAATACTCTTTTGCCTAAACATAATCCCCTTATCAAAAACATCCAACTTTGGTCACCAAATCACCATCACCCAATACTCTTTCGCCTAAATATAGTCAAGAACATTATTATCTAACCATTATCACCTAACAATGATCATCTCATCGCCACCACTTGATTATCACCACCAGATCTTACTTGCTCGACTATAATTATCAAACCACAATAGTCTAACTACTGTCACCAGACCATCGACGCCAAAACTTTTAAAGAGAAAGATCAAATATATAAACAATGATGTTTTGAAAACAAAGATCATCCAAGTCCGATCCAAATCAGATGAAACCATTAGAGTCAGTTAAAAGGAAAAAAAAATATGAGAGGTGGGACACGAGGATAATACGGCGGACCTGGTCGGCTGAGGCGAGTAAGGAAGAAACGCTCGCCGGACTCGAGTCCGTAAGCGGCTACTGCGGCAGACCGAAATCCCATGATGTCAGCATATACAACAAGGAGACGGTCTCGCTTCCCATCGATTGCGATCCCCAGAGAGGCGTTGCCGGCGACGTCAGCGTCCGCGATCACCGTCCGCTCCTGCAGGTCGGAGCTGCCGGCGGTGTCCGGGAGGCGAATCTCGGCGATTCCTCCGTCGAAGAAGGTGGATACGAGAAATCTGCGACGTGGATGGTCCCATTTGGCGCACTCCCTTAACCAGCCGTGGCTAGTGTACTTGAGAGAGCCATTGGTAGAGGTGGCTGCTCGCTCCAGAGAAACGATCAGGGAGAAGGGGATGGCGGTGGCGAGGACTAGAAGCACCAAAGTGCGTCGCCCACAGCAGCCGCCGAAGAAACTCGCCATTGGAGGAGGATGATCGGAGCTGCGTAAATTGTTGACACACACCTGAATGAAAGATCAATTTCAATGGCCAATGTTCGTTGGAATTCTGCAACTCATGAAATTAAGAAATAGATTGAGATTGTTGACCTAATTCCTGAAAATTTCAAACAATGGTTGGGAACTTGGGATTATGATGACTGATCTCAACTCCACTTGGACTCCCCTAAAATTTAATTTTTAAAAAAATCGATCTAAAATTTTGGCATGTAGCTGGAATTATTTATTTCTATTTGGATTGAAATTTAAATTAATTTTTGAATAATTAACAATAATCAAGTTAAATTCATAGTCCTAACAAGATTATAAAATCTTTATTTCAAGCTGAGCTGGGTTGACTCTAAAAAGAATTTGATCCAAAATTTTAACTTATCTCTGCTCATTTAATTCAATCCAATCCCAATCTGAGCCTAAATTTGAATCAATTTTCAAACAATTAATGATCTTCGAGCTAAATTTACAACCCAACTTGGGTTGAAATTGAACCCCAACACGCGCTTGAACATGAATTTCATGTACTTTAAAATTGATATAAAATTATCTGAATTATTTTCACATTCATATTTTCAAATTTTATTATTTTATTTTTAAAATTATTATGAAAGTAACTTCTATCTTTCAGAATATATTTAATTTATTGAGAAAAAAAAAGAAGTGTAAAAGTAATATATTATGTTTAAAACAATTTGTCTTTATACAACATAATTCTTTTTAAAATCAAATTAATATAAAATAGGCCTGTCTAAGGCAACGACGGTTATTTCTCGAATCAATAACTCATGACTTATTTTATCTATTAATTTTATAATATTAATGCTATAAATGTGCTTATCTCTCAAAAAATTATATATATATATAATATTAATATTATTGATGCATCAACAAATTACTATCGGATTTCAAAACAATCTTTTGAGCAAAGAATATTCAATCTTCTATTACGTTAAGAACTCTAATTTCAACAAGCTTATGATAAAATTGACCGACTAGATGATGTCAAAATTGATCTAATTCAAGTCATATCAAGCCCAAATTAGGCCATTAAACTATTTTTAAAATCTTTTCAAGTATAGTTGGGATATCAAATGAATATCGAATATAGCTAGCTTATAATCGAATCGAGCGTCGCAACAAGACGAACTAAAGAGCACAAGATCGCTCAATTCCAACATTTTTAAAGCATATAAACGTTTATAAAAAATCATCTGACAAAAAAAAACTCTCCAAGTCTTCCCATAAATGGATCACATCAAATTTCTGGCTTAATAGAGCTCGATTTAATTTCCAACCAGCTCAGCTCACAATTGAATATAACGAGCTCTAAGCTAATTTTAAGCCGCACGACATTAATTTGGAGCAAACTCAACTCAGCTTGAAATTGAATTGTTAGCAGCATTAGCTGACTTTTAATCTCCAATTTAATAAGCGAAATTTAATTTAATTTTGATGAGTCCGACTTAAAAATATTGAAGTAGATTATAGTTAAAATAAGTTATATATATATATATATATATATATATATATATATATATATATATATATCATAATCTGTATAACATCACTGTAAATGTTATTTTAAAGTTCAAACTAATTAAAAATATTTCAATACAAATAATATTAAAATATGCTTGGAAAGGGAGGCCGGCTGGAGAGGTTGCCGGCCAACGAAGGCCGGCTCGAAGGGCTGCCGGCTGGCATACAACTTAGCTGCTGATATCTCATTAAATATTTGATGTGATTGCTGCTTCAAATTGATATTTTCCCCATTAAACAAATTGACACCCAATTCCAATATATTTACATATCTAACACCTAAACGTCACTTTTTTACATTTATACCAATTAAATCATTCATAGTAACGGTAATGTTGTATGTACATAAAAATTGAAATCTAGGTGTTAGATATATATATAAATACATAGAAATTTAGTGGATTGTATGCAAATATATTGTCTTTTTTGTTATATTTATAGGTACCAGCATTCAAGCAGTAATAGTTTTGCCAACATGGAATTATTAAGATAAATTACGGAACAAATTGGAAGTATGAGTTTATAAGGGTTTCATACTGCATGTAAGAAGACCTTAAGTCCTTGACTGTTACTGTTACCTATAAAAGGAATATCAACGTTAAACATCAGGTCAGTAGGAGGATCTGATTCTACTTTAGATTTAAGCAAAAAATATGGCTGATCAATCAACCTTATATTATACTTGAGAAAGAAAAGAGAAAATTGAATACATACCACACAATTCTTATGTATTTACATATCTAAAACCTGAAGTTTGATATTTATAAGTATATACCAACATGGTGTCATAAATTTATGTATGAAAATATGTGTTTCAGTTTTAAGAAAATAGCGGTGGTGATATTTTTGATGTGATGTTAGAGATATGAGTGGCATGCATGCAATTAAATATGAATGTTTAGGTGTCAGATATGTAAATACAAAAGAATTGGGTGGTGCATGTGTGAATGTCCTTTATCTTATGCATTTACATATCTAACAACTTTATTTTCTACATTTATACCACTTAAATTTAAAATACCACCTTTTTAACTTCAGAAAAAAGTGAATACACACTTTCATCCATAGATGAAGTGGCATGTATGTAAAAATTGAAGTTTAGGGGTTAGATATGTAAATACATAAGAATTGAGTGGTATGTATGCAAATCTTAGAGATTGTTTGTTTGAAACACACCTTGAATTTCGGAAGATATTCTGAGAAGCAAAACAGATGGCTAAGTTGATCCAAAGCTTTCAGTCTTTCATGCAGAGAACCACTTATATGACGTTGTGCGTTGGAACACTTAGATAAAACTTTGTGTTCTTGAAATCATCCAGAAGGGGGTTATACCCATCCTTGGTCCTTGTCTTTGACGGCAAGCCAAATTGTTCGATGAAAGCAGCAGTATCAAGCTTATATGAGGCAGAAAATTATATTTTAAAGAGAGAAGATGATACTGATATGAAACATAAGACATACCACAGACTTGACAAAGAACAACTAATACAAAGAGCCATAAGTAATTCAAATAATCACGAGCAAATAAAGCAAAAAAAAAGAAAAATTAAGGCAATGTTATCACGACCTAGCGCTACTCTTCCAACTCTGCCAGCTCACTTTCCCTGCTCTACACAAAATGCTGAACTCCTGCAATCCAGTCATAAAAGGCCCCAAAGATCTCATTTTTAAGCTTTTGTACATTAATCCTTGAGGATTTTCTTAATTTTTTATGTTCGGATTCATGGGTTATCTTTGACATCAACACCACCTCATAACATACACGTCTCATCTGCTCTCGATCATTCTAGCACCTAAAGAGGCCCTCATCACACTGTCCTCTTCTACTCTCTCGCTAGGGATAGATTTTCATCTTGTGTTCGTTCACTCTTTTCAGTTGATCACTATTACGGAATCCTCTACATTTCCTAATTCATCAATTTCTTCAGATCTCACCTCCGCCAACAAGGACTTCTCCCAGGATCTTGACTGATCCCATAAGGAGGTCACCATCTCATTCGCAGGTCGCACTAACTTTTTCAAGGCTCCTCCTCCAGTTTCTCTTTGGTGGTAGCTTCTCCTCCGCCACAACCTCGACACCTTATTGAGAGTGTTATTCATGGTTCAAATGCTGCAAACCTTTTTCCCTTTTAAATAAGTAATTATCTACTTTTCTTTTATCAAAATCTAACAACGTAATCCTCTACATGATACTACAAGACTTTAAGATTTTTAGTGGGGGAAAGCGACGACCAAGACTTTAGGAAAGTTGAAGAAGACTATGACAAGTGTCACTAATGGTGGTGAGAGCCAAACTCAAGACAGTTTATGAGCGGGAGCCAAACGATGTGATCCAACAACGGTTTGCTTTTTTCCATATTGCGGATAAGGCGTCTTTTTAGAATGGGAGTATTGTTACTCCAGTCATTAAGGACAATTTAATCTCTCGTTATTTACTATTGTTTAGCATAAATAGGGCTAATATGCTTAGAGTTAGGACGATGATGAGATTATTGTCTTGAGTCTTAGGGTTAGGATTTGAGAGAGATTTCCTACCTCTCAAATTATAGATTTGGGAGAGATCATCTACCTCTCTAATTGTAGGTGCTTATCTTATGTATTTGTGTTGAGTTGTTTGATGTTCTTGTAATAAAATATTTATTTGTCCAAATTTTTGCCAATAATCCTATCACAATGGCAGCCAAAAAATACAATGTATTATCCAAGACACCCTTAATGAAAGAACTCCTAAATATTGGATATCATTTGGAGGCTACACCCTCAAAGCCACACTCCCCGCTACTCTTCCAACATCAACTGTTTTTGTGTAAGGTGTTTTTCACAAGGTATTTATTATGCTCTTCAACTTACTAAAAACTGTGAATATGGAAAATGAGTTGTGAATTGATAATTCAAGCACATAGCATGGTCAACATTCTTTCACGAGTAATAGAGATGAAGTAAAACTTACTGTGATACTTCTTCTCAGCTTCACAGGTTTAGATGATCTGGAGTTCGTCTCACCTGTCCATCCAGAGCAGTGATGATCAATTCTCTCCAAAAGCCAAAAATCCGTTGGGAAGAAGATATCAGAGTCTCCCTGAAAGCCATTTAAAAAAAGTTTCAACGTTAGTAAGATAGCAGGAAAATTAATACTCCAGTCTGCACGATTTAAAAAGAATAATAGATTAATAAGCAAATTCAGCAATCACAATATACAACCAAAACAGATAATCTCTACCAGATGTACCTAAAAACAGAATTCAAAACCTGTCCATCATTACTTAAGATATGTAAAATATTGATATGAAAACACAGTACCAGTATGAAACAAAAAGGTAAAATGGAATGACAAAAGTAATGATTAAACCACGCATCAATGAACATGCAACTCAAAAAAAAAAGTACTGAAAGCAACACACACAGACATAATGAAAATAAAAGTATGGCATAGATATCAAATTAAGGGTAAAGCAAAACTGATAGATTAGATTTATGTTTCGTTTGTCCTATCCGCCGGTCAACTGGACGATATTTTCATAAAAAACTATTATTCGCCCGTTGTTGATGATTTCAAGTCAAAATTGAACATGATTGACATCTATACTTCAACTTGAGGGGGAGAAACACAAGTTATATTACGATTTTACTTATTTCTTGCAATTTACTATTTATGAATTCATTTTTATTTCCAGCTATTTATAGGAGTTTTTATTTTTAATTTATTTGATTTGATTTTTTGCAATCTTGGAAATCTCAGCGTTATTTCTTTCCTAAGTTTAGGAGATATTGATGTTATTTCTTTCCTAAGTTTAGAATTCTAGTAAGTTGTATTTAGGTCAACATTTCGTATAAATAAATGTATTTGGCTCAATTCTCCAAACCTACAGGATGATTACTTGTTAGTGACAAAAAAAAAAAATAAAATTTGAATCTCACCGTCTGAACAACCATTTCTACCTTGAAAATTCTAAACCCTTAGTCGGGTCATAACACAATTGTAGTACAAGGTCACAATTGTTCACTTTGAAGAGTCACCTTCAAGCATTTAAACATTCACTTGATCATAGCTGATGAACTGTTGCCCAACCAATATGATTTATGAATATAATAACTAACATTAACTTTAACTACCACATAAATATCTTCCAGAAGCAATTAAAAACCCGACTCATCTTATTAAAGAATGTATGAAAAAGCTAATTTTAAAGAAAATCTTTAATATTCAACATTATTTGCTCACCATAACATAAAATTAGATCATATTACCAACAGAAACTTAATGCTCATTTGATTTATTAGAAAAACTAAATCACAAAAATGGGTACAGTTCTTATGAGCAGGATAAATGGAGAAGAAAGGCATACCTTTGCATCCAGGTAACTTGAATGATCAACTGTGATCCCGTCTTTCTGAAACAAATATGCAATTTATGAACATCATAATAGCTTTCTATCAAGTTTAAATCAAGAAGCTACTCGAGTAACTCTAATGCGAAGGAAATGTGGGGACAAAGGGAACTTCTCTCCATCGGAGGAAATTGCAAGCATATTTCCAGAACAATTGCAAATTAATTACCACGGCAGTTAATTAGGATGGAAGAACAAGAAGAAGATAATATTCAAGAATATATTTCAGAACGAACCAACAAGTTGTTTTGTAACTTTATGAAAATATGGGTGAGTCGTCATATAATTAAAAAGCAATTAAAAATAGTTAGGATAAAATAATAGACACATGAGAAGAGAAAAAGCTTAAAGAGTTACAGCTGAAAGGAAAATGAGAAAAACTTACCAAGGGTAGAAGGAAAGTGTTTAACAACCAAAGTATTTTTTATTTTAATAAACTACCCTTTAGCGTTATTGATCCAAAAATAAGCAATATTGATTACAAATACTCAAGCTAGATGTTTAACTTCAACAATATCACCAAGTTTGATGTTCATCACTTGAAATATTTATCATAACACACTTTTTCAATCAAAAGTTTTCTATCATATCTGTCAAATATCTTGTATCACGTGAAAGATAGAAAACAGCATAGTTCTCATCACATCACAATGTAACAAAATCAAATAAATCATACAAGGAAACTAAAATAATGGTACAATAAATATAAACATGAACCAATGTATGATGATTTGACACAAACAGACTAAGTCCACTCTTAAGTTCCCCTCTCAAGATTTTAACTACTCTCCATACCCTGAGTTCTCCTATTACGATTTTTGCTACCTTCTACTTCTATTAATACAAAGCTAGGAAATCACTCTCCTTCACGGTTAATGGAGATTTCACATGCCTTAACCATTTCAACAAAAATTAATGAAAAACAAAACAAAATATCCAACTTATCTTTAAATTTGGATGCAGCTTTAATGTCAATAGAATGAGAAGCAGCAACAAGTTTGTAGGAGCATCGAAAAGAACTTAACTGACTGCAGTTTAAGTGAAGATTTTTTGCAACTAAGCAAAGAAGCATAGCACATTGCCTGAACAAAGCCTTCCACACCTGAGCATTACATACATGGATCACAACAATAATACTCCCATCAACAATAAACCCTATAACACAATGCTAGAACAACAAAACTTTTAACATAAATCATATTAACCGTTACAACCGTGTTCACATCAGTGCACTCATCTCAGGTGTGTGGAGGGGTGAGCATTCGATCAGTTCAGATGGATCGGTTTTGAAATTGAAACCAAACCAATCTAAATTTAAATAAAACTAAACCGACCGAACCGATATTTAATTCAGTTTAAAAGGTTTGGTTTTGAAATAAATTAAATTATTCATTGAAATTTGGCTAAGAACAAGCATTATGAATCACATATCTTATTCACATGATATCAATTTAATTTCACGAATCATTTATTTATTTCAATAAAAAATATTATATATAATAATTTTTTTGATTTTTTTAGTTTATTCTACATGAAACTAAAATATAATAAAAAATTTTAATAAAATTTTGGTTTTTCGGTTAAATGAAAATTAAAATAGAACCGAAAACCAAATATTGAAGTCCTAAAATCCAAAAACTGAAATTCAATTTTGAAACCGAACCAAACCGGCCAAACCTGATCACTTCGGTTCAGTTTTTTTGGTTTTACCAAATAATGCACCCCCCTAGAGTGAAATGCCCTCACCGCCTGCACGTCTTGCATCTGTTAAGCTCTCACTCAAGCGCCATATGTAGTACTCCACCGTAGGGGTGCAAACAAGTTGAGTCAAGCTCGGGCCACCCTTAGATTGAGCTTGATTAATTTAATTTAGTCTGAGCTCAAACTTGAGCTTAAGTCTATGAGCTCAAGTTTATTACAAAAGAAAAAAAATAATATTAATTTAAGGTGGTATTATAATAAAATGATAAATAGAATGAGCAATTATGAGAGAAATAATAAGAAATCACTTAATATAAAATATAAAAGATTATTTTTTAAAATATTTTTAATAGTTTAAAGATAAACTCTTCCAATTTAATAGAATTTGAGTATATTTTATATTAATATTTTTTAAACGAGGCGACTCACGAGCTAATAGCTTGAGCTTGGCTTGTTATCTCATTGAGCTTAATTCACGAGCAATTTATCGAGTCGAGCTCAAGCCAGCTCGCGAGTCTGCTTAACTCACTTACACCCTTATCTACCGTTGCACGACCTCACATTTTCCATTCCTTCATTGCGCACCCACGCATCTCAATGCCTTTCATGTTTATGCGCTTCCTACTTGACCCTGGGACTTTGCATGTGGATGGCTCCAGATGGGCCACTTGGGCTCCAGGAAACTTTCTTCCACTGTTCTTGATCTTTGCCGCCCATGTTGTTGTTGCTTTCGCACTGCACTCACTTTCTTTCCCTCTCCTCGATCACCATTCCATCTGAGACCTTCCTCCTTGAATGCTCCTACAGTCATAATTGTTCCTCCAATCAATGACCATTATAGCCTCTTGGTCTGATCAAATTTCATAAGATTAGGTGCCCTTATCATTCATAATTTCTGTTCCTATGCAAAAGTTGTGAGTAGTTCCTTAGACACGAGTGCATCCCTTTACTTTTGTTAATTTTCACCAAGACTCTGCTACACAGAACCATAAATAATCTCCATCATTTCAAAGCAAACCTATGATTATTTCTTTTAAGGAGGAAATCTCCAAGCTGGTTTGCCTGTTTTATGTCTTTTGCAGGAAAAATTCATTGGGTCGTCCAAATATTAATGTCATTTGCAAATCCATGTCAAATATACACAAGGTTGGTGACTATTCATCTAAGATTATTGATCACATTCACATCCGTATAAGGTTATCATCAAAATACATATTACACCACTCTTCTTTAGATGCACCTAATATGTCATTGGCTTTCCAATGCATGTGGTCAAGTGCTCCCCCTATTTCAATGTGCTTGTAGAACCACCCATCACACCTATTAAGAGGACCTTTTCTTAGCTTTGATATTTCATCTTTGGCAACCCTTTGGAATTGGATGTTGCTACTACTCGTCTTTAGGCCTTCTGCAAACAAAGTTTTGGTTGAAATGAACATTAATTTGCCAATGGAAAAGAAGATATAGGTTGGGACAAAGTCTTGTGATTATTGACACAACGTAGTCTTAAAAGCAACCCTCATATTGTTTCTTTGTAAATTTTTTGGCAAAAAATTCTCTTAGCATTGCAAAGTTTATTCAAATCTAATGAAATAAAATATTCAAGTTATTAGTTTAGCTTAGACTCAACACAAACAAGTTATGTTCTGTTGGCATCAACTTTGATGATGAGGTTAGAACACTGTTACTCTTAACTTCATAGTAAAATAAATAGGATGGGTTCATTACTGCTATGAGTTACTCTTCATAAAACATAAAGTTAAACTTTAATGATATTCTGGGGTCAATCCTGAATAAGAAGTTCACAAGAACACGAGCAGTGAAACTTCAAATTTTGCTTTGAATGTTGAAACTAAAGAAAGGAAACTTGATAGAAACACAAGCAAGGACATATTCAAGTCTAGGAGAGAAAAATCCGGGTTGTGAAGACAAAAAGACATAGGAGAATGTTAAAACTATGGAAAGAAACGTCACTTTAGGAAAGACCATAAAACTCTGAAGAAGATTAGTGGTGGAGATCCAGACAAAAAACTCTCAACAAATATCTCCACAAAAAAAAAATCAAAGATGTCATATTTTATCCCTAGATAGTACTGAATTAGGGATAATGGATTCAATGGTAAATAGTAGATTCAGGTGCCTCTTTTTATGCTTGCCTTAACAAAAAGATGTTCAAAAACTATACTCAAGATGATATAGAGAAAGTGTATTTGGGAAATAAAAGGCCTACAATATTGTTGGAAAGGGCAATGTTAATATCAGGTTGTTAAAATGGATCAATCTAGAATTGAATGAAGTTAGACATGTTCTATGTTTGAAAAGTAATTTATTTTCTGTGAGTCAGCTTGCAATCTCAGAGTATGTGGTCACTTTCACACGTGATTCGTAAAAAGTCAACAAAAGGGAAACGGAGATGGCTTGAGGCAACATTGAAGACATCCTCCATCTGATTAATGAGATGTATAAATCTATTGGAGTCGCTGGAACAAATATTCATGCAAGTCTCTGGTAGGGATATCAATTCAGCTCAGCGGGTCAAGTATGCGTCCGACCGAAAATTGATCCGACCAGAATAGGTTTAACTACAAGACCAAAATATTATGTAAAAAATCCCAAACTAAACCCGACCAGCCTTCAACCCACCAACCAAAACCCAACTTGTAGAACCCATTTAAAATAAGGAATAATTGTTATTTCGGCTAAAATTGAATCAATTTTGGGACAATTGCAAGCTAATTTAGGGTTAATTAAGGATTAACGGGTCGATTTCAATTCAATTTAGGGTTGGAGGGTCATTTTTTAGTCAACCCGAACCCGAATTTTTTTAGTTGGGTTCAGGTCGAGTTAGCTTGTCGGGTCACCCATAATATTTGGCACTGCAGACTTGGTCATATGAGTGAGAAATATGAAGTCTCTACTTTCTAAAAACAAACTTCAAGATATAAAGTCTGCAAATTTAGATTTTTGTGAAAATTGTGTTTATGTCAAGCAAAAGAGAGTTATCTTTTAAAAAGTGGGTCAAAGTTGGAGTTAGTGTATACAGATGTATAAGGTCCTATTCCAATCAGTCTATTGAAGGCTCTCAATATTGTCACTTTCAATGATGATCACACCAAGAAGATATGATTGTATTTCTTAAAACATAAACCTGATGTGTTTGATTTGTTTAAGAAATAGAAAGCCATTGTTGAGAATGAGAAAGACGATTAATGTGTCTCAGACCAGATAATGATGGTAAGTATTGTGATCAGTGGTTCAGAAACTATCAGAGATGAGTTCATTGTTCCAACTATACTACAGCAAAATGGTGTCGTCGAGCGCATGAATAGAACTATCATAGTGTAATAGTAGTACAAGATTGTATGCAGGCTCGCAAAAGCAATTTTAGGCGAAGTAGTAAACACTTCAGTTTATCTGATAAATCATGGTCCTTTCAGTGAAGGATTACCTAAAGAAGCCTGAAGTGACAAAGAAGTTAATTGGTTGTTCCTCATATATTTATGTTGATGCAAGATCCAAGAGTAAACTTGATTCAAAATTTGTCAAGTGCATCTTTATTGGGTATGACTTAGATAAAGTTGGTTATGAGACTATCAAAATAAAAAATTCATTAGAACCAGTGATATTACTCTCAATGAAATGGAGATGTACAGGGATAGAAACATAGTACGGGATTATCCATCAGTTGCTTTTGAAGACCCCTCCAAATATGTTGAGATAAAAGACTCAAGTGATCAGGAAGATAGAGAAAGAAAGGGTACTCAATCTGATGAAGCGCGTGAAAATTCTTAGACCCTGCTATAGAAGTCAGAAGGTCTAGCAGAATCACACGACCAATACAGAGATATTCTCCTTCTTTATAATATCTACTGCTGACTGATAGCAATGAGCCAAAATGTTGTGATGAGAACACTCGAGTTGATGACTCAAAATAGTGAAAGTTTGTCATGGATGATGAGAAGCAGTCATTAATGTGTTGACCTCATTTTTAGTGAGGTCTAAGTTTCTTACTCCCAGAACCCAAAATCTAGCCTTAGGAGTTCTTATTGACCATGCTAGCGGATTAGAAATGAAGCCCACCTCCCGTAGAACTTCAAATCAATTCTTGACTCATTTTGTGAAGACCTCGCATGAGTAGTCTCAAGCACTCGACTCGTAGTTGCAAGGGCTAAGGACTAACATGTAGAGGGCCCGAAAATGAGTTCCCATAAGATCAGACGACCATAGGTGAACACTCCATGACTCGAATACTCGCAAACGCCACAATTCACGCACTCACTGCACCACACACGATTTTGACTTAAATCGACTCGCCCGTCGGCGAACTCGTCCGGATGACCCCGAACGACGAAACAGATCACGTCGGCGCGTCTGAAACGTCAACTTTAGCTAGAAAGGACACCCATATCACTATGATTCAGTGAACGAGTAGATCACACAAAAAATCGATGCACCTTTTTTTTAATTAGCGGGTGTGGGCCCGGGCTCAACCTAGGTTCAACTTGAGTTTGACTTGGGCTAGATATGGGCTAAGCACGGACTAATTTTTTCAGCTCACGAATTTCAAATTTTAAATTTCAAAATTCAAACAGAATATTTAAATTTCGTATTAATTGAAAATAATCTGGTGTCATTATTTTCCAATTGAGCAACATACACCGAAGGAAGGTATTCAATTCCCCGCCAAAGCTTTCACGTAACAGCTCCCTCTTGAATCTTCAGCTGGCTATAGTAATTGGCCTCGAACAAAAGGATTGATTCCATCATCCTCCGCTCGCTTCAGCTCCTATCTACTTCCTCTCTCAGACGATCAAAGCCCCTGATCACCCTCTCGTGCGACCGAAGCCTTCTTCCTCGCGTCTTCTCTCTGCTTCGAAAAACTCCTCTCTCCCGTTCGACTCCTCCTTCCTCCACACTGCATCCGACGCCTCCTTCCCCAGACAAGCCGAAGACCGCTCGCCCCCACTTGCCTCCGCCTCTCTGCATCTAAGCTCGCCCTCTCCTCTCGCGCTCGACCGAGGACCCCTGTTCGGCTTCTTCCACTCGAGTTCACCTCGCTGCACCGGAACTCTAGCCCTAGACGCTGCTTCTCCTCGCTCGCCCCCCCTGATTGTTTCGAAGTCCTCTTTCTCTCCCTCTCTGTTTGTAAGGCATTTGGAGGTAAGTTTTACTATTCTATCACAAGATTTTCGATTTCATCGTAATTGTTTGGATGAAACATGAGATTCAAATTCCTATGTTTCAGTGAAATGTGAAATTCGGGCTTCTCCACATTAAGGGCTGGCCACGTTTTAGCTATATTAAAAGGGGAGGTTTTCTAGCATACAGTGATTACATGATGTGCAAGCATAAATTTATATTACCAAAATGCTTAGTGAATAATTAGATATTTGATTTGTGGTGAAAAACATTGTCATGGCATATACACTCATGACCCTATTACAAAGGAGGTTTTTTTTTATGTTCCCATTGACTTGTTAAAAGACGAGGTTAGGAACTTTGAAACGTCATGGATTATTTTATATTCTTGATTAAATGCTCTAAAAGTTTGATTTTTTTTTATGTTCATAAATAGAGTCTGAAGCTTTTTATACACTCATCTATCCAAGATCTGACACTCCCATTTGTTTTCATTTAACAAAACCTGAATTGTCTTTCTTTTTACATATTGAAGGTCTAGCAGAAACATCATAAACCGTCTTTGAACTTCTTGATCTCCAATTTCTAGCATCCTTCACAATAATTTCTAACATAAATTGGAGCCTTGAACCTTTCTGCCACGTTTAGAGTTTTATCACAATATTTTGTTGACAAATTGAAGCAGATCTGGGCTTTCTTCACGTGCTTCATCGGCAATAGAATTAACCTCTTGGTTTAAACAACAGATATAAAAAGGGTAAAGTTTAGGGTTTGAATGTGTAGATACGTTTGAATTAAATTGGTATGCATGTGATTATTTCCTTGCCTTTAAAAGTGATGTTTAGGGTTAATTAAATGCTGTTGAGACTTGTGAGAGCTGTTTGGGTGTTGAAATTAT
>NEWO01000002.1:6958636-6969483 GCA_003013225.1 Phalaenopsis aphrodite | reverse complement strand
AATTCTAGTTTTCTAAGACGATCAATAAGAACCCCTAGAGCTAGATCCTGGGCTCTAAGCAGGAGAAGAAAAGGCCTCACAAAAATGAGGTCAACAACAGCAAGCATAGAACTATCCACCTTGAGAGACTTACCGTAAATAGTTGCTAAAGAGTAGAGGATTTCCATGTTGAAAAGATTTAATTTTAACCCAGGAAACTTTATCCAAACGGGAATAATACAGGACTCCGCTTTTGGATCAAAGCCGACTGTCCACTTCAGAATCTTCATAAAACGATTGTCAATCTTGATAGTTTTACGAGAGAAAATGCGAGTGTAATCTACATCATGAGATAGCTGAATAAGTACATGTCTACCGTCAAGTAGGCCAATGTTCTAATTGCCCAATAGTTTCATAACATCAAACTCCTTCCTAATGATCTTCAGTTTTGGGTGAACCATAAAGGAATTTTCCTACTAGAGAAAAACGCCATGAGGACTCGAGAGTTCCGGTTTAAGCCTCTGTGAGAATAAGTGCAGGCTTCCCTTTTTTTTTTCAAGCTTTCTGATAAAATTGTGATCACTTTCACCTTCAAAAGTCACGTGTTGCAAGACTTACCGATAGCAAAACCAGACGCTGAATTTGGAGGAGGGGCACTAGCATGAGAGGACAAGTCGCCGGCAAGGGCATTTGCATAAGAACAGATCATCAATGCCATCTCCCTCCCGAGATGTCACGGTCAGGAGAGATGGCGGGTCGCGATAAGAACAAGATGCAAGAAGGAAATCTGCCAGGAAGGCGCGTCCGTCTGCGACGTGCGAACTAGTCAGAGCATGAAGAAGAAAGCGAGGAGCGCGTCGTCGTTTAGGATCGTCTTTGTCGGTCGCGAACGAAGACGCGTCGTCGATTAAGAGACGACGTGCGAACGTCGTCGTCGTCTTCGGTAAGCGAACAAAGCGACGTCGTCGAGTTGGAAGAGACGATTTGCGAGCTTAGCCGGGGAGAAAAGAAGTGAATCCGATAGTTTCAGCGCCGGGAATTGTCGTCAGGTGAAACCCTGGTATTATTTGGAACATAGTTAAGTGTTGTTTGGGGCATTTTGTGGGCTAATTTTGGCACGGTTTTGACACCGTTTGGGCACCATTTTGGCACTGTTTTGTGGTTGATTTTGATAGTTCTATTTATTGTTTTGGGGCCGAATTTTGATAGTTTTATTTACTGTTTTGATGGGTTGATTTTGATAGCTCTATTTACTGTTTTGGGGCTGGATTTAGAAAGTTTTGTCTACTGTTTTGAGGCAGGATTTGGGAGCTTTATTTACTGTTTTGGATTTCACTTGATTATTATTTAAATATTTTTAGGCCGACCCAACTACCTTTTTTTTTCCTCTCCGGCTTTATTAATGTTGGAAGTGGGTCAGCCTCCTTTTGTTTTATTTATTTTTAAATGGTTAAGTCAAAAAATGAAAATTTCTGATTTAATTACTTGGAAGACGCTTAGAAATATTTGAGGATTAGTTATAAAAACACTTAATTGAGGGTAACACACTTTAAATCACTTTAAGCACAAGTTAAAGTGTAGGCTTNTGGGCTCCATTACTAGTCCGCTAGGATGGTCAACAAGGAACTCCTAAGGCTAGATTATTTGTTCTGAGAGTATGAGATTAAGACCTCACTAAAATGAGGTCAACAGAATCTTCATAAAACGATTGTCAATCTTGATAGTTTTACGAGAGAAAATGCGAGTGTAATCTGCATCATGAGATAGCTGAATAAGTACATGTCTACCGTCAAGTAGGCCAATGTTCTAATTGCCTAATAGTTTCATAACATCAAACTCCTTCCTAAAGATCTTCAGTTTTGGGTGAACCATAAAGGAATTTTCCCACTAGAGAAAAACGCCATGAGGACTCGAGAGTTCCGGCTTCAGCCTCTGTGAGAATAAGTGCAGGCTTCCCTTTTTTTTTCAAGCTTTCTGATAAAATTGTGATCACTTTCACCTTCAAAAGTCTCGTGTTGCAAGACTTACTGATAGCAAAACCAGACGCCGAATTTGGAGGAGGGGCACTAGTATGAGAGGACAAGTCACCGGCAAAGGCATTTGCATACGAACATATCATCAATGCCATCTCCCTCCCGAGATGTCACGGTCAGGAGAGATGGCGGGTCGCGATAAGAACAGGATGCGAGAAGGAAATCTGCCAGGAAGGCGTGTCCGTCTGCGACGTGCGAACTAGTCAGAGCATGAAGAAGAAAGCGAGGAGCGCGTCGTCGTTTAGGATCATCTTTGTCGGTCGCGAACGAAGACGCGTTGTCGATTAAGAGACGACGTGCGAACGTCGTCGTCGTCTTCAGTAAGCGAACAAAGCGACGTCGTCGAGTTGGAAGAGACGATTTGCGAGCTTAGCCGGGGAGAAAAGAAGTGAATCCGATAGTTTCAGTGCCGGGAATTGTCGTCAGGCGAAACCCTGGTATTATTTGGAACATAGTTAAGTGTTGTTTGGGGCATTTTGTGGGCTAATTTTAGCATGGTTTTGACACCGTTTGGGCACCATTTTGGCATTGTTTCGTGGTTGATTTTGATAGTTCTATTTACTGTTTTGGGGCCGAATTTTGATAGTTTTATTTACTGTTTTTATGGGTTGATTTTGATAGCTCTATTTACTGTTTTGGGGCTGGATTTGGAAAGTTTTGTCTACTGTTTTGAGGCAGGATTTGGGAGCTTTATTTACTGTTTTGGATTTCACTTGATTATCATTTAAATATTTTTAGGCCGACCCACCTACCTTTTTTTTTTCCTCTCCGGCTTTATTAATGTTGGAAGTGGGTCAGCCTCCTTTTGTTTTATTTATTTTTAAATGGTTAAGTCAAAAAATGAAATTTCTGATTTAATTACTTGGAAGACGCTTAGAAATATTTGAGGATTAGTTATAAAAACACTTAATTGAGGGTAACACACTTTAAATCACTTTAAGCACAAGTTAAAGTGTAGGCTTCCTAGATTTTAGAAGCATGCCCTATGTGAGAGCCCATCTACCTAATTCTTTGTGTAGGTTTCCTAGATTTTAGGAGCACACCCCAGGTGAGAGCCCATCTACCTAATTCTCAGTGTAGGTTTCCTAGATTTTAGGAGCACACTCCAGGTGAGAGTCTATCTACCTAATTTTTAGTATAGGCTCCTAGATTTTAAGAGGATTAGTTATAAAAACACTTAATTGAGGGTAGCACACTTTAAATCACTTTAAGCACAAGTTAAAGAGTAGGCTTCCTAGATTTTAGAAGCATGCCCTATGTGAGAGCCCATCTACCTAATTCTTTGTATAGGTTTCCTAGATTTTAGGAGCATACTTTAGGTGAGAGTCCATCCACCTAATTCTCAGCATATACTTCCTAGATTTTAGGAGCACACCTTAAGTGAACGTTCATCCACATTTTTCGAATAAATAATAAAACTTGGCACTTGACCCTGATTCACAAACTGATTAAGATATTAGACATGAGGATACACCGAGATGTGGTTCACGACTTCCTTGATTAAATCAAACAATGAAATTCCTTTAATGTCTTAACCTATAATGAAACCCAGTGCACCGGGATTTAAGCTTGGATATTTCACTCAAATTCTCCTGGCAATTGAGGAAATTTGTTAACGCCACATATGGATCATCGGACTAGGATAAGTCTAGGGTCTAGGTGATGAGGGCGATGACGACATTGCTTATGTGTGCTTAAACGAGGGATACGAAGTGAGAATATTAAAATAACATCTCCTACATCAAGGATCTTCGATAAGAGATAGAAAAGGATCCATGATACTATTCGTCGATTCTTGATAGGATCGTTGCCCCCGACGCTCTTAGATTGTGAGTAGTTCTAGCACGATTAAAGTGACTAGCATGTGAACTATACGACTTTACAAATTATTTAAAAAAATAAAACAAAAAAAAATTTGGCATGTTAAACAGAACTCTGCATAAAAGATGACGTAAACAACAGCTTTTACATCAAAATCAATGAATTTTTCTATGAAAATTTATAAAAGTCCATGGTCATTTGAATTGAGGTTAAGAACTGCCCCCGTATATTGTCGGACTGGTAACACTTGTTCAAGATTGAGAAGCACACAGTCCAGCTCTGAGCCCCCACTTTTACCAATGTTTTACACCCAATTCTGATCTTTCATATGTGACTAAGGGTTTCTTTTGCTCGTGATTTTTTTTACAACTCGTTTTTCTGACTTTCGTGTTGGGTTTTCTCATCTTGTTTATTTTTCTTACAAGTTTATTTAAATATGTTGCAAGTCATACTATGCTTGTAATATTAATCACGCAACAGTAGTAGATATCATGTACACTTTTACAAGTTTATTTACAGCATTTTACTTTACTATATTTTACTTTTCAAAGTACCTTTTATTTACCGGCAATGTGCTTATTTTGCATGCAAAACCAAACCCGAAGCAAAACAAAACCAAACATTAACACCAAAGCTGTAAAACATAAATCACCAATCTCAAACACTTAAACCTAGAGCTATCGCAACGACAGAAGGTTCAGAGCTAAATTTGTGGGCAGGATGACGAGCAACTCAGACAGAACAGCAAGAGGATCTGCTTCAGCGATCTCTTTCCTAGTCTAAATAACAACACATAGGACTTCGAGGTAGTTCGCCCAGCGCGATGTAAATCCTCACACCCTCTTTAGGCACCTGTGCAACAATATTGTGCAGTGTAAATCCTAATTCGCTTTAGTTTCTGAGGTTTTTGTTCGTTACGACGTAAATTCTCTTATCTCTGCGGGCTATCTGCATAATCAGATATTATGCAAATGTAAGTCTCAAATAATAAAATTGGCAGGATTAAACACTCAAATAACACCGTCTCTAAAACTCAGCCACACATTAGGATAGTTTGAGAAGTCACTGAGGTTTTCTCCTCAGAATCTGTGACATCCCCTACATTTTCCTTCCTTTGGACTCCTGAAAATAGTTGTTCCTATTTGAGTCACTCTCACTTGCCTTTCCACATCCTACCGTGAAAACTTAAACCTCGAATTCTTGAAGATCAGTACCTCTGATCATTATTGAAAGTTTTCTCAAGTGACTGCAGTCATTTGGGATGTAATTAACTATAGGGGCTTGCCTTTATAGGAAACTTGAAACTCAGGTAAAATAAACCCTATTTAATTTTTGTATTAAATATGACAACTTGTCGGTCACATATAAAATGTTCGCAGACGAAACAGATGTCACAAATCTCTTAGTTTGTAAGATTGGGTCTATCGTCGAGGTATATACTTATCTTTCGGGAGGGTGTAGTACTCGCGGTATCGGACACGATTATGTAAACTATTGGACAAATGTAATCTCTTTGGTCTCATTTTTAAAAAAAAATTAAAGCACTACTTTCAAAACCTAAACTATATACTTTATATTTAAATTAAATTTCTAAATCAAATCAAATAAAAAAGTTGACCGACATAATGTCAAATAAGACATGTGAACTGGTAAATTTACCATATGACAAAAAGACACTGCACAACAAGCGGGTCTACCGGCTGAAAGAAGAATTAGATGGAAACTATAAGACGAGACTTTTTGTGAAGGAATTTCAGCAAAATGAAGGATTTGAGTTGACGGAAATATTTTCTCTTGTAGTAAAGATGACAACTACTAGTGTTGTGTTGAGCTTAGTAACAGTGAAAGGCCTATATTTAGAATGTCTGATGGATGTGAAAACAACATTCATACATGGTGACTTAGAAGAAGAACTGTGCAATGTGCAACTATAAGGATATGTTTCAAGAAAAAAATGCATGGTCTACAAACTAAAGCATAGTCTTTATGGTTTGAAATAGGCCCCACAACCATTGTACACGAAATGTCTAAGCAAATCACTGTCTTTTCATTAAATATTTTGATGATTGTTATATTGTGCTTCTTGTATATGTAAATGACATGATATTATAAAAGCAGCTATGAATAAGATCAAGAACTTGAAGAAACAATTATCAAAGAAGTTTGAAATGAAGTATTTAGGTCCAAATAAATAAATCCTCAGAACGAGAATCAGCGAACAAAAGTATAGAAACATTGAAGTTGTCTCAGACAGGATATATTGCGAATGTTCTACACAATTTCAACATAAGTGAGACAAAATCAATTTGCACCCACTTAACTAGTCACTTTAGGTTATGTAAAGAATAATCGGCTAAATCTGGAGCAAAGCAAGCACAGATGAAAAAAAATCATATATGATTCAACTGTTAGAAGTTTGATGTATGCGATGATATGAAAAAGACCAAATATTGTACATGCAGTGGCAATAGTCAACAGGTACATGGAAAATTCAACGAAACGTTGTTGAAAGGAGGTCAAGTGAATTCTCGGATACTCGAGGGGAAAACTCAACAAAGCACATTGCTTTTGAAGTGCAACGATAGAACTACAGAGATATGTAGATTCAGATCAAGCAAGAGATGATGGTACAAAAACATGTTATATCATCATTTTGAGAAACATAACAGTGAGTTGGATTTCCAGGTTACAAAATGTTTTACTCAATCAACTACAAAAGTTGAAAATATAGCTCACACTGAGGTTGGCAAGAAATGATTTGGTTACAACGCTTTATCGAAGAACTGGGCAAGAAGCGGGGGAATGAAAACTTCACAGTGTAGTATGAGTGTTTTTCATTCAGCAGTGAACATCATATTTCATGTCATGACAAAGCAAATTCAAGTAAGGTATTATCTCATTCGTTCACTCCTAGATATGATCAATCATCTTTGGAGAACATACACACAGCTCAAAATCTTGCTGACATGTTGATTATGGTTGTAACTGTAGAGAAACTGAAGCAATGTTTGGCTTCAGTTAGAGTTCAAAAGAGTTGAGACCAGGGATGAGCCACACTACTATTCATTACTATGAAGGTGTTGCAAGATTAAAGTGAAATTAATTGCAATTAGTATCTAAGTGGGAGATCGTTATGATGGAAAGTCTCACTGTGGTGATCAATTGGTCACTCAAATCTATTAGTTTCGCCGATCAAGCTTGACGGTGAGTTTGCTAGGGGATGCGAGGAGTGACCCCAGTGGTTGGGTTATGGAACAGAGCGCTCCACAATGCGCCGCCCAAGAGGAGCGCCACTGCGCCGGGCACAATTTCAAGAAACTGAGCGTTTGATAATGCAAAACTTGGAGAGCAGTGCCCCTGCACCCCATGTAGTGTTATTGTGCCCTATTGTAACACCCCGACGCCAATAATCGTATTCAATAGTTTGAGGCTTTAAGTTTCAACTTTGTCGCAGGAATTTATGTGTATTGCATTGGATTTCTACTATTCTCTTATAAGGAAGAAGAGTGCTTTTTAGTTCCAAAAAATGTAGAGAGGTTGGAGTGTGGTGTAATTTTTATAATTCTCATTATTTTTTCATAGTGGATTTCTTAGTGTGACGCGCCTTCATATTTTTTTCCCTTTCTCGTATTTTTTCAAGTTATTTGTGTTTTATGTGTTGTCTGATTTTGTACGTTTATGTTCAACATTTTGCTTCAGGTCTCTCAAATCGGTTTCCACAAAATATCTCACAACACGGTAAATACCCAAATTGCTGAACACCAAACAAGCAATAGTGCATTTGCTAGAAAATAAAGAAAAACAGACTAAATTAGATGCCACAAAAGACTAATCAGGAAAGGTCATCTACAATTAAAATCCCCAATGTGTTGGTGTGAGAATTATCTAAAGAGAACCTCGCCAAAAGACTACATTCAACGAATATATGAGAGTTCGACTATTAGGAAGCAGACTAACACGATATCTGAGCCCACGGGAAGCAATTCAATAAAAAACAAAAAAAAACACCCATGGAGAGCCAATCAAACACCGCACAAGACCAAGGCATTAATACTAGAAGCAATAAACATGAATAAAGATCAAAGAAAAGTAGTGAAATTTGAATGATGAAATGAAAACAACAAAGTTGAATAAACTTTTGCATGAGAACCGTCAAAGAACCACATGAAAGAGGCTGAGCAAGCAACCTGAGTAGAATAATCTAACATAAAAATTAGGAAAACGTTAATGATAATGATGGTGACAAATCTCAGCTCCAAAAGATAGTTACTGGAGCAAAAACATTAAATTTTTGTTTGAATCAAAGTTGATATACTTAACTATCTAGTGAAACCATAAAAAGTGTATAGGAGAAGTATAAAGGTCTTAAACTTTATTTATAATTGAACTCCAAAAACATTTGAAGCTAACCATCCAACTAGATGTATAGAAATGACTGAAATGATCCTCACAGATAAAGTATAGACAGAAAAATAATGTGACATATCAACGGACAAGAAATTAAATCAGATAGAAGAGAGAAGAATGATGACTGATGGAGGTCTAATTTACCTTGGTAGAAACAAGAGGAGCCCGGTCACCCATAATTCTAACATCTGGAAGGTAATTAAAATCAGAAGCAACAAGCGACATCTTCGGCAAAGCCCAATGTAGAACTTCAAGGAGTTGCTGCATGTTCAAGAACAAGCTCAAGAAAAGTAATTTTTTTTATGGGCATCTATCATTAATGTGTAAAAATAACTTTCTAACCAGGCAGCCAGTTGGCATCCAAGCTTTATGAGGCTTTGGAAATGCCTTTGACCAAATTTTCCTTGCGGCAGAAAAAAATCGGCTTGGCTGTATATTTCTCTCCTTATCCAAGCCAATAATATTAATACATTGAGCAATTAGTGTATCTTGTAATGGCTTAAAGGTCTCAGAAACTTGTAAGCTGTCACAAAAAGGCACAAATGAGTGAAACATCAAGAGATTGATTGGCTCATCTAATAGTTAAATAAAAGGATTCAAAAAGTTACTTTTATTGTTGATATTATCAAGTCTATTTACAAATTATGTAATTTCAGGAAGCATTTGAGTATTTATGTGCTTTACTTGGGAGCTCAATCTTTCCATTCACACCTACGTTCAAGACCTTGGCCAGTGATCCTCCTAGTGATTTTTAAATGGCCAAGATTTGGTTCACTCATGGAAGCATCCTCATTTGTTCCTTCAAGTTTCTATTTTTCTAATGGAGACCATAGACCATTTGTTGAGCACATATGGATAAGAAACTATGAAAGGTCATTTTCAGAAGCTATATGAAGATATGGGCATTACAATAAGAACTCTTGGTCATTAGTTAATTAGGGCACATTAAGGTTAAACAAAACTACCAATTATATCAAAGTTTAATGTCCATCCTTATTAGAAGTAAAGAAAGAAAATTATTTCTCTCTTCTAAGATGAGGGGGAATGGAACAAAAAGTTCAAGTAAATAACAAAAGAACATATATGATGATGACTACATTAATGTAACTATGGGAAGATGGAAATCAACACTAGAGGTGCAAGTTTACAATGATAATTGCAATTATTTACCATAAATATTTCAAGCATTTTTTATGTATTCACAGTGTTACAAACCTGTCATCCGCTTTCTCAATCCAAGCCTCCGTCCATGGAGAAACTTGATCGGGGGAATATACAAGATCATGTGGAAGATTATCAAGGACCTTCATCATTAAGCAATAGTCAAGACGAAAATGGTTAAAAGTAGAAAAACAAGTGTTAGTTTTTAGACATCAACATGAAAAATTGTTCTCTGTAATTACAAACAGACCATTCTAGTCAATATTACGAATAAACCATGATTCATCTTTTACTTTTAGTGGCCTCATTTCAACGTGTTATACAGGCCTATTAATAAGTAAGAAAGCCATTCTACCACAACAAATAGCCTTATTTCTCTCACATATAATGACTTCCATATTTACTAATCCAAAATAAAAATATATCATTTTTATTCTCTTCTAATCCAAGAGCATCAAATAACGAAGGTAAAACAACCCCTTAAAGAAAATTTTTGAAATCCTTCTGGATAACATCCTTTCCGATCATATAAATTAAATCGTAGAAGAAAATAACAGGAAGACCATAAGATGGCATTCTGTTGGGAAGAACAAATTCAGTCATATTAAATAGTAAGTGAACTTCCATCCAACAAGATCAATGATTTTATATGTTAGCATTGATTATATCATTTTGAAATGCAGAATATTCCAAAATCTGTTTGAAGAATGCCTTTTGACAAAATAGAATAACGGATAACATATTTGAATTAACTGCATATAACAAATAATGGAGCCTCCTAGTACGTTCCTCGAGCATGAAATCGGGATCGGCACCAAAAATCCCTAATTTAAAACCTCTAGAATGCTCATTTTTGATTTACAGGTTCATATTTAAACGCTACATGAGTTACCGTGGCTTTCAGATCATGGCTTTCGAATCAGTAAAAAAATTTATACGGACATTTGGACGCAAAAGTAAGTTTTAGACCTTCAGTGTCGTACCCAGCATCGGGCAGCAATTTTCGCCCGATACGACACATTCCCGATGTCCACCCGGGCGTGGAGAAGCCTGTGTTCACTCCTTTGTTTTCTGATGGTCTGAGGGCCCATAGAAATCCACTACGCAAACCCTGGCGAAGAAGGGAATGAAAGACCAAAAGTTGAAAATTTTGAATTTTTTTAAGGGTTGGTGCACAGGTGCCAAGAGCCACTAGGAGGCATAGTTCAATCAAGAGTGGGCACAAAGCAAGAGGGGGCACATATGCCCCCATGTTGGGGCTTAGGCGTCAAGGCATATGAAGGCGACTCCTTGGGGTAAACAGAGAAGAGAGAGCATATGCGCCCCCAATTTGACGTATAAGCGTCAAGATTTTCCTAGAGTCGCTCTCAGGGCAGTAAAGGGGGCTCATATAAACCCCCCATTGGCGCATAGGCGCCCCAAACAAACGAGCCAAATAGAAAAACT
>NEWO01000002.1:6910359-6942360 GCA_003013225.1 Phalaenopsis aphrodite | reverse complement strand
GAGATTGTCATGCCTCTGGTGTCAATACCTCAAACTCAAGGTTGCCTTCGACACTCATCGTAAAGTCGATTGAAGTCTCTCCAAAGGGATATGTGCATTTTTCCCCCCTCAATTGAACGTTGATCATTTACCTTTGTGTCCTCACCATTTTCAGTGTCTACTATGGCATTACCAAATTTTTCAAGAATACTCTGCTCAGTGAAATAGATCACCCCTGGTTATGTAGTCTGATTTAACATGCACAAATCTATATCACTTGCAACACTTCGTGGTTGTGATAGATTTAGGGATGCGGATTGGTTCCAACTGTTCTCCTCGAGTCATCTTGGGTGTTCACCTAAGTGTAATCTGGTTGTAAGACCCTGAGGTTGAGCTCTATCTACAAGACGTGGTGGTCGTCCAGTGATGTGGTCTCTCCACTTTTGAAGCTAGAGTGTGAACCTTCTGTCTATAATATGCAAGTAAGAACTGACACTAGATCTCCAGCTTCATCTTCATATTCTCCCGTTCTCCATATGTTGGCTCTTCTTTTTGCCTCCTCTGATACTAAATAAAGAAAAGTCTTGGTCTTTCTTTTCCATTACTAAAATCCTCCATATGGAAGAGGTTGAAATTCTCGTCTCTTTCACCTCTTCGATTTTCCCGATCCCGGTCGAGGGTAATCTCTCCCTAGGTTTTTACCTCAATGTCTGCAAGCCTCCACTAAAATCAGCGGATCTCTCGTTGTATCTCATCCCAGGTAGGCTCAGCTATGTATCTACACGGTGGCATGGTTAGGATTTATAGTTGAGAGATGAAAGAGATTGTAGAAGATTGATCAACAACGTCGAAAAATTAATTTGGGGGGGTTGTGATTTTGAAAATCAACAAAAGAAAAGTAGGGTTATGTCTAAGGGTGTCTAAGGTTTGGGAACAAAATATAAAATTTTTTTGTGAGGAGTTAAGGAGGATGTTAGGAAGCCCAAAGATAGGACTAGGGTTAGACTAGCTCTGATACAAAATGATATCGGAGTTAACCCAAAGCACAATAGAAAAAACATACATTATTAATGAAAAAAATAGGTACTTACAATCAACAAACTAGAAAGAAAAATTACAACAAACACAACACGAACTCGCGTTAGGGTTCGACCCATGAGTAGTGAAGGTCAGTTAGGTGGTTGAGAGAGCAAAGGTAGATGGCTGAAATGAGATTGTAAGTGGTTGGGATAGCCAAAGAGGGGGCTGAATTGGAGTTGGCAGCGAAGCAGAATGCTTGGACAGCAAGGGCAGCAAAAAATGCGGTGAGGCACGGTAGGAAAGGTTGGAACAGCCAAGGGACAGCAGGTTTATTATTTTTTTACTGTTTTTCGAATGACAGCGGTGAAGGGACGAAGCGGGGGGCAGCAAGCAGCAAGGGACGACTGTCCAAGATGGGGGCAACCAGCAAGAAGGACTCGAGTGGGAAGACTGCAGTGAAAAACAGCAAAAGTTGTTGTCTTGAGGGCTGCTGCAGCAGGAAAAGACAATGTGGAGCGGCGAGATGTAATAATCATCACCTGGAAACCAAGATATAGCCGAAGCACCAATTGGAACTCTAGGATACAGCTCTCGAAAAGAAGAAGAGACGTCAGTAGCTGTCCTGATACAAAACACGCCAAAAAAAAATGATTTACAATCCTTAATACAGCACGTATATAGAAAATGACTAAATGCCCGTTTGGGGCAGCTTATAGGATGCGGCGGCATTTTTTTATTATTATTTTCTTCGTGGTTTCGTAAGTTGTTTGCCTCCTGCGTCCCGCGTATCAATTTTCCTAATCCCTGTGCTGCCCTTTGCAAATCTCGCTCGCCGCCTCGCCTCGCTCCCTCGCCGCCCTTGGAGAATCGCAGATCGCCTCGCTCCCACGCCATCGCCCTTGGAGAATTAGCAGGAGAATCGATCTCCTCTGCTCGCCCAGAAGATCGACGCTCTTTCCAGGAGAATCGCACGCCTCGCCTGGCAGGTCTCTCTCGGCTCGCCGATCCTCCTCTCCTTCGCTGAGATCGCGCAAGGTATACCCGATATCCTTCTCCATCCTTCCCGCGAGCCCAAGAATTCCGATTTTCATTTTTGATTCGTACTGTATGTCTTTTCTGTTGGTTTTTTTTTTTTTTTTAAACTTTTGGTGTGATATATGAATAAATGGTTTTTCGGTATATCCTAGCTTAGATTTGTGGCTCGGTTACTCTGATTTTTTTGCATCTTTATTTCAAATGTGTAGTTCTAACTAAGCTAATTTCTATCATTTGTGCTCTTCTAAAGGATTGTGATAAAATTATCTTTGTTATTGTCATTTATCAAGGGAGTTTTTATACTTTGATGCAACATTATCAAAGCGGGAGCACAAAATTGTTCTTACCAAAAAATTGTTACTTATGCAAATAAATCTTCCAAACCAATGATGAGAAATGATAATTTTCAAGTTGGGCATTATGACTCTTTTAAAAGAGGATTAAAGAAAATTCAATAAAATTTGATAATCATTCTCTCTCCCCCTCCTTATGTCTATTAGTTTGCCCTTACCTTTGAAAAGGAGCCCGTGTAAAAGGCTTTGATAATGTGTTTATATAATTCAATGGAAAAATTCATAGAAAATGCAATTCTCTAGATTTTATATGGATGTAGGTCAAAGGGCTATACTAATATGCAATTTTATTTTCTAATTTGATGTACTCAAACTGAAGCAAAACCTGAATTTGATTTGTTTCTTTATCTCATAATTTAGTACATTTTTCTTCTATAGTTTGGATGCTGAGAAATTTGCATCATGTTTATAATTTTTTTGTTGACTTACAAAATTTAAGTTTCTTATAGTGTCAATATGTCTGAGGTGAATGAAGGGGATCCGTCTGCTATGTGGGATAAAGAAGTAATAAATACTTTTTGCGATCTATGTATTAAAGAAATAGAACTGGGAAATAGGCAAACCACGTATTTTAACAAATAAGATTGACAAAATATTGCGAAGAGATTTAAAGAACTGACTGGCAATGATTATGACAAGCTAAAATTCAAAAACAAATGGGACCAATTGAACAAGGAATGAAAATTTTGGAAGGAGCTCAAACGTGGATGTACATGTTTGGGTTGGGATCTCATTGAGCACACAATCGATGCCCCGGAGGAATGGTGGGCTGAGAAATTGGAAGTAATAAAACCACTTTTATACTTTTATTTTGATTTACATTACTTATTTTTTCTCTAATAAACGCATTAAACCCCCTCCTCTATTTCAATGTCACAGGCAATGCCGTCAGCGAAGAAATATAAGCAGAGTGGAATTGACCCGGACTTTGAATAAAAACTCAACATAATGTTTAAAGGGGTTGTCACGACTGAAAAATTTGCATTCAACCCTAGTGAGATGAGTTTTGCAGACATACAAGATGACTTCCCATCTGAGTCGTTGACAGCTGATGAAGAAGTGCATAGTAATCAGAGGGAGATGGGGGCGTCTAATTCACCTTCAAAGAGGCACAGACTTGGTAGGAAAAATAAAGAAAAGGACACCTTTGTGAAAACCTCATTTGATCGACTCATAGAAGTTTTTGGTGCTCCACCACCTGATCCTGTCCCTGACAACACCATCTTTGAATGTTTAGGAACTTTAGTTTCTCTACCTGAAGTGCTTCATTTTAAGTGTTTCATGTTTTCCTTGCTTATTTCTCGATCCTACTATGTATTAACAATTGCTGAAATAACTGACTTTTTTTTAATTTAGGATGGATTTGCAAGAGAAACGTCGTAAAAGAATGGCATGGGCTTCAGCTATTGCAATATTGTTGTTGGAGTATTACCGATCTAGCAGTGTTCGTATACCACGTATGACATCAAGTTTTATTGGGGATAAATGGGTAGGTGAAATGTTTTCTGGACATCCAATAAGTTTTAACAACATTTTTCGAATGAGCATACCTATTTTTATGGATCTAGTGAACGAGTTATCTCTGAATCACGGCCTCCAAGGTTCTTCTAGAACGACGAGAAGGAAGTTGTGGCTATAACAATATACATTCTGTCACAGAATGATTCTATTATAGGTGTTATGGAGAGATCTCAGCATTCATCGGAAACAATAAGTCATTACTTCTCCAAAGGCATACAGACACTTGTTAGCTTGACAGCTCAAATCGTTAAACCAGAGGATTCATCATTTGCTAGTACTCCAAAAGAAATTGCCAACGATCTCCGATACATGCCTTATTTCAAGGTAACTATTGGTTTCTTTACGTTACTTCCGAAATTCTGATTTTTTCTAACATTATAAAACAGAACTGCATAAGTGCAATTGACGATACACACGTCGATGCCCGACTACCCAGCCAGGACAAGGTGATGTACATTGGTCGTAGTAGTTTAACTACTCAAAATGTCATGGCGATATGTGACTTCAACATGTGTTTCAATTTTATCATGGCGGGCTGGGAAGGGAGTGCACATGACAGTCGGATTTTCTCCTATGAAACTAGAAATAGATCACGGTGTTTTCCTCACCCGCCTTCAGGTATGATTTGATTTGTAAACGCAGTTTTATGTGATATTTATCACTAACAGTGTATTCCTTAAACAGGAAAATACTATCTGGTTGATGCTGGATATCTCATGCAGAGGGGCTACCTGAAGTCATATTCAGACACTAAATACCATATTCCTGATTTTGAGCGAGCAACTAGCATCATCTGTGGCAGGAAAGAAATATTTAACAAACGTCACTCCTCTTTACATGGGGTAATTGAAAGAACGTTTGGAAGAAATAAGTTATCTTACGTGATATGTCGTCGTATCCATTTCAAAAGCAGGTGCATATTGTGGTGGCAATAATGACACTTCATAACTTCATCCGACGACATCATTCACGTTTAGATACGAACTTTAGTATGGATGGTAACGATGAACTAAATGTCTTTGAAGAACCATCAGCATTTGTGGTTGGGCATTTAGTCCATGAGGATGAGATTGACTCTAATGAATTTGGGATTCATGATGCTGAGGGTGTGGCTAAGATGACTGCTTTGAGGGAGTCAATCGCAGATGCTATCTATGGCAGTTGATCCACCAAGTTTTCTTTATTTCGTACACTATATGTTTATTTTCGTCTGCATGTCTTTTTGTTGTTTTTTTTCAGGATATGACAATTTTTTTTATTTCTTCTGATATTCACGATAATGTGAGCACTGTATGTTATCTTTTGAACTGATCTGTGATGATTTTTGGGTTCTGTATTATATACTCTTATTCTCATTTTAGTTCTGTTGCAAACAACTTAACCAAACAGGGGCAGAATGGTCATTTATCCAACACCAAGTAAGCTATTCTGAATAAGCTGCCTCAAACAGCAAGTCAACTTATTGTGATAATCTACAAATTATCATTTATCAGAATAATTTGTTTAACAACAAATTATAAATAATCAACAGCTGCCCCAAACAGACCCTAAAAAAGAATGAAATATTATAATAAAGAAAGCATGAGAAATGAAAATGAGACTGTTTCGATCCATCTTCCTCGATTTTGAAATCTTGCAGTACTGTAGCAGCTACAGTACCACATTTGCGGTAAGCTCATGTCACTAATTTAGCTTGATTTCACTGAATTGATGCCTGAGGGTGTCTGAATTGACTCGAATGACCAACTCTGAAAAGCCAAACTAAGTCTATGCAAGTTTAAATAAGCCAAATTTGGTTAGAACATAACAAAATGGCCCGCATTTCCCAAAGCGGCACAAAATAGGAGGTAATTTTTTCTCCCATAGGTTTTTGACTAATGTGAGTAAAAAGGGCAAGCCAACATTATGTCACCGCCACCTAGGGCTAAAAAGCAAGCCTGAACAACATCATCTCCGTTGAGTAACATTAGGCAAACTCAGTTACTGAGATGCGTCATTGTTTGTTCATAAAAAATTCAATATCACTTGTTGCATCCTTAACCAAGAAAGGCGATTTAGGGCCCGTTTGGGGCAGCTTATTTAGTGTGGTGCTTTTTGAATATGCCAGCAGAAGCATTTGGTTACTGCGGTGTTGCAGCTTATCCTAATAATTCGTGTTAAACGCGGCTACGGGTTCGACCCCGCGGCCAGTGTTTATTCGCATATGTATTACCCCGGTGCCCCTCTCAACCAAGTGGTTACCTCTCTCGCGTCTCATCCGCCCTAAGTGTCTCTTTGCCTCTGTCGATCGCTCTCAAGAACCTAGGGTACCTCTCTCTGCGATTCTCTCAAGCCTCTCACGCGTCTCTCTCGTGCTTCATTCGAGCCTCTCACGCGCCTCTCTCTGGTGGTTGTCTTTATTCTTCCACTTCCCTCTGATCTCTAGTTGTTGTGCTCTGTACGTAATTCTTATGTTCATTTTCAATCGAATGGCTTTCTTTTTATGATTTTTAGCTTTCTCATTTGCAGCTTGATGTGAGAAATTTGTGATATTTGTGATTTGTGACTTTCTAATTTCTCATTTGCGTTTTGCAATTTGAATCTTGCAAAAAAAAATGAAAAATGTGGAATGGTGTTTTTATCTCCACTGATTTCTTTTAGTGGGAATTTGGAGAATGGATGAAAGAGTGTGTTTGATTTGTAGGTTGCAATGTTTCGGGTGCCTTCTATGTAGCCAGATGAAATGTTGAATATAGGATAGCTTTCTATCATTGCCCCCACTGGTTTTTTAGTGGGAATTTGAAAAATGGATGAAATACGGTGCTTGATTTGTACCTAGCATGGCTTCGGTACCCTATATGTAATTGCTTCAATTCAAAATTACGTACAATTTTTATTTTTTGTTTGAGCAATAATCTGAAAAATAAAAGAGGGTGCTTAATTTGTAGATAACAGTGTTTCAGGTGCCTTATATGTAATTGTCTCAAATGAAAAATATGGGATGGGGTTTTATCACTACCTTTGATGTTTGAGTGAGAATTTGAAAAATGGATGAAAGAGGGTGCTTGATTTGTACATAGCATTGTTTAGGTGCCCTGTATGTAATTGCCTTAATTCAAAATTATGGATTTGATGTTTGAGCGAAAATTCGAAAAATGGATGAAAGAGGGTGTTCAATTTGTAGATAGCAACATTTTGGGTGCCCTATATGTAACTGCCTAAAATGACAAATATGGGATGGGGATTTATCACTAACTTTGATGTTTGAGTGATAATCTGAAAAATGGATGAAATAAAGTTCTTGATTTGTAAATGAGAATGTTTTCTTCAAATTACCTACAGGGCACTCAAAACCAATGGTTGTGTTATGAGTTGTGGCGATTGTGTTGTAGGTTGAGTGGTTGTGGTGTTGTATCTTGTGATATGATTGGTTGTGGGATGTGTGTGAAGGTGTGGTCGATGTGGGTTGGGTGGTTGTGGTGTTGTGTCTTGTGGTGTGGTGGTTGTGGGTTGTGGGTTGTGTTTGGATGTGTGGTTGGCTGGTTGTTCTGTGGGTTGTGGACCTTGTGGTGGTTGTGTTGTGGGTTGATATCACATGTGAAATCCTGATGAAGGCAACTAATTTCCTCCCTTCATTTCGATTTTGCGGTTTTTGAGGTTCTTCTGTATGATTTTTTTTTTATGATATGCATATGTGACACACAAGTTTGGTATTATGTGGGTTAAAGACAACCAAGAACTCTTTTTTTACAAGATTTGTTGTCTTCTTATAATGAAAGATTCGTTAATTGGTATAATGAGTTTTCTGAGACCTCAAGACTACACAAAATTGTAATTAATTACTTCTTTTATCAATTTCTACTTGTTTATTTTATATAGTTCATGTTTATTTCTGTTCCTTGCATATTTTAAATTGATTAACTAGGTTTTTTACGATGTTTGTAAGTGTTTTTTTTTCTTGTTTCCTGCCTTATATTTTTCTTTAGGTGGTTTGAGAGGTTAATGATGAAATGTTAGGCCTTATGGGTTATTTTGGATGGTTTGATTGTCGGTATTGGCTAGTGTCAAATGCGAAATCTTATTGAAGGCAGCTAAGCTCTTTTTTTTGGCGATATCTGAGGTTCTTCTGGATGGTTTTTTTTTATGATGTGCATATGTGACACACGAGTTTGGTATTAGATGGATTAAAGACAACAAAGAACCTTGTTTTGATAAGATCTGTCGTCTTCTTGTAATGACATATTCGTTGGTTGGTATACTGAATTTTCTGAAATCTCACCCCTACTTGATTAATTATTTCTGAAAAAAAATCTAGTTTTGTTATTACTAAAGGATTGTCTTATAAAGCATTCAAAAAATATGAGCTCGAGGAATTCTGGTACCTCCCAAGGATTGTTGTGCCATTGTGAACTTCAGAGTTCTCTGTTGATATCACGTCAGACACATAGCAACGAGAGACGGTTCTATAGGGGCTCGCGGAGAATCGCGATGAAGTATGACTTCTTTCGGTGGGCAGACAAGCCGGCAGATTTCACCGTCAAGAGTGATCGGGAATGGATAGTATCCCTGAAGAACAATTTGACTCATGACATACACCGTCTCCATTTTAAAAATAATATTACCATATTATTAAATATTATTTTAATAATTTTTTTTATTTTAGTAATGATGATACTTATTGTTAAGTGATGTGTATATTTTATTTTTTTCATTATTCTGAAGTGGATTTTTGCTTCTAAAGTATCAATTGCATTGCTATGATAATTCTGTTGTAAATAGCATTACTACACAATGGCAGAATGGTCATTTGTCCAGAAACAGTTATGCTACAGCTATTTTCAAGCAGCAATAAACAAACAGTCAGTCAGTTTATTCGTAGAAAGTTTCTGCGCAGCAGCATTCCAGGGCAGCTTATTAATAAACTGCAGCTACTCAAAAGAGACCCTTACAATTGTTTTACTTATAAGTTGATTTAAATTTTAGTTCTTGTTGCCTCTTCCAATTATCTGTATAATTAATTATTAGTCATAGTAATTAAAATTAAATTTGAATTTTTTTGTCCGACCTATTGAGAATTGCATATAGTTTAGGTTCCTATTTGTAAATAGGAAAATATAGAATAAACCTAGAGGTTTATTTATAAAAAATATTGTAAGGCTCAATAAAACCCCGTCTTTAATAAATAGAAGAGTTTTTCAGAGAGATTAATTCTTGATGGTATCAGAGCTAAATCCTAACCCTAGCCAACGCTACAGTACCGCTACAATTTCGTCTCTTCCTTCTGGCCAACTATTGCATCTTGAAGAACGAGATAGGAATAGCTCGGGCGACTGCAGGATCGCGGCAACAAGTTTCAAGATCGCGGCAAAATGGCTCGGGGTGAAGCGCGCCTGAAACCAAAGCAGGGGAGCAGCTCAGACGCACGAAAAAGCCTGCGGTTTCATGTGGTTCCTATGATGGAGGGAGTGCAGAAGGCTTCGATTCAGCGCAAGGAGTAGGAAGGATTTCGGCTTTCGGTTGTGTTGCGCTCGTGAAACCAAGAAGAAAAGATCTCGAACATACGTGCGGTTACGGTCCGCATGCGACAAAAGAGGAAGGAGAAGGCGAAGAGGCTTCGTACCCAATCAAGAGCGAAAGGAGCCGGGCAGTGAAGCTGCAGGCTAGTTTGTGAGCTTGTAGGCTTTGGCGGGCTGATCTACCCTCGAAGCAAGAAGTAACAGGTGAAGCTTTGGCTCTTTGGGCTTCTGTGAAATGCCAAGACAATTTCGTGTGATCTATACTTGGATTATTGTGATTGAGGATGTCAGTGGAAGGAGATGGTGCAAGGGATAAAGAATTGAAGCTTCTGGGAAAGATAGATCATGAGGTTCTGAAGGTCTTGATAGGGCCCATGAAGAGAGCTAACGTCTTGACGGAAGCAACTACCTCACCACATACTCCGACACAGGTTAATCTAGATCTTCGCCCTATGGACCTGAAGCTGGATGAACAGGCCACGTACCTGGTTGGTCACGTCAGATCGAGGTTGTACTAGTAGGGAAGAGACTAGAGGGATACCTGACAGGGGTTGAGCAAAGAGTGACAGTGTTGAGTGGGGTGAGTGGAGGACCACGCATTATACTTGGCTAATGAACTCAATGGTTTCATCGATTGGCTCATCAATGGATAGCATTTGAAAGATGAGCGAAATATGGGTGAAGCCGAAGAAGACTATGCTGAAGTTCAGAACCATATGAGGGTGTTCCAGATTTAGCGTCAGATAAAGGCAGTGTTTCAGGGTGATAGATTAATTCAGGAGTACTCCATAAATCTGGAACGGATGTGGGTAGATCTTGATCACTACTCACCGATGTTGAGGTGTGATAATACAGGGTCTAAGAAGGAAGATATCTTCGCAAAGATGAGGGTTGTGCAGTTTATGGCTCATCTAAACCCAACCTTTAATCAGAGGAGATCCTCCTAGCTCAAGCAACGATTCCTTCACTGGATAAAGTCATCGTCGCGATGATACAACACGACAGTCGCATGAGGCAATACTCTTGAGTCGAGTTGACTTTCAGATACATGATCATCTTTGGCTGCCTCAAGCTCAGGTACCCAGGGGAGACCCACAAATGCTACAACTGCGAAGAAGTGGGACGCCTAAGCAAGGCTTATCCAAAACCACCCAAGGAGAGAGAGAGACAGGTGAACGTAGAAAGTCTAGAGGTCTTGGTCGTAATCGTAGGGGCCAAGGGGTGGAAGAGGGGGCCACTAGGTAAATCTAATGGTAGCGGAGAGCGAGGAAGAAACATAAGTCGTCTTTACTGATGAGGATCACGAGTTCTTGGAGATGTTGAAGAGAAAGCAGAGAGAGGTATGTGATGTGACTAACAATGCATTTCTTAATGAGGTGTACATGGAAATACCCCCAGGTTTCTACACGAACCAAGCTAAGGGCAAGACATGCAGATTTGAGGAAATCACGGTACGGTTCGAAATAGTCTCCTCGAGCTTGGTTTGAAAGGTTCAAGAAAACAATGGTAGGCATGGGCTATCGGCAGATCAATGCCAACCATACAGTGTTCTTTTGACGACATGGTGGTCACATTATTAATCTTATTGTGTATATGGATGATATGATTATGAGGGAGAGAATGTTCATCTGAAGACAAGTTGGGGCAAATAGTTTGAGATGAAGGACCTGCAACAACTTAGATACTTTCTCGGGATTGCGGTGGATCGTGGAGCAAAGGGGATTGTCCTATCTTAGAGGAAGTATGTGTTAGAGTTGCTCGCAGAGATAGAAATGTTGGGATGCAAGCCTACAGTTTCACCAAATGATCAGAAGGGAAAGTTGATCGCAGAGACGGGAGAGCTAGTCATTACATACATAATCTAATGAATGGTCACATGGATGCAATGTATCAGATTTTTAGGTACCTGAAGAGTGCATCAAGGAAGAGGTTGATCTTCAGAAAAAATGAGGCATTGAGGGATACGGTGGCTCTGATTGGCCTGGTTGTGCTGATGACATGAGGTCCACATTATGATATTGCATGTTGGTAAGGGGCAATTTGCTCTCTTGGAAAAGCAAGAAATAGTATATAGTTGTGAGGTCGATGATAGAGGCAGAGTATAGGGTCATGGCCTTAGGGATTGCCGAAATGTTATGGCTAAGAGCTCTATTAGTAGAGCTCAATGTGACCAAGTAGCTCAAATGAGTTGTGATGTGACAACAAGTCCGCAATTAACATTGCCAACAGCCCGGTGCAGCAATACAAAACCAAGCATGTAGATATTGATAGGTTCAACATCAAGGAGAAGCTGAATAATGGATTGTTGGAGATAAGTAATGTCGGTACTAGAGAACAAGTAGCGGATTGCCTCACCAAGGGACTTAGCACATTAGATCTTTCTAAGGTGTATGATAATATGGGTTTAGTGCATATCTTTTGTCCATCTTTAGAGGAGCGCTAGAATTGTATATAGTATAGGGTCCTATTTGTAAATAGGAAATATAGAATAAGTCTAGGGGTTTATTTATAAAGAATGTTATAAGGCTCTATATAAGCCCAAGTCATTAATAAATAAAAGAGTTTTTCAGAGCAATTTATTTGTTCACACCTTGGAAATTTCAAGCCCACACGCCAGGACATAACATCATCACAAGTCAATCGTCATAAAATGGAGGACAAGGCCGGAAATTTTTATAAATTTAGATGGTTGTTCTATAAGTTTTCACTTCCCCGAACCACAAATTTTCTGCTTCCAGTAGCAGAAACTCTCTACTTCCCCGCAGCTACTTCTGAAAATGGTTTCATGGAACCTGTTTTCCATAAAGCAAGCAAATAGCAGAAGCAAAACGACCTACAATAGATTGCCTTTGCGACCGCTTGCAGAGTTCAAGGAACCATCCTAGGAGATGTAAGTGCTGAGAAGCTAAAAAAAAATCAACCAAAAAGAAGGAATGTGAAACAACAATCAGATGTAAACCGATTTCATGTTCTCAAAAAATTTATTCCTCTGCTTGCAGTTTCAATGCCAGTGTTTACAAGGAAAACGTTATTCCCAAATAAACTATCATGATGAATGCAAGCAGCTGTCATTCCTTCTATAATTTCAAAATTCACTCACAGGGAACTAATAAAATATGAGTAAAAATAAATCGCACTTCAGAGAAGCATTTGGCGTACATGTAGGTCAAGTTATTGTATACCCTTTCAGGTGCGTTTAACAGCATGTAATCCAGTATACACTTTGCACACGTTCCAGAGCCACCTCCTATTTCATATATCTGAATAACAAGCAAGGAACAATAAATTTAAGCGAAAAAGTGAGAGAAGAGGCACATTTTAAACGCACAAGATACGATCCAGAAAAGGTGTTTTTAGGTTTGGATAGCGAATAAATAAAAGAGAAAAAAAAATCAATGCATCAACATAACTATTAAACTCTCTAAAACATATCATTACAAAAGACCCTATATAAACTGATTCCTTAAAAACTCATGTAATCCATTATACAATTTGCGTCAATAATTCCATGGCCAGGATCAACAAAATGAAAGGATGCACAACTGTATTATATAATTGAAGACTGATAATTGCACTAGCAACTTCAAGGTTAATTCATAGAAAAGACTTGACCAAAACAAGAATTTTCTGGTTGGAAAGTCAATAAAAGTCATCTTTAGCCAAACAAGAGTCAAAAGAATTTGGAAAGAAGCTTTTAAAGAGATGTAAATTGTTTTTGATTAATCGCTTATGACCCACTAGGAACTAAAACTTATGCAACCAGCTAATAGCTAATAACACGGGTCTTTGTGATGAAGCAACAAAAGAAGAGGCTGAAATTGATGTTTATAGTTGTTCTTAACTTCAATAAAAAATATGCACTTTTATATTTTTTGTAATTCAGCAGGATAATTTTATCGATATCAAAAGGGATATAAATACATGATATAAGAGTTATCAAATGGGAAAGACATAAAATAAGAAATACATAAACTAGAATATATCTGGAAAAGAAAGGAAATAACTAAATGCTAATAACGTAACATAAATAAATCTTAATAGTTTTAATACTCCCCCTCAAGTTAAAGCATAGATAAATAAAGTAGCTTAAATAAATTCTAATAATTCTAAAACATTATTGACATCCAACTGGAGTAAGGGCCAATCTAGATTCACAAGAGAGAACAGAACCCCAATGGTATTCAGCTTAGCAACTAGAGTAAACGTCTCCTCATAGTCAACTCCATAGGTTTGTGAGTAGCCTTTGGTGACCAATCGCGCTTCATTACATTCATCAGAGTTCAATTTGGTGTTAAAATCCATCGACAACCCACAGCTTTCTTTCACCAATGAATCAACAACATCCCACTTATGGTTTCGCCGAAAGGCATTCATCTCATCCATTATTGTAGTCTTCTAGGAAAGGTCCACCAATGCTGCCTCAATAGTTGATGGAAGACCATGATCCGTCAAGGAAGTGACAAATGCTTTGTAGATCGGAGATAAACTATGGAATTAGACGTATTTTGCTATGGGATAAAGAGCATGTCTGATTGTGTACCTCAATGGTATGACTCAACTTCTCATTCGGAGCAAGAGTAATCCCGACAAGTTGAAAGAGTGTAGTTCCGGGGGTATCGGTCGGAGCAATGGGACTGAGTGTTACTCAGAAATAGTGGTTGGAGGTGCAGGTGAAATATCTACCGGAGTCCGAAAATGAATAATGTCCAAAAAATCTAGTTCCCCCTCATTCGGGACAATGTTGGTGAAGTAGCGAACACTTTCAAAGGAGACATCGACACTCACATAGAGTTTATTTTGTGATAACATCAAGGCACCGATAGCCATTTGAGTGGCAGACAATTCGAGAAAAACACATTTGATTGAACGGGGATCATGTTTGCTACGAGTTGGGGCTGTGTTCCGAACAAATGTCGTGCACGCAAATATTTTGAGGTTTAAAGTGAAGAAGAACTGATTGATAGGAAAACACAACATTAAGACGGCTAACGAAGTCCAAAAGTGATGAATTTTGTGAGGATTCTATTGATGAGTCATGTGGCAATAAGTACATCACCATTCCAAAAATGTTTTGAGACATTAGTTTGAAGCATAATGGAATGAACAACTTGAAGAAGGTTTCGGTTTTTTCGCTCGCTACCCTATTTTGTTGAGGAGTATACGTACAAGAGTTATGATAGAGGGTGTCTTTACTTACCAAGAATTCTCCGACTATTTAGTTGAAAAATTTACAGTCATTGACGATCCGAAGGACTTGAATTGATATTTTGAATTTGGTCAAAATGAAAGAGTGAAAATCTTTGAAGATAAACGCAACTTCAAATGTGTATTTTAAGATATAAACACAAGTCATCTGAGTGGAGACACAATCAAGTTAAGAAACCATCATTTATTGGTGTAGTTCGGAATTCGAGAGAGTCCCCATAAGTCGTTATGAATTAGTGAAAAAGGAGCGAAAGAAGTGTAAGAGTGGAGTGGATATGGGATACGATGATATTTAGCTAACTGACAAATTTCATATTTGAAGCTAGATAGATTTTTATTATTAAACATCAAAGGATACAACTGTTATAAATATTAAAAACTGAGATAACCCAAACGACGATGTACAAACATAATAAGATATTTAGTGAGCAGGGAAAAACTACAACTACTTGATGGAATGCCCTCGCCATCAATGTCTTTCCCTTAAAAAGTGAGAGTTTGGCTACCCTCTTAGCGGTTTCAATCATCTTCCCCGAATGACGATCCTGAAAGACACAAACATCAGGAGAAGAATGAGCAACGCAATCAATGTCATTTATCAACTTACTGACTAACAAGAGATTACACTTCAGCAAAAGTACGTGTAACACGGATTCAAGAGTCAACCCGGCCATTAAAACAACTGACCCTTTACTCTCGATAGAACTATAGGAGCTATCAGCAATTTTAATAGTATCTCTCCCAGGACACGGAGAATATGTCGAGAAGGCTTGAGAACATCATGTCACGTGGCTTGTGATACCTGAATCAATAATCCATAGAGTAGAAGAAGCAAAAGTTGTGAGTGTCACAGGAATGTTACCTTGACAGACATGAGAGGTCGACGGGCCAGAAGAGAACTGACTAGATCCAAGCAACTTAATAAAGTGCTCCATCTAACTCTTAATAGAGTCTGGTGATTCTTGGATGTTCTGAGTGGGATCCGACTGTACCGTTGTGGATTCTGAGGTTGTAACAAGACACTTAACATCGAAGGATTTTGCCGAAGGTTAATTCGTCGGCTTTACGTGGAGCTTCAAACACTTGTCACGGGTATGGTAGGCTTTATGACAACAATCACATGTGGAGTTATTGACCTAAGATGGTGTGAAAGAGTGTTGAGTATTATTGGAGACCAAGGCGAAAGATTTAGTTGAAGGAGTGGAAATGCCGAGCATGACAAGTTTCCGGCTTTCTTCGTGGCGAATCTCGGTAAATGCTGCCCGACTTCAAGGGGATCCCGGCCAAGAATAGGGCCCCGGACTTTGTAGGGATTCTTGTTTAGGCCGATTAGGAATTGGAACGCACGATCCTTTTTCCACAATCTTTTGAAAGAGGGAAAGATCAGTCAAAGAGTCTCAAGTGTAGTTGTAGTAAAGATCGCAATTCATCCATAAGGCAAGCAAATCGTTGTATTATCTTGATCCATGTTTCGTCTCTCGGTCTTCTTAGAAATCTCAGAGTTGGTCAGGATTTCCTACGTCGGAGTAGATATCACGAAGTACAGTCCAAAGGGCACTTGCATAGGGAAGAATCAGGTATGCAAGGCCAATCGAAATCTCTATGGAATTAATTTGCTGTGACATGACCATGAAATTCTCAACTTCCCATGCTCCATACATCGGGTCAGTCTTCGGAGGTTCATGAATCATACTAGTGAAATGGCTGAATTTTCCACATCCTTTGAAGAACAATAACACAGTTTGAGACCATTAGAGAAAACTATAATAGTTAGGTTTATAGGTGTTGATCAAGAAGTTCATTCGGTTTTCAGGTTCTTCGGCTGCGGAGGGATTGAGGTCGGTGTCGAGACAGAAAGATTTTGGTTGCATGAGGGAGAACGGCAGCGAGAGGTTCTACGAGAGATAGATCTGGCTGCAGGAAGTTGCTTCGACAGTCCTGGAGGGAGATCGGGCCAATTGGAGAGAGGTCTGGTGGCTAGAAGCACCTGCCGGAAGGATTAGTGGCAGCAGCCTTCAAAAAATTGGTGGCAAAAAAGCCTACAGGGAAACCAGGGATGAAACCTGCAGGGAAAGGGCCCAGCGGAGGGAGAATTTGCAGGGAAGAGAGGAACTGGCGGAAGGAAAACTTGTAGGGGAAGGCCTGCAGGAAGTGTCGACAGCTAGGGTGGTATCCCGACGACAGCTAGGGTTAGAAACTTGGCTCTGATATCATGTTGTAAATCAGTGGGATAATCTTATTAATATTAAAAGGAATATAAATACACAATGCAAGAGTTATAAAATAGGAAAGATATAAAATAGAAAATGCATAAACAAGAAAATACATAAACTAGAAAATATCCAGAAAGGAAAGGAAATAACTAAATGCTAATAACAAAACATAAATAAATTCTAATAATTCTAATAGTATTCATCTTGCTAAATAAGGATCAACCCTTTCAAAAATTGCATCAGCTTACCCTAGTATTTTGGACTAATATGCTCAAATTTTACAATTTGAAATTTCATTAATATCAAACCCATTTCAATAGATTAAAAAGGAAAAATTAGGTCTGGGATCCCTCAGAATACTTGTCCTCCTTCCCACATAGATGGTTAAAGCAGCTTCATTTTCAAGTCTATGAATAACAGATGAGTTCTGTAATTCAAATGAATACTTCCTGATTGTTCCCTGATTAACATCATGCCACACGTGTCCCAAATAAATGAACACAATCAACTACAAGTTTAATAATAACAACCATGAAAATTTATTAATGCTATCATAATCTTTTCTAGTCAAGCATAACAAAATAGAATTTCTGCACAGCAAGTTATAAACTATAAAAGAACCATTTTAGACTGAAAATAATGTAGCATGGTGTTCCATAGGCTAGGGATTGCCAAATCACCGCATAATTCCCAAAATCAAAGCATAGCATATCATTGCTGTTATTAACAGTAAATGATGACCAAACCAAACACTACAACAAAAAGGGGAAAAAAAGACCAAAAATTCGGGAAATAAATGTAACAGATGGAAAGTGGCATGACCTTAAGTGGTATGGAGAGGTTGGCTGTTCGTAATATTGCTTCTGCTATGGCATGTGCGTACCATGGCTGCATTTTCAAGTGTTGAAAACAAAAAAGTCAGAACATACTTTACTATATCAAAACATCCAAGGACTGGGTCGACAAAGGAGTTAGAAAGACTACATCCCTCTTCAACAAGAATTTTATTCTCAGATTTATACGACAGACATAAATACATAAATATCAAAATTGGAAGTCAGGATAATTGACCTAGAAGAAAAGTTGATAATTAGTCATTTACGATAATTTTAGTCAAAAGCTCATGTTTTGGTAATTTTGTACGTATGGAAATTGATCATTTATGATAATTTTAGTTTAGTTTCTGCCTCACACTTTTTGACGCTGAAAAACTAAGTCCACTAAGCAAACAAAAACGAAGGAATCATTAACACCTACGACACCAGTGTTCCTCTGTTCTTCCAAACGAAATTTCTGGCGATGGGCAAACCCACCATAAGAAATATGCGACTACTCAGATTTCTTGCATAAACTGTACGAAAGTACCAATCAGCATACCTGTTTTGGAAAGAATTTATTTCCTTTCCTCAGTAACTATTTATATTTCTTTTTTTTTTTCAGTTTTCCTAATTGAAGGATTCTTATTTTGATTCCTTCCACTATTTTATAATATATATATATATATATATATATGTCTTCACACACCAAAAATTAAAATTATTCTCAGATTTCTGCGTGGTATCAAACATAGAATCCTCTTTTGTTTTTGTTCCCACTCACGATCGCAGCCATTGCTCATCTTCGAGGTCGCAGCGTGCAGAGACTTCTCTGCGTCTCCAGCGACGGCTACATACAACGAGTTGCAGAATCCATATGCACTGTCGATGAAGTTCCTGAAATCGACGGACTGATCTGAACTCGTCCGCCACTGAATAACTAACTCCCCGACGCTGTCATCGAGTCTCCTCTTGTACGCGTGGACAGCAAGGGTCGTTGCATCGTCTCCTCGCGCACGCACGAGATCGTTCATCTCTTTCGCTCGACCAGCCCTAACCTCCATCTTCGTCACTCTCGTACGCACATCTCGCAGAACTCCACGGTCCTTCCGTATTTTCGAACGCTTCGTTCGAACAGAGCGCAGTCTAGTACAAACGAACCGAACGTTTAAGTCAGTTCAGACTCCAGGCATCGATTTTTGAAGATCGTTCCTCCCTTAGGTTCGCTAAATCAGAAAACAATTGATCGTGCAATCGATTTGAATTGCCTATCCACCCTCTCACGGGTCGTCAACTTATAAATCCTCTTAACATTTTTCCTCTAGCTCATGCTCTCTCGTCCAACCAAGCAGTGGAACTAAGGGCTCTGCTCCCTCTAGTTCCTGTTCGCTCATCCAATTCGAGCAGAAGGTCTTCCCAATTAGAGATTCATAATCTTATCATGCCAAACAAGGCTTAGGCTCGAAATCTTCTTCCTCACAAGTCACCTCCAAATCTGAGCCTACAACTTCATTTGCTACTGCACCACATAACTCCTCTCATATATTCATGAACCATAAAGTACATGGTCAAGATTATCTTGGAATGATGAACAACTACAACAACAACAACAACAATAAGTTTTTATCCCACTAAATAGGGTCGGCTACATGAATCATTTTTTTTCCGTTGAGCCCTACTGAGTGTCATATTTTCATTTAATTCTAATAAATTAAGATCATTTTTTATACAATATGCCCAAATATTTCTAGGTTTGCCTCTGACTTTCTTAACATAAGTCAAAGTTAAAACATCAACTCTCCTAACCAGATCATCAGATGGTCAAAGTTTAATGTGACCAAACCATCTAAGACGACACTCTAATTTTGTCCGCCATTGCAGCTACACCAACCCTATCAAGGATATCTTATTTCGCATTTTGACTCTAGGTCTAAAGACACTCATCAACCCAAGCATTTTCATCTCGGCAACACTTAACTTAGTTTTATACTTCTCATTTAAAGATCAACATTTTGCGCCATAGAGCATTGCAGGTCTCGCCATCATCTTATAAAATTTTCCTTTCAGTCTAATCGGTACTTTTCTATCACACAATAGGCCCAAAGAATTCCTCCACTTCAACCAACCAACTTGAATTCTACTAATAACATCCACATCTATGTCACCATCACATTAAACAATCGATCCAAAATATCTAAAGTTTTCGCACCTTCTAACAATTTTATCACTCATAGTAGCAATTCTGTTACTAGAGATACTACAACTAAAATTACATTTCATATATTCAATTTTATAATCATGGGAATCAAACCCCATCCAACCATCAGGGAGGCTTCTGCAAAAGTTTGAAGCAAAGAAAGCAGAAAAAGATTAATGATAAGAGACGATCAAAAAATTAATGATGAGAGCAGCTATTAGTATAATCAAAAATCTTGTGCATCATAATAGAACTAAACACGTTGAGATTGACCGACTCTTTATCTTAGAAAATGTTAACAATAGAATTGTTCAACTCACTTCCCACACGACTTCAGATTGCGGTTATTTTCACCAAAGCACTTTCAAGGGTCAGTCATGATGAATTGAAGCCCAAGCTTGGTTTGTACGATATATAAAACTCAATTTGAGGAATGTTGTAGGAAAGTGTCAATAAGCATACCTAATTATGAAAGAATTTATTTCCTTTCCTCCTGATATATTTCATTAATTGTGTTTTTATTTTTAATTTTTCTATTNAAAGTGTCAATAAGCATACCTAATTATGAAAGAATTTATTTCCTTTCCTCCTGATATATTTCATTAATTGTGTTTTTATTTTTAATTTTTCTATTCTTTTAGTTTTCCAGTTTGGAGGGGTTTGTATTTTGATTCCTTCCACTATTATATATATATATATAATGTGTGATGCATTAGCATAGCAAGAAATAAAATTATTCCCAGATTTCTACATAAACTAAATCAAAATTCCTAGGTAATATTCCTAGGTAATATGTTAATAAAATAAAATAAAAAATCAAGGGGCCGGAAAATAAATGACCAACTTATAAGAAATTGTTCTAATCCTACAATGTCAGAAGTCAGATTTACAATACAATCGAAAAATAATATGTAAAACTGAAAAAGAATTTTATTAGGTAAAATAATATTTGCGAAAAAAAAAAACAAAGAAAACTAAAAGCTTGAGTAATAACCAAGATCTACGAAAGGGGGATACAGTGCAAAAATGGCTAAAAAATTAAGTAGTTCTTAGTAGAACTTAAATAGATATTATCAGTTGGATGTCTTTGTCTCAAGCATGAGTGCATATTGTGACAACGAAAAAGTTTGGGTAGAAAACACAAGCACCTTGAAAAGTTCAACTGGGGTAAACCAAGCCACGTCATGCTGTTTGTAGATTTTATCCAGATATTGCAAATAAGCATCTCGGCCTGAAATGAAAAAGTACATGCTATAAAAAAACAAAGAAAAACAATAAATAAATAACCATCATAATCTTAAGAACATAGTTCTAGCTTGATGTATTGCGAACAGAATATGGTTGAAATATCAGAAATTGCATCTGAACCTCACTTAAAGTCTTCCTAATTAACTATATAAGTCGTACAATAACATGCTAAATCAGCACTAATAACAGGAACGATTACTGGACGCACTATGGAGCTTTTGAACAGCAATATGTTGCGTGTTATTTCTTTTTTAATTCACAGAAAGTTTGGTGCCAAAGCATAAAATTGATGTTGGTAGGATTAAATCTTTACCTTCGCAATTACTTCATGGATTTGACCAAATAAGCTTAATTAACACCCACATGAACTTTCTATTGCTTGAGAGTCGTCTCAAGAGAAGCATTTTATGGGTATGATGAACAGAATTCTTCTAAAAAAAATCAAACACTGAAAATCAAATGAATCCCGATTTTCTTTTTAAATGTACGTGAGTAAATGAAAGATTACACAGAGCTAATAGAAGAATTAATGCAGGAAAGAGTAAAATCACATGAAACACCGAGACTCAAAAAGGGAACTCACATATCAAGTTTGAAAAGAAAATAAATTATCAACATTTAGTTGCCCGTGTACACCAAACAAAAGGAAACGAAATGAACTGGCGCAGCAATTTAGACATATTTTTTCTTTCATTGCAAACCCCAAGTAAACTTGGCAATTGTTAGGTTGCATATAATTCAAGAATGTGAATAAAACATACGCAATGTACTCATATTTCTTAATATATATTGACTGGTTGTAAAGTCAATACTAGTAGAAAATTACTTTTTTCTATTTGATTGCATGTAAAGTTTAAAGTTAGTAGTCTATGGTGAGATTAACTCTTAAGTACGTTGAAAGTAATTTAAAACAAGTAATATTACAACTGAAAAAATGTCAACAAAGGCATTGCACTTTAATAAGTAAAAGTCTAACAACAATATTAAAATGAAATAAAAATGCCCCAGTTTTTTTTTCTTTCTGGCATAGCATCTAGTCTCTATGATTAATCCCTTATTGGTGCCAGAAGCTTCTCAAATAGTAAGAGCATTGTCATATGACCTTCTACCAATAGATTAATTAAATATAATGTTATAATTAAAATTTTTGCTCAAGCCACCTATATGCCGCAAGAGTCTATGGAACTAAGTTTATTAAAACTCCATCAAAAGGAAAGAAGTAGAGTTAATTAGATTCCTTCCTCCTCAATCGAGTAAGTTATGTACAGCTCGAAAGAGTACTGGGATCAAATAAAAATCTTCAAGACAAATTTGTGGTGAACTTAGACTAGTGATCTCCTGCCTCCTTTGGAACCCTAATGCTCACATATAGGACACCTAAAAAAACAAAAAAAACAAAAACATGATTTCTTTGGCTCCATAACAGCATTTGCAACCAGTAAACATCAACCCCTAAGCTCCGCCGTAAAGAATTGGGTGGCATTCTGGAAGGCTGGAAATAATTGATGTAATTAATTCTAAAATAGTTTTTCTATTGCTATCAACTTGAGCTTGGCTTTGGATCACAGACTTGAAATAAAACTGGGATGGTGTCCTTAAGACTCTTGAGTCTTTCATAATTCTAGCATGAGATTCAATATTGAGCTTGGATATTGCGATGATTTGTTGTCATTTGTCGATCACTACAATGTGAATGACAGTAAGAGTAAATCTTGTCATTATTGAATGTTGGAATTAGACGTCTCCCAAATTTGTCTTACGAAAATTAGTTAACAATAATTGGGCCTGCTAGAGTCATGAATCGGGAATTGTGTTTTAGACTGAATAAACTCACTTTGAGAGAGGTTGGTTGAGTTAATGTTGGTTCTTCCATTGATCTGTGGGAGTACTATATTAACCTTCCAAAAATCTAGTACGAGAAAGCATAAAAAGAGACTCAAAGAAAATCTTAAGGACTTTGATTCAATAAATTCATTGAAGAATATATTGTGGGAATTTTGTTATAGCTATCGCCCTAAGATTCCAATGGATTACAAGTGTTCTTAAGGACTTGGAAAGAAGGCTGAAAGCCCACAAAGCTTTCTAAAAAAAGAAGATAGAAGTGATATACCAAAGAGATATCAAGAAAATATGACATGGAAAAAAAAGAAATCAAATTAGAAAAAGAAAAAGATGTAATGCTTGAAATATTTACCCCGTACTTACTGGAGTGATCAGTTTAAATATACAAGTAGGTTTATTTAGAAATAACTTGTCTTGATAGTTGGACAGCCCATAGATGGACATGTAGTCTCGTTTGAACGTGACATCTATTAGAATGTGAATCCCCTCAAGATGAGTACTCATGATGAGTACTATAATGTGGATATGAGTTAGTTACATATTATTGCATACTAGATGTTTGGGTACAAATGGAAAACTTGCCTTAAATGATTACACATTGTCAAATTTTTTTATATTTCTAAAGCAATTTTTAGTTGACGAATTCTTTATGATAACTCATAACATACAACAATTCATTGAATTATTTTGGCTACGTTGGGTCAGTCCAAGCAATCAAACCTAAACTAGCAGTGATTATGTTTGTCTCGCTAATACAACTCGGCCAACCCTTTCCAATCAAATATATGCATTTAAAACAAACAAATGGAATGAAAAGAACCAATAATCAACTATAAGTGCACGAACAACAAATTTGGGGTTGCAACTTTACAATGCAAATGTTGGGATCATGATGGTATGACATGATGATATGCCTCTTCCAAAGCATAAGGTTTGGATGTGTCTTCTTTTAAATTTCTTCTTCCCTCACCCAAATCCCATCGCCCCATTTCAAGCTCATTTCAATCTTCTTCAATGAAAGGCTTTCATTATCTCTTAATAAAGAATATGGCTCGCAAAAATAAAATAAAGAGAGTTGAAAAGCCGCCTCTTCCACATAAATTATTTCTTTGATGCCAACCTTTGTGAGCTTTGTTGTTACCGTTCCCATAGTTGCATGTCCTTGCAAAAGTAGGACAATGCTTCTCAAATTTACATTGTGCCAACTAAAAATATATTGTGAATTGAGTCTACAATGAATATTTTTGCTCCTTCTTCTCAATCCACGATTATTAATCTATGATTGTGTAACTTATTTATTTTGTTTTCACTGTTGCTTCCTTGCATATGGGGGGAGAACAATTCTATAACGAGCAACTTAAAGCTTATTTGGCATCAATTTTGATCAGTTTTCTTTTAATTTATTGATTAAACATGTTTGGAAAAGTGTTTGGCAATTCTTTTCTCATTTTTTTCAAAACAAATCAAGTTATTTCTCAAAAGTTGTCAAAACAATTTTTTTTGTGTTTTGATTATTTTCAGACATGAACAATTAGTAACCCGAAAACATGCACGGTGTTAGCCACCCCCACACTCATCGCCAGTCTGCATGACCCCACTCGTTGTATGGCCCCACAATCTCTGTTGTACATGGTCTCGCCTCCTCAACAAACATCATTCATGACCTTTTCATCATCGACTTAAAAAAAAAAATAAGTGATGATGGTCATTTACAAAAAATATGTACCAGCAGAGCTATCAAAATTGTTGCATTGTAAGACATCATAAAATGATCGTCGTGGAATATTTCTTCGATATAATAGGCTTATTGGCTCTCTATTTAAAAATTTTGAGAATTATATTATTAATTAAGATATCACGAAAATCTATCATTGATGAATATTGAAACTATCTGAAGCAATGTGGCAATATCGGGTGGGAGTAAGAACCTAATAAAAAAATAAAATCTATCTACTTGCATTGAAAGAGGCACATCAACTTGTCACTATATCAAACAATAAAGTTTTGAATGCATGACTTAAATTTAGTGGTTTCTTGAACACGCGATAATAATTGAAAACCTGTTTTGTCTTGACATTAGCTCTCCAACATAAAGAAATCAAAGGGGTAATATATACATATATCACCTAGACCGACTTGATTAATTCAATTCAGTGAAATGTGCCAAGGTATTATGGATTTATGCCAAATCACCGCAAATGACCTGGACAAGCTAAATTCAATCAATGGATTGAGTTATCAGTGGAAGCATCCAAGAATAGTCACCAATTAAAGTCACATGAGAAGCAACCTAGAACTTGACATATATTAAACATTAAACCAAGTCATCAAGCAATGGTTAGCCAATACTCAATATTCATACTAGACAATAGTAAATGGCTAAGTCGTTTCTATCATATAGTACCTCTTCAAAATGAAATCGCCTTCATATATGCATCATATTAGAGTAGGGTACTTGTCTAGCTACAAGGATGTCCGGTAACATATAACAGTCATATACCCCAACCATAACATTAACCTCAGCGTGCTCATATAAATAGAGGGTTGAGGTTACATATATAGGTTCTTTCATTTCCAGCCATTTTTCGTATTTTTTGGGATTACTTCTCTGACATAGTTTCTAGTTTTGATAGAAATTTTTCTGAGCTCAAATAGTTCTTAAGGCCTTAAGTGCACCTGCAATTTTTTAGAATCACGATGCACTTTCCAATGAAGCTGAGGTCTTCCTCAACAAAGTCGCTTAAATAGGAATTGGGGATTCCACAATATATTAAAGAAAAAGGAGTCTTCAACACCCACAAATCATGGGTGGAGCAAGCATCAATTCAACCAGACTCTTGTCTGCAAGCAAGTTCAATCTCAACGTAGAAGCCAACTCATACACGAGGCGCTAAATAGGATTGATCCACTTTCCACCAAGCAAGTATGAGACATATTTGTTCCAAAAAGTGTGGTCGCAAAGGGGCATCAAGAGTCTTGAGAAACGAGACCAATACAAAGCAAGTAGATGAGACTGATTGGTTCACATCTAGTTTATAGGGAAACTAGAGAGAACTGCTGTATTTGAAATGCAACAACATTTTAATTTGCATTGATGATTCTTCAATATAAAATACTCACAAAGTTAAAATGCATAGATAGTTTTTCACTTTACTTCCATTCTCCCTCAAATTTAACAACCCCTGAATCCTAAATAAGAACAAACAAAATTCGCCGATTACTTATTATCTAAACCATTTTATATCAACGTGAGTGGTACAACCAGAATTCGTGACCCCAAATCTTAATGAGATGCAACATCATCGTCCAAAGGGAACTCACCTTGTATTTGGCCGAACCTTATAGCCTTGTCCAGAACTCCAACAGGCCCCGAAAGCTTGGAGAAATACCCATGCTTCGTATCATACAAAACGGCTCGGATGAAATCGCGAACCTATGCTTCAAACAGTTAGACGGATGTCAGAAGAGGCAACATCAAACGGGAAAAGCTGGGTAAAGCAATGAACGCTTCATTGATGAATCAGTAAGGAGCTCACAAGCAAGGGCTTGTCGCCGATAAAACCAGTGGAAAAGTAGGTCACGGGCATACACTGAACGCGGCGCAACCAAACAACTGCACAGGAACGGAGAAGCAGGGAGAAAGCAAAATGATATCAGGAAAGAAAGCTGGAGACCTTTGACAGAGAAGAGAAGCAGAAGGTTTACGTCCGGCTGAGTGTGGTGCGGGGAGAGAAAGCCGTATTCCCAATCCCAGCACCATCTTCGACGCTTAGCGATGCCTTCCTGCCCGCCGCTGCGGAAGAAGGGCGCGAGGCTGTAACATATTAGAAAGGGATAATTACATAAAGACTGCCAAAACATTGATATTTACGTATTAAGCGCCGAGGTCATTTTTTTTTTTTTTTGAAGATCAAATTATTTGGAAGTTGACGACAATAAAAAAAAATATATTTTTTAAATTGAGATTTTATCATAAATTTGTATATTTGAGTGTGATTTTAAAAGTTGGATGAAAGGATGCTTGATTTGTAAATAGCAATGTTTATTGTGGTTAATTGGAAAATATGATCCTAGAAATAACCTACTTTTAAAATTTTCTTACTTGATTTGAATGAGTATAATTAAAATTTAATATAATTTTTAACTTCATAAAAATCTTTAAATTTATTATAAATCTATGCAGCCTTGGTAGGGAGTTGAGTTGTCAGTACCTCTCTGATCTGGGTTCGATTCTTATAGGGACGGATAACACATATTGGGAGTGTTATTCCCAAATACCACCATTTTAATATATATATATATATATGAAGCACAAATTGAGGTGCTAAAGCAATGTTTGTAGGGCCTCAAAAGAAGAAAGAGAATGGGAGAGAAGAAGGAGAATGGGAGGCAATTTCATCAACAAGTCATTACTATTGAAGAGATAGAGAGAAGAAGAATATGATAGGAAGTGAAATGGTTAAAAAAATTGGCTCACCGAGTAACCTTTTTGAGTAACTTAAATGCAAAATTCAATTATTGAAGCATTTTTTATGATCAATGTTGTGGCTGCATATCAAAATTATCGGAAAAATTTTCGTGTTATGAAGTGATTAAATGAAATTAATATTTTTTTTGGTGACTCAGGAGAATTTTTTCCAAACTTGGTCTATGAATGGCTAATAAAAATCTCTTAACTTGGCCACTCCCTATGGTGTATGTTCATAATATAATGAAAAGTATTCTATCATACCAAATTTGATCGGCGTCTGGTAAAAAATATTTTAGGGTAAATAGGTAGCTATGATATTGCCGAAAATAAATGAATCAACTCGTCAAAATCGAGATTGTTTCAACCAAAACGGCTCTCCACTTGTCTCTTCGAGAAATAAGATGTACTGTTATATTATAATTTTATAATCATAATAATCAATACAGCTGGCAAATAACTTTGTGACTAATGCAAAAAAGAATTCTTTGTATTTATTTTGGGTGAGCTAATACGTTGACTATAGGCACTGTAGCTATTAATACTACTAGGAAACATTAAGAAAATCAAATCATGTAAGATAAATTAATTGATTTCTACTTCTAGGTAACTATCAATAATAGGTTTTGTATTTTATTGTGTAATTATATTATTTGTACAATTCGTGAGTGTTTCTCGGGCGGATCTATTTGTACATTGAAAATGTAAAATGTTGATCCCGATGAGATATAACAGTCCATAAGAAATAAAATACGATAAAAAATGTCCCACTGACAAAAAACCAGGAGACCCACTTATCATATCAGATGTAGCGGTCTAAGCCAATGTCAAAGGCCAACTGAGCCAAGAGAAGGAAAATAAAGAACGATTGATCAATTTGAATATGAACCAATCGAGCTAAAATAAGATAGAGAAACATTTGTGCTAATCACAATAAGAAAGTTGACTGAATGTAGAAACCTACTTCCAGCAGAGTCGACCCGAGGAAAGGAGTTACTCAATATCACCACTCCCCCCCCCCCCTCCACCGGAAGCACCCAAGGTTCTTGATTATGGACCAATAATTGAAAATACAACAATCTTATAACAACCCCATAGATTTTTCTTGTTGAAGAGCGAGCTACTTATTGAGCTATAGTGATTCACCTTCTATCTTATAGTACAGTATGGCTCCACCAATAGGAACTCCTCATTCAGGGATTGAGAGTCGACAACATGACTAGATCAATAAATCAGCAAAGTTTACCCGATCAAATCAGTCCTGCCGACCGGCAGTGCCAACTCAGCCTAGCCAATCAGACCGGCCACACCAAGCTAAAGTCATACTAGCTCAGTTGGTTGAGCTATAAAGCAACTAAGTGTTATAATCATGTAAGTAAAATACCTATAATATTATGTACAACCTCCATTAAAGTAGGGACAATAATGCAATGTTATTGTATTGTATATTCTCCCATATAAAAAGGGAGATTGTTTCATATATATGGGGAGCCAAATTTTTGGCCCAAGAGGTTAGAAAAATATAGCAAAATACATTGTTGTTCGCTCCTCTCTCTCTCTCTCTCTCTCTCTCTCTCTCTCTCTCTCCCTGTCCCCCCCCCCCTTCTTACAGTATTCATTTAGGTGTGATTCACTGACAAATCATAGTTTGACTTCCTAAAAGAAGTGGTAAGTGTGGATCATGCCACATACAATAAAAAGAACTGTGTATGGAGAATGAACTCATGCTAGAAACACTGATAATATGGAGTACACAAAAGATCTTGTGAACTAACATATTTAAAACCTGAAGGATCGATGTTGGATGTCATACAAGAGGCACTGACTTGGGGAAGAGACAAGTATTTCTGAGAGGAAGGGCTAACACCTAACTGCCTAAGAGCCCCCTTTAGCCCTAAAAAGAGAATGAGACTTAGTGTTTCGATAATGATGGGTCAATATCAATCGACATGCATAAGTCCAGATGTACTGAAGCACCCCATCAACCATAGAATGTGTTCTCTTGATAAATCTCTGAGGTTGAGCCCAAGAGAGGTTCGAGATCATGACATTAGAATCATATAATGGCAAGATCAAATCAATTGACCACATAGCCTTGTTCGAGTAAATTTTGTGTTTGTTAAGGATCACTGACACACTGAAATGTCATCTCTTTCTTACAACACTGAGGGAGTCAGCCCTCAGGTGGTTTAAATTATCTTTACCGGGAGTGATCGCATTATTTGCTGACTTCAACCGAATGTTTGTGATTCTTTTCCTAGCTCCTAGAAGTTGCATAATAATTTACAAGTTCTCCTGTAAATCAGAAAAGGGAAAAACAAAAAGCCTTCGCTTGTTCATCACTTATTTATAAAAGAAGATGTTGGAAGTGTAGGATTTGAAACCCACAGTAGCTCATTCCACCCAGAGTGAATAGTTGAAAGAAGTGCCATTTTGATGCTTGATGGGTCTGTAGTGACCGAAGTCACTAGCCGAATTATTGGAGCTAACTAATAGTCACGTGTTGATAGAAGAATACACTTTCACCTCTCATCATTTTGAATGGAGCAAGTCAATTGTCATCCACCAAAGATAACTGACCATGGAGAAAGTCGAGAGTTATGACACAATCTACATCGCTCGACTCAAACTCACCTCGATGGCTCAAGAAGGCACTCGTATTATCGAGTGGCTGATAAAGTATACCTCAGAAGGAGTCAGACCTGATCTCCTGACCCGTCCCTAGTTCGACAATGTGAATGTTTTATCATTCCTTTTTATATAGTTTGTTGTCAAATTCATTAAGATGGTTAAGTATGTTTTTTAATTGCACATATGTTCATAGCTTTAGCTGACTTTTGAAAAACTTAGAAATTTTATGCAAATGCTCATTGAATCGAACGACAATCGGGGAACTCAAACTGAGCACCAAACAATGGCTTCATCAGAGCGACAAAGCCAGCAACGACGCATGACATCCAATAGTAGAGACTTTCCAAAACTGACTGCGACGTAAGATTTCCAATCGATACAGTTTTTTCAAAAGTGAAAATGAAGAAAAAATATATGTTCATTGAAAATCATATAAAATTTAATCAACTGTGATGATTGACATCTAATTAGCAAAATGCAAGAGAACCAACACATAACGCCTAAGTATCAATATAAACCTATGTCTTCTAGCTCGAAATTGGTCAAGCTCTAGCAGTAAATTCCTACCCATTATCGAAAAGATCCGCATTGGATGGCTTATGAATCACCATAGCAACGACAACTACCCACGTGAAAAAAACGACAAGATCTGCTTAATACATGTGGTGTAATGTGTGACCCATCAAAGTTAACAACCTAACCAAGTCACTGAGACATGAAAAAGAATAAACTTGGGTCAGATGGCAACTTAACAAACCAACTTAATGCATTCTTGATGTGAATTTGCTGAAATATAGTTGTGTAAAATTTATAAAGTTGAATCTGCTTTACAACAGTGCTAAAAACTTGAAGTGATATTTTATGAATAATAATGTTCAACACTTAATGTTGGTATTCTACTCAAGTATACGTATCGTTATCAAGTAATATAAGACTTTCTTTTTAAGTCTCAAATATTGATCCCACGAGGAAGGTTTAAATTTGAAATGATAAATTAACTAGAAAATTCACATAAATCAAACGAATTTATTGTCACTAATTTTGAATGTTTAAGACACTATCAAAGCTAAATTATTTACTACTAGCAGAATTTAAAACAGGGTTTAAAACTAATAACTACTAAACTATGTTTATGTGATGAAGTTTTCTTATATGAAAAAGTATATTTCCCACTATAATGAGTTTTTTTTGTGAAATGAGATGAGATAAATGATTTAAATACGTAAATATGAGCAATTTTAATTCTCTACCCTGATTCAGTGTTATAGAAAATCATTGGCTAATCTTAGGTTTAGTCCATAAATCTGCGGCTAGGCTAGGAGGATACTGGCTCCCACTTCCCTTCCCCCGAAGGCTAACTCTCGCTTTAGTTTTTAAGCATTAAGATCGAATTGGGGATTTTTAGTCTGTCATTATAGAAATCTACAAGTTTACACTCAACAAAGTATATTTCTCTATTTATTTGCACTTAATTCCATGAACGAAATACTCCTTCATGGACTGAAATGTGATTCTCACTTTGTTGTAGAACTCATACTCCATTTCTTGGATCATATATAAACAACATATTTTAACAATTCAATTGGCCAGATCGAAAAAAAAATTATGAGCAGAGTTGAAAAACCATCACAATTTATTTTAAATTTTAACATTGACACATCTACATTATCTCTTCATTTCACTATATCTTAGAGTAGGGAGAAAATTACAGAAAACTACTCAGACTTCATGAGAAAGATACAATAAAACACAAATTTCATACATAAAAGAAAGTTCATCCAACAATAATAAACAAACAGCACTTACTTGAAACTCTTTCTCAAAGCAAATTCTTTATAGCCTATCTTAGGAAATATAGGAAGAAGAAATCTCTCACTTCTCTTCCTCTCCAACACTTCTTAGAGAATAATTCACACTTAAACTCACCACAAAAACTCAAAACTATAAAAACAATAACTAACTAATGGTGTGGAATGTAA
>NEWO01000002.1:6862314-6903879 GCA_003013225.1 Phalaenopsis aphrodite | reverse complement strand
ATATATATACATATATATATATACATGCCACCTAATTTCTATATATTTATATATCTAAAGCCAAACTTTCTCTTTTTATATTTATACCACAATAATCCTTTTGTGCATCACGAATGCACAAGCGTGAATCCCGAGCAGATCAAACTAAGCAGAAAAATAAAACTACAACCAAGGAGGACCGACCAATAAAAAATCATGAGATCAGTTTACCTAACCAGACATAACAGTTCAAACTAAAGCCAAAGCCAAATTCAATCAGATGCAACCAACCGAGACAGAAGCCACAAGACTAAAAACATTCAGATGGTCCAAGTCTAAACCCGCGAGACCAAGACATGATAAATAGGCACGCAAGTCAACCGCCATAAGAAAGCCAATCGAAGCAAATAATCAACATTTTGGTAGACCAAACCTGAGAAAAGACTCGGCTCCTCAGTTCAATCAATGACCTCACAGTTGATGCCCCGACCAAATGTTCCTTATCAGGGATCAAGGGGTGTCATCCATTTCAGCTCTCCTTATTGGGGAGTGAGCTATATATCGGGTTATAGTGATTCACCCTCTATCTTATAGTCTAGCAACGCTCAACCAATAGGACCTCATCAACGAGGATCAACAGTCAACGATCAAACTGAATCAACTAATCGACAAAGCCTAGCTAATCAAATCAATCCTGCTGAACTAAAGTTAATTGAAGGCTGACTGATAACCTCAGATCAACATAGTGGAATGAGTAGACTTTATCGAACGAATGCCCACCGAGATCAATCGACTGAGCCAGAAGGTAGACGAGCCATAAGGACATACATGTAAGATACTTAAAATGTTTTGTAACACACTCATTAAAACACACACAAACATGTAACTTCAAATCTTGTACCATATCCGTTATAAATAAATGATCATTCTATGAAATAGCTAAGAAGTTTTATCGTTCATGACTATGTACTTCTCTCTCTACATTCTTATACTCTTCCATCGAGTAGTGATTCATGACCGAACAGGAATCAACACTTTCATATCAAATAACCATCAATTTAATTTTAAAAAAGTGAAATTAATACACATTTTCATGCACAAGTAACGTAGTATGCACGTAAAACTTATAGTTTATGTCTTAGATACGTAAACACCTTAAAAATCGTGTGATATGTATGCAAATCTTCCCAATAATAATAATAATAATAATAAATATTAATGAAAGAGCTAGATAGATTAATATAGTGTAAGCCGGTAAATATTAATTACCCATATTTATACCCTTCATCGTAGGATCGAACCCGAGTCAAAGGGGCCTTACGGTACGTCCCGTAAGGTCACGGGTTCGATCCCCGTGATGCGAGTTTCTCGAACAGTTAGACACATGGTGCGGGCTCTCATCATGGGATCTTGATGCGCATGAGAAATCGTCATTTGGGAGTCTGCAAAATATAGAGAGAGAGAGAGAGAGAGGAACACAATAAAAAACATTATATAATATATATAAAACCTCCTTCTTTACACCTCTATATTAAATTCGCAATACCATCCACCCCGTGCTTCATTATTGATGAGTTCACAAGACCTTGCAAGCAAAGATGGATGGAGAATTAAATAAAAGTTTTTATTTTTCTATTTTTCATAATTTCTTACTTTAAAATCTCTCAGAATATTAACATTTCTAAATTATTTTTTTCAGAATATATATAAATTTTATTAACATTATTTAAGGTAGTTGCAGCTGTTCCAGACAGACGAAGAAAAGAAAAAATAAAGTTTAATGGAGCTGCATGCATACTGCATGGCCTTCAATACCTTTAAGCTTTAGCTTTCTGTTCAATGTGGATGGACATGGAGCCTACACCTTCACCAAAAAGCATTGAATAATTAACTATAACATATGAAAATTAATAAAATATAGATATATTTATGATACCAATGAACCAATATAAATATAAAGCCTCCTATTCTATGACCAAAATCAAAATTTTCCCCATCTTTCAATAAGGTGTTTGATTTTTATAGCCATTCATGGCTTCTTCTTCTTCTTCTTCTTTATCCTTTTTCTATTTTTTGACTTGTTTAGCCATTTTGGAGAGCTTATTAGTGCACGCTGAGGCAGCTCGAGCATTCTTCGTGTTCGGAGATTCGCTTGTTGATAATGGAAATAACAACTATCTCGCGACGACGGCACGAGCGGACTCTCCTCCTTATGGGATCGACTATCCGACTCATCAACCGACCGGGAGGTTCTCTAATGGCCTCAACATTCCTGACATTATCAGTTAGTTCTCTTATCCTCATTATCCAATAAGGATGAAGCTTTCAAATGATTTGAGGTTAAATACATTGTAATTTATGATTAATGGTGATAAAGGACAATTAATGCATGATTAGTCATATGCAAAATATCTCGGATAGTTGAAAAAGAGTAGCTTTATTCGGCAACTAGTTTTATTGAAGTAAATGCTTCCACTTATAATATATATAACAGTATGGCATCAATGTATATATATTGATTTATATATATGATAAATTTTGTGCCGCGTACGTTAGCTTATTGGATGGCTTCCTCGATGTAAGTCCGCTCAGATCGGGGGTTCGAATCTCCTTTAGCACAGTTGGTCTTAAGAACGCGGCACTCGAGTTGTTAAACACATTAGAAGTGACTAGAGGCTCGTATAATTGTGATACTTATTATGGAATATAAAAGATATTGTTCTCATGCACTAAAATATGAAAGTTTAGACATTACAAATATGTAAATATATAAGAATTTTGTGGTATTTATGCAAAGGCCTACAATGCTTGCCGCCATATGGAATTCAGAGGAACATACAAAGGAAATTCAATGCTTATTAAGATAGTAATCTCATTCTTCTTTAAATTAAATGTCATATCTCATATTAAAAAAACTATTTAGGAACATTTATATTCATACCACTCAATTTCTATTTATTTACATATCTAACAACAAAAGATTACTTAACTTATTACATTTATATCACCTAAATATTCCATATCACATCAAAATTACCATCATTCATAATTAAACTTTAGAAGGTTAGATATGTAATTAAACACATCGTAGCAGAAGGATATATATGTAAAGCCTCATCTGGTTTCAGGCGAGCACCTGGGTGCAGAGTCCACCCTGCCTTACTTGAGCCCAGAGCTGAGGGGACAAAAGCTCCTCGTAGGCGCAAATTTTGCTTCAGCAGGCATTGGAATTCTCAACGACACTGGGATTCAGTTTGTGAGCATTATTTCTTATTATTTAATATATTATAATAAATATATTTATATATAAATTATTATTATTATTATTTTATTGCAGGCAAATATAATCAGGATTTCACAGCAGTTGCAGTACTTCCAGCAGTATCAGCAAAGGCTGAGCTCATTAATCGGCGCAGCTGCAGCTAAGAGATTGGTGAATCAGGCGCTGGTTCTGATAACTCTGGGTGGAAATGATTTTGTTAACAATTATTATCTGGTTCCTTTCTCTTTTAGATCTCGCCAGTACTCTCTTCCTGATTATGTTCGTTATCTCATCTCTGAGTATAAGAAAATCCTCATGGTAAGTTTTACATCATATCACCACAATTTTTATGAATTTACATATCTATGCCACTTAATATTTGATATTTTGATTTATAACCTATTGGTGCTATAAATCTAAACATAAAAGAAGTGGAGAAATTGGTATTTTGCATGCTGTGTTGAAGATGTAAGGACCCATTTGAGGCAGCTTATTTGGTGTTGTGAGTATTGAAAATGCACTCATAGGTTATAGTTGTTTAGAAAACACGCCTATAAGTTTTGGTGCGGGTCTGTTTGGGGCAGCTTATTAATGAGTTGATAAGTTGTTGAAAAATAATCTGATGAAAATTGTTATCGTACATAGTCAGGAACGGTGTAAAAACATTGTTTTCAGCAGTTTTAAATATAATTTTTGAATAAACTGTCATAGTGAAAAATGATGCATATGTAGAGGAATTGTTAGATATATAATTTTTTATATTTATTTAAATATTATTTTATATCTCCTCCTTATATTAGATTAGAATTTTTGGATCATAATTATATAAATATATTTTTGTTTTTGGGTGATAATGGAAATGCAGAGGATTTATGAGCTGGGAGGGCGACGTGTGTTGGTGACTGGGACGGGCCCACTGGGTTGCGTGCCGGCTGAGCTTGCACAGAGAAGTAGAAACGGCGCATGCGACCCGGAGCTACAGAGAGCCTCCGAACTATACAACCCTCAGCTGGAGAAAACCATAAATCAGCTCAATTCGCAGTACCACTCCAACGTTTTCATTGCTGCCAACACCGCCAAATTGCATTCTGATTTCATTTCCAACCCCCAGGCTTCTGGTAATTGTATAATAAGAAAATTATGGAATATATATATAATCAAATGTTTATATGCAAATAGTAATTGTTTATTTTTGTAATTTTTAGGTTTTATTACTTCAAAGAGAGCTTGTTGTGGGCAAGGACCCTACAATGGCTTGGGTTTGTGCACGGTGGCATCAAATCTATGTCCGAATCGGGATTTATATGCTTTTTGGGACCCATTCCATCCATCAGCGAAGGCGAGCCGGATCATAGTTGGCCAATTCATGACCGGTTCAAGCGAGTACATGAACCCGATGAACCTAAGCACTTTATTAGCAATGGGTGAAAGCACCTAATTATATAAACTAATTAGGGTTATATTAGTATTTAACCATAAATGTTGAGGATTAACTTCCTTTGTCCTCATTAATTTGTGTGATTTATGTCTAAATAATGAATAATTTGATGAATTTGTTATATGGAATAAAATGTTATGTATGGTTGTTTGGATGAATTATATGAAGTTAGATATGATATTGATGAATGTAATTGTGGTGTGTGTCTACAAAGTTGGTTAAGATAATTCATTGAAGCATTATCTTTTTATCTTCATTTAAATTATATAAAATATATAATTAGTTTTATTGAATTTAATTTGTGATTATATTTAATCTTGGTTCAAATTTATAAATAATTTTATAAATGATAGCTTGTATGAGATTGATTTTCATTTTTTTTTAATGAAGAGGCAAATAAAACATGAATGTATGTCAATAGAAGCTTCCCTTGTGACATTAACAATGGGATGTTGCTTGAAGCAATGAACCAGAGACCCACAAGACTTATTCATATTGATCAAATTGGCATGTATATGAGTTCATGATAATAAAGTAGGCTCAAGAATGAGCTTTAATATGTTACATTGGTTTCATGTACTCTTGGAGAAATCAAATTAATGGTTTAAAAGACCTTGATCATCTAATCAAGATTGATTGGCTTAATTAAAGCTAGATTATGCTATGTTGAATCAACTTCTTCATCTTCCTCAAAGCGAGCATATCGTTTGGGGCAGCTTATAAGTGTGGGCGGTGTTTTGAAAACACCGTCGTACCGTTTGGTTCGCGCGTTTCGCCAGCTTATATGAAACTGCGTTTGGGTTTTTAAATTAAACGCCGGTCGCGGGTCGACCTCTGCAGCCGGCCCGCAGGGCCGCGTTTCAGGATAAGCAGTTTATCCTGAAACGCACAAGCTGCCCCAAACGGACCCTTAATTACACGCATATTCATATAGCTAGATTTATATGGTAATCAAGGAGATTGTTGCCTCCCTTCATGGATTAGGTGTCCATGAGCCATAAAATATGGATTATAGTTTGTTTTGGTCCTCCATGACATCACTGTCATTCAAGAAATTTTTTTATTAGCCATAACTAACTAGATGAAATTTTACTAAGAAGATCCATATAAAGAACTAACTACTAAATAATTAATCATTTGAATAATTAGATGATAGGGGTGAACTTTGAAAGAGGTGAGTTCACGCTCTATATGCGTGCTACAACCCCTTCGGAGCTTGTTTAAGCTGCTTAACTCATTTTCATAGGCTATCTGAAAGTAATCATGGCTGTTCAAATTTGAATTTATTTCTTCAATACAAAATATGAAAACTAATTGAGATCATATTTGATGCAGAAAAGCAAAATATATTCAATTGCCTGACAACTGATAATTCTAAAAATGTCCTATAATTTTTGTTATTGCTTGATCCTGATCACTAAGAATTTTATTAGATGCTTATCGTCCATCATGCGAATAAATATTTTGAATTGTCAGTTGAATGAATCAATCGTCTTGACCAACATAAAACCAAATCTGAAGAGAATATTTTGACAATGGTGGTTCACGCCAATAAATGAAACACAACATAAATAATATTTATTTAGTCTATAGCTTGTATAAAAAATAATTTCATCATCAAATTAGTCAAAATGAAGACTAGACGTCCCATCACTCCAAATAAAATCTCATCAGCCTACTGCACTCATCAATTTGGAAGTCCTGCACAAACATATTATCATCAACTTTTCTCTCCGTGAACAATTGTAATAGAGAATTTGTGTCACCATTTTCAATTATAGCTCTTATCTCTTTTTTAATGAAATTAAAGGCATTTCTCTTCGTGCATTCAAGTTTTTCTACTCCCCAAACTTTTGTAGCAAGAAAGTTAAATGCATCATAGTTCTAATTGTCGATTTCGTCAATGATATGAGCACATCTGCATTGATTTCACTTATATTTTTCTTATAACGCAAGAGATGCTTATCACCAAGCTTCACTAAGGAGTGATTAAGACTTTCTATAAATTTATTAATTGTTCAGTTGCCTTGAACATCAAATTCATATTAAATCATTGTTGGGCAATCAGTCATTGTGTCCACTTTTTTGAACTTCACCGTATCGTTGAACTTTAGCTCTTTCTTAAAACCAGCTTTGCGACATAAAAAGTCATTTGACTTAATTTTTCTTCAATTTGGCCAAAAATTACCGTCGTCCTCTTGAACAGTAAATCTAATATGACGTGCATAAGCACACTATATTTCATATACTTTTTTTTAATTTTGTACAATATCGTCAAAAAATCTATCTACAATTGGATCATTACCAACATCTCCAATCTCACAAAACTGCACATTTAAAAAATAAATTGAATATGATTAAGTATGATAATCACTAAATTATAAACACAAATCTAAAAAGATACAAATATGGCCGTACTACCACAAAAGAACATCATAATCACATTTTAAAAAAAATATCATAAAAACACCAGTAGAATATCACCACAGAACCACTATAATACCACCACAATACAACCATAATACTGCTTCAATTACTTCACAATACAAACACAACACCACTCCAATATCACCATAATATAACCACAATAACAATCCAATAACATCACAATAACACCACAATAACCCAATAATATCACAATAACATCATAATAACACTCAAATATGAACAAAATAGAATCTTAATTCCGCTTCAATACAACCACAATACCACCCCAAAACCACTACAAACTATTACAATACCACAAGAACAATATGACAATATCACCACAAAATCATCACAATACATCCACAATAACTCCACCTAAACACCATAAAACAAACTCAATATGAACAAGATACAACCTCAATCTAACTTCAATACAACCAAAACACCACTGCAATAATACCACAATATAACCACAAATTTATCATAATACAACCACAATATCATCACAATAACACCATAAAACCACCACAATATGAAAAAAAACATCAATATCACATCAATATAACCACAATATTAGTTCAATAACACCATAAACCATTACAATACTTCAAAAATAATAAGACAATACAACCTCAAAATCACATTAATATCACTACTATATCATTACAGTACATTCGTAATCCCACCACAAAATAATCATAATTTAAAGAAAATACAACATCAATCTCACCTCAATACAACCATAACATCAGTCCAATAACACCACAAACTACTATAATACCATCAAAATAAGAGAACAATATTACCCTAATAATAGCACAACAACACATCAAAATCGTCACAATACAAAAAGAATCAACAATAATAATAATCAAATAAATAAAACGTTGCCACCAGAATAACTTTACAATAACACAACAAAACTATCACAAATAATACTCAAACAGTAACATAATGTCATTGATTTAGAGTATAAAGGTAATTAAGGAAACATAAATTAATGTCAACATTTCAAACACAACTAAATTCACTTTGATTTCAAACTTATCGTCATTATTTTCCGATTCCATCGTCAACATTTTTCACTGGACATGTTGTTCACAAATAATATCAAAAGACTTGCATGTCGAGAGAGAGGGACTATGAATGATTTTCGTGCGACCGACATTGCGAGGGGTTTCAAACGAACCAAACTCTAGCTACCAAAAATCGAAGATGAAAATCGCTCAATGAAACCCTACCCGATGACGATAGAAGAAAATATATATCGAAGAGGCGCACAATGTTATTTTCAAAGCATCAGACTTGTTCGGACCGGGTAATGCACTAATATATACAAAATTTTTGTTATTTTTTTTAATGGGTGCATCACTTATATGTGGCGAAATATCATTGGAGTCCTTAAGCATAATTGTGTTCGATTTTCTGATGCAAAATTTTCTGGTTGATGTGAATATATAAAATTTTCGTGACAGACAGACAAAAAAATGCAAAAAAAATAAATAAAATCATCTATCATAATTTAAAACACAGGTTAAAAATGTAAAAAAAAAAAAAATCAAATCATATATCATAATTAAAAATCTCATTGGCACATCTTTATCTTATAATTTGTAGAATTAGAACTAAAAAAAACTGAATATGCTACTCATAAATATTAAATTTTGTTGGGATTAGAGTACAAATGATTGACCCCAACCAAATCTGTAAAAACAAAATAATATTTTAATGATGGAGTGCTAGCTCTTTGCAGAATAAGAAATTCAAAGTAAATCTAGAAAATCACAACCGAAGCATCTCTACTCCTCTCCAAACCTAAGAAGAACTGAGAATTGGTCAGAGTGTCTTCTCCCCATTTCCATTCAATTCAACCTTTGAATTTGATCGCCGCCATGTCACCACCTTCTTCATCTTTCCCTTCTCTCCCAATGGCCTCCTCACCTTCTTCTTCCTTTCCCTGACCTCCTCCTCTCAAACCCTAACCCTTGAAAAAGAGCGATGCCGAGTGTTGCCGTGAAGCTCTACAGCGTATTCTTCAAGCTCCTGCTCAAACACCGCCTTCAGTCACGCGTCGACGCCGCCGCCGACGAATTCGGGATCACTTCCCGCCCAGAAGAGTCCACCGCACCAGCAAATCCGTCCTTTGCCGCCGACGGAATCGCGACCAAGGATATCCACATCGACCCACTCACAGCCCTCTCCCTCCGCATCTTTCTACCCGATCCTTCCTACGAAGTCCGTCCTGCATCAAGCCCTGACCTCTCCTTACGCGCCAACGGCCACTTCGCTGGCGCTTCCACTGTCGTAGCCGACCGTCGCAGCTACGAAGACCCCGGATCCGTTGCTGCGTATCGAGGATACCTTCCTTCTCCTGGCATCCGCCACAACACCTTCTCACGCAGGCTTCCGGTGATCTTGCAGTTCCACGGTGGTGGGTTCGTTTCCGGTAGCAATACATCCACGGCGAACGATTTCTTCTGCCGTAGGATCGTGAAGCTGCTCGATGTGATTGTGATCGCCGTAGGCTACAGATTGGCTCCGGAAAGTAGGTATCCTGCTGCTTTTGATGATGGGATCAACGTGCTGCATTGGTTAGCCAAACAAGCCAATTTGGCGGAATGCAACAGATCGATTGGAAATCAACGGAGTGGCGATGCAAGGAAGATGGATAGGCAGAGGCATATTGTAGATGCGTTTGGGGCTGCTACTGTTGAGCCTTGGCTTGCGGCTCATGCTGATCTATCGAGGTATAATTTCCGAGGTTGACTGCTTATTCCAGCTTTCTTCAGTTGATTCATTCACATTTTCATTGTTTGTTTTTGTTGCACAAATTTTGGTGCAAAGAGTTCATTTTAATTGAAGTATGAGGGCCGTGTATCTGTTAGTTATCTCTGGCTTGAATATCACTCCGAGCATGTCTGATTTAATGGTTTTATTTGATCTCATGTGAAAAGAATTTTAGAGCTATATGATGAATGGTTATCATTCAAAGAGGATTGTGGACATTACCTTCCGGGATGAAAGATAATAGGCAGCCAATTACTCATGCAACTATGCTAAAGATCCTTTTTATAGTTCATATTGTCAAGAGAGTTAGGAGTTTTTAATTCTAGGCAGGTTTTCCAATTCATTGAGACATCCTATCCTGATTCTTTCCTTTGACAAAAGCTTAGTTGCTTTCAAAATATCTCGAAGTAAAGACATTCCATAAGAATTGGTGAAACTTAATTTTTGCTCTATATTGGGAGGGGATTAATTTATTTTTTTCAGCCTCTTGAAATTGTTTCTGTTCCTACTGATTGAAGGAGGCTTAGTGTTGATGCCAATATATTGGTTTTTGGGCAACAAAGAAATCATTGATAAATACTTTGCAAAAATAAGAAGGTTGAGATGAATTTATATTACAACTAGAAAAGATGTACTAAGAATTGATTTTAGTTTGTTGTTCTTTTGTTATCCTAGTGTACATTTTATTCATATGCGCCTTAAGTACCTATGCTACCAATTATGTTCTCTCTAAAGGAAAATTTAATGCTTATTATTCTCATTGAGGCATATTAAATCACTGTCCATTGCTATTTTTAGTTATGCTAAAAGAACAATGTTACACAACTTGTTAATCCTTGCTATTAAATGTAGTTGTCTACTTTCAATGAGAGCACAATTTTCATTTAAAGTAGGCTAAATCTATTCGTGAATTTAACACACCATGCACTAATTTAGGTTTATTTCCTATTTACTGAAAAAGTCTTATCAACTGGCATCTTACATCTTCTGACAGAGAAAACACTATTGTTATCTTAGACTGGGAAGGCCTGCATGTCTAACTTTTAGGATTTTTTGTGCAAGTTGCGCACCATAAGTGATATTCAAGGCCGAGTGAGAAAAAAAAAAGTACAACAAACGACCTGGTAAATTAAATATGGCAATTAGGAGGCCGCCTGACTTATCACTAATGCATTGAGTGCTTATTGTTTTTAGGCACGCATGATGAATGAGATTGAAATATATTTTTTGTTATTTGTATGCATACAAGGTTGCTTAGCCTCCCACACGACATAGTACATTTTTTTCCGTAGGAAATCATTTTTAATGTGCTTTATGCAGGCAACCAAAATTTTATGCTTAAGCAGACCAGTTGCAGCTATTGAAAAGTTAGCCATAATGTTTTTTTTTTCTTAAGGTACGTAAACATGATCCATGTAAATAGGAACATATGTGGTCATAAATTAGCAGCATAATGTGGGAAACCTGATGAATCAATCTTTATTCCTTTACATGCTCATTTATACCTCTTGAGGCTGCATAAAGCCCTAGCCTTAACCTAAAGTGACTTTGACAAAGTTACTCATATGATTAACTGAATATACTGCAAATCAATTTCGAGGATTTGTGGTGTTCAATCATTAAATATTTTTATCTGATTTTTAATTTTTTTTTAAACTTATTTAGGACCTTGACAATGCTTCATCTATTGACCCCTTTAACTTATTACACTCTATTGCTACATAACTATTATTGATATTGCTAACCAGCTTTTGCAATAATTTATTGGGAAATTTACATATATGTTATATAATTCTTATGTATTTACAGGTCTAATACCCAAAGTTTGATGCTCAAACTCATAACATTTTGGTGCTATAAGCCTATGATGAGAAGTTAGATTTCACTTTTAAAAAGATAGTGATGGTGTTATTTTTGATGTGATGTTAAGGATTTTAGTGGTATGCATGTAAATATGAATGTTTAGGTTTTGGATATGTATATACATTAGAAGTGGCTGGCATGCACGTAAATGCCCCTAATTTTTTTTCTTAGGATTTTTGTGGCCTTTTTCTTTGCAAGTCTTTGTATTCTCGTTCTTTTTACTGCACCTTTTACTGCAGCTAATGCCTCATACAACTCCCTGAACATACTAAATCTGACATTTCCTATGTTTACAACATTGTCTCATTGTTTATTAGCTGCATAATTTGTTTGCAGTTTGTAGCCGATCCTGCGTGGACTAGATTAGCTTTATACTGTAAAACTTCCATCTTTACATAACTTCATTGTTTAAAAAATCATGTAGATGGTAGATTCTTTCAAGTTTTATACTCGGTGCGCTTCTTTTGTTGTTCTTGACATATGTCCAATTATAGTTATCTTCTTGTTCAAATTTCTTGTCTAAATTTCTGTTAAGAGCCACAGTGTTATAAACGAATACCATACACTTCAACTTTTTTTTACTTGACACTGGTAAGAATGTCTTCTGATGAAAAGTTTGAAGCTTTCAAAGCTAAATAAACCCAATCAATGTTTGAGATATGTTTTACCATTGCCTCTCACTCACATGTTTCTCCAAGAATGTTAGATTGAAGTGATAATAAAATAGGTGCATTTGCATATGTACCACCCAATTCTATGCATTTACATAACTAACACCTAAACTTTACTTCATACATTTATACCACCCAAATATTTCATATTGTAAAGAATGGGGCGATGAGGAAAAAAATCAGATGATCGTTCGAGTAAGCTTTTACTGTGTAGCTGCACATTACAAACGCACAGAGAAGACAAAAAAGGAGAAGCAAGTAGGTAAAGCAGATAATGCTAATATTTTCTTACTTGTGTAAACTTTAGGTACAAGTATTTATAAAGAAAAGAGAAGTGTGTAGAAGGTATGTAAGAGAAAAAGGGTAATAATGTGTTGATAACAGAAAGTTGGTCGAGATATGGTGTTGTCCTTTTCCAGTGAGTGGAGAGTTATTCTTTATGAACTCCCCTCAAGCTGATGCTTGGTTCTGCCGAAGTGTCAGCTTGTCTCGAAGTAAGGTGAAGCGGGGTGTTGAAAGCGACTTGGTGAAGATGTCCACTACTTGATTGGAAGCGGAAATGTAGTGGATGTCGGTCTCCTTGGACATAAGTTTCTCTCGAACGAAGTGGTAATCAATCTCAATATGCTTGAAGTAGGCGTGAAATACTGGATTGCTTGCAATGGCTTGAGTAGAGATTTATTATCACAATATATAACCGCGGGAGATGGTGTGAAGATTTGAAAATCTTAGAGAAGTTGACGAAGCCAGATGACATTCGTGGTGGTGGTTAATAGAGCACTATATTCAACTTTGGCAGAGGAACATGCACCTGTTGGCTATTTCTTAGCTTGCCTTGAGATGAGGTTGTTGCCTATGAATGAGCAGTGACCTCTAATAGAACGACGGTCGTGAGGGTCGTTTGCCCAGCTGGAGTCAAAATATGTGTGAAGAGTTAGGGGGTCTGGTGTGATGGACAAGCCTAGGTTGTGAGGATCGTTTGCCCAGCTAGAGTCGGGTGCCTTTGATGTAGCGGAGAATCCATTTGAGGTGGTGGAACTGAAAGCTTAGGGGTTGTTGGGATAAAATGTTGACAGTGTAGGTGATGTCGGGACGTGTAATTGTTAGGTATTCGAGAGATCCAATGAGTTGTCAGTAAAGGAATGGGTTGGAGGCTGATTGAGTTAAGTAGGAAGGTTTTTGGAGTGTATGGGGTTTGGTGTGGGTTTGCAATCAGCTAGGTTGGCTTTGTTGAGGATCTCCAATGTATAAGGTGTTTGATGAAGAAACATGCCTTGATTAGTGCGAATAGTGGAAATGCTGATAAAAGTGGAGACAAAACCTAGAATATTCATGGAGAATTTATGCTTCATCTTGGTTAGTAGTTTGTCTATGGCGTTGGGGTTGTTACCGGTGACAAGAATGTCATCTACGTAGAGTAATAGGTAGTGTGGTGGATTTGATGTGGAGTGTAAACAGAGAGCAGTCGGCTTGGCTTGTGCGGAATCCAAGTTGGAGGAGATAACCTATGAATGTATTAAACCACTGACCCAGAGCTTGTTTGAGGCTGTGGATGGCTTTGTGAAGGAGGCATACATGTTTGGGGTGTTGGGAATTGAGGTGGCCTGGAGGTTGTTGCATGTATATTGTCTCGAGGAGTTTGATAGGGAAATGCGTTGGACACGTCGAGCTGCATAACTTACCACTGGTGTTTGACATTAATGGTTAAAAGAGGTGGATGGTGGGATGTTTTGCGACTGGGCTATAGGTTTTGGTGAAATGTAGTCCATATTGATGCTGATAACCACATGCGACAAGCCGGGCTTTGTACCGAGCGATGTTATTGTAGTGTTTATGCTTGATCGTATACGTTCATTNGACAAGCCGGGCTTTGTACCGAGCGATGTTGTCGTAGTGTTTATGCTTGATCGTATACGTTCATTGGAATCCTAGGATGGGCTGATCGACTGGTGGAGGGACGAGTGTCCAAGTAGCTTGTTTATGTAGCTCTTTTTGCACGGCTTGTACCCAATACGAAGATTGTTTTGCTTCCTGAAATGTTAGTGGTTAATATTCATGTGTAACGAGATGCTGTATATTGAAGATGGATTTTGCTTTTAGTGAGCCCATTTTGTATCGAGTTAGCATTGAGTGAGTTGGAGGAGCAGTAGGATTGATCAGTATTGGAGAGTTTGGGGGAGAGGAGGTTGACTAGGTGGAGTCTGGTTGTACCAAAGGTGATGTGGGAAGGGAGTTTCCGGTGATTGGTTCGGTTAGTGTTGGAGATGAGAGAGTGGAGTTAGATATGGGGATGATAGTGGCTTGAAGGAGTGGAAAGGGAGGTGGGTTTGGATTGGATGTTGTAGGTTGGTAGTGGTTTGGTGTGTGTTGGTAGGGATAGGAGTGTTCATTAAAGGTGATGTGTTGGGAGATGAGAATTTTACCATTGATGGGTTTGAGGCATTTGCAGCCTTTGATATTGTCGGAGTAACTGAGAAAGATGTGTTGAGCCGATTGTTGTTCTAGTTTGTTTTGGGTGTGTGGGGGAAATCATGGGAAGCAAAAACATCCATAGTCCCGAAGGTGAGTGCTGTCAGGTGATTTGTTGTGAAGGAGTTGATATGGGGAGTGATGTTTTGTATTTGCAGAGGGCATGTGGTTGATTAGGTATACGACCATGAGGATGGTGTCAGGCCAATAACGAGGTGGTAGATTGGTTGTGACTATGAGTGCTCTGCCGGTTTCGAGGATGTGGAGGTGCTTCCGTTCGACTAGGCCTTTTTGTTCCGGTGTGTAGGGTGGGGGTTGGGAGAATTGATAGATAATGTCACGGGCGAGTAGGTAATTGTCGAATTGACGGTTCTAGCATTCACCTTCCCCGTCAGATCATATGCATTTTATGTGTGTATTGAATTGATTTTTAGTTTGTTGTTTAAAGTTTATGAAGTGAGTGAGAATTTCTGATTTGTGGGTCATGAAACTAACCCATGTATAACATGTAGCATCATCCACAAAGATAACATAGAAATAAAAGCGTTGATTAGAAATATGTGGGGAGGGTCCCCAAACATATGTATGAATAAGTTCTAGTGGTTTGTAGGTATGATTTTTAGAGGGGGAGAAATGTAGTCTATGTATCTTAGTTGTAGTACACGAGTTGCAAAATGAAATAGATTTCAAAATACATAAATGTGGCAGCTGTGTGGTAATATTGTTGATGCTTCTTTGTGGGGATGACCGAGTTGATGATGCCAAAGGTCGGCTGAGGTGAATCTTGAGAGCATAGCTTGTTTGGGAATGGGAATGGGCAGCACGAGCCATGGAGGATTGTTTGTCGAGAGGACCGATCCTGAATCTTGTAGTTGGAGGCGTCAAAAAGAATGATACACTCGTTGTCAGCGGTGAGTTAAGAGATGGAGATAAGATTATGTGTAACTTAAGGAGTGTTAAGTAGTTTTGAGATTACGAGATGGAGTTGGAAGTATGCCAATTCCGGAGTGTTGCATGGATATGGTATTATCGTTGCTAACGGAGACTTGATCGTGGCCACGGTATTGCTCTGCTTGGTGAAGGGCGTTAAAATCAGTGGTAAGGTGGCTGGAAGCACGGGCATCTAATTACCAATCATGGTTTTGATTGGATTTAGTGAGATGAGTCCTGTGTTCGTCGGGCTTGGTAGGTTTATAGTTGATATTGAATTGGTGCAACATTGAGATGCGAGGTGGCCCTTTTTGTAGCAGATTTGGCATATTCATGATGTGGTGGAGTGCTATTGTTGCTGGTGGTGCTGATCGGGTGGTTTTCTTGTTGGGTTGGTATTCCTTCCTTGTCTTCAGTAGTAGGTGCGGCCGCATCCTCTTTGGGAATAGAGAGCCATATGAGAGTCTGGTAACTGTGGGTTAGTGTTGTTTTCTTTCCATATGTTGATTTTCTCGTTGTAGAGGAAGGAGTACAGGTCCTCAAGGCTGATAGGGTGGGAGAAGTTTGGATAGCAGTTTTGAATGCTTGGTAGGCCGGTGGCAGCCCTTTGAGAGTGTGGAGTATGATGTCTTTGGAATATATGGTTGAATCAGAGGCGGTTAAGTTGTTCACTATGACTTTGCTTTGTTTCAGATATTGTGCATGGTTTGATTCCTTATGGATACATTCTGTAGCTCGTTTTGGAGTTGTATGATCTTGGATCTATTAGTAGTTTGTAGATGTTTCTCCAGTGTAGTCCAAATCCCATGCAGCTCTCGAGATTCACGACATTTAGGTAGCATGGTATTTGATATTTTGGATGGTATGGCAACTGCCAGATTTTGGTTCACCAACATCTAGGTGTTGTGCGCTCGGTTGGGATTGTTTGAGCCATTGGCATTGAGTGTTGTGGTGGGTGGTTTGGGAATCGATCCTCAATGAATCTGGTGAAGCCATTTACCCTAATGATTTTAAGGACCTGTGAGCGCCACAAGGGATTGTTGTTGGTCGAAAGAGAGGTGGTGACGACATTTTTGATGCTTGAGATGAGGAACTTGAGAGAGGGAGGGATTGGTTGCTTATCGATGCTGAGAGAGACTAAACCTTCATTGAGAGATGAGGAGGAGGAGTCTTCTATTTGTTCGGTGTGGCAAGGGGGCTCTGATGTCATGTACAGAAAGGGGCGACGAGGAAGAAATCAAATGATTGAGCCTGTAAGCTTTTACTTTGTAGCTGCAGATAAGAAACAAACAGAGAAGAAGAAAAAGGAGAAGCTGGCAGGTAAAGCAGATGATGCTGATATTTCCTTACTTGTGTTAACCTTAGGTACAGATATTTATAAAGCTAAAAGCAGTGTGTAGAAGGTATATAAGAGAAAAAGGGCAATTATGTGTTGATAACAGAAAGTTTGTTGAGATATGGTCCTTTTCTAGTGAGTGGAGATTTATTCCTTATGACATATCACATAAAAAATATCACCATGTTAATATACATACATAGGAATTGAGTGGCATGCTTATAAATCTTCCTAATAAAATGTGTTTAAAAAAAACATAGCTGCTAGCCATTAATTGTTTCTGGTCTATTTGAATTGAATGTTTACCTTTTCATTTCATAGAATAAACGTCAGTTTCCCTGAATAATTTTGGAGGCAATGTGGAGAGTTGGTGCTGCAATATGAGGGGGGTTGGGAGTGGGTGCAGAGGCATGAATTTGAGTTTGAATTTTGTCTCTTCATACATTCTGAAGCGTAGTTAGTTGACAGAAAACTGGTTGTAAGATAGATTATAGCGTTAGGTATATCTTTTTTAGGAGAAAGCCTTCTTTGATTGTAGACATGAATTGAATGACAACTAACTTTGATTGTAGATATCCACTAAGTGATGAAATTTTATCTTTTTTACAACCATGTGAAGTTCCTAATAAAAAATTGTTCGGAATGTATTTGTCATGTTGATGGAAATAATAGAACATTGCGCCCATTGATTCTGTACTGCTAAGGTGAGCATGTAATTTTTGTAGAATGGGAAGGAAGAAATTGTAGCAGTCTAATGTAAATTTTCACTGGAGGAGGAATTATGAAGTCTTTCTGTAGGGTGCGATAAGGATGATGCTAGAATGTCCTTGCTGTCTTTAATTTTGCTAACAAGCCTTAGTGTGTTTGTATTTGCTTCAAAAGGAGTGCATTGCGTTCTTTTTGTAGGAATTTCAAAATTTTGGCTGTTTGGCTGGATGAATATCAAATGCACTGTAATATTGCATTTAGAATTCATTCTTTAATTCATTTTCAATTTATTTGGGATTCATTGGATTTGGTCGAATTTCAAATACACTGCTTTGTGTAAACTATTGCATGACGACGCCATCGATGCTGGCCACGTAATTTTGATTTTATTTTTTTTTCAAACCAAACATAAAGGGGTGAAGCCCTGTACTTATTTTATATTGAACTGAATAACTTCAATTCTTTCAAATACAATACATTACTTTTACATTGCATTTCTTTTTAGCTTCATTCCTTTTTCAGCAAACCAAACAAATGTTTTCTTCTCTACAATTTGGAGCCTTTATGTTGTGTGTCACCATTTTCTTACAAATTGTTAAAGATAATTCTGTCCTAACCGCATGATTCTTATATGTCTAACAGATGTGTTCTTCTTGGGGTTAGCTGTGGCGCCAACATTGCTGATTTCGTCGCACGGAAGGCAGTCGAGGCTGGAAAACTCCTCCATCCCATCAAGATCGTCGCGCAGGTTCTCATGTATCCCTTTTTTATAGGAAATGCTCCAACCCATTCGGAAATAAAGCTCGCCAATTCTTACTTCTACGACAAAACCATGTGCATACTTGCCTGGAAGCTCTTTCTACCCGAAGAGGAGTTCAACCTCGACCATCCGGCAGCTAACCCCCTGGTGCCAGGAAGGCGGCCGCCACTTAAATTCATGCCCCCAACACTCACAGTCGTGGCCGATCACGACTGGATGAGAGACCGAGCGATCGCATACTCTGAAGAGCTCCGCAAGGTGAATGTGGACGCTCCAGTTCTCGAGTACAAGGATACAGTTCATGAGTTCGCCACCCTTGACATGCTCCTCAAGACACCTCAGGCTCAGGCCTGTGCTGAGGATATAGCAATTTGGGTGAGGAAGTATATATCAACCAGAGGTCATGAGTTCTCATATTAGATTGTCTTGAGAAGACTTTTGCAGCAGTTTTATGTATCATTATCTGAATATCAAAATGAGTGGTTGGTTCTATAAAGCCAATTTATGGTTAGCAATTGTGTTGTGCATCTTCCATCACAAGCTTTTAGGTCTAGGCCATATTTTACTCTTGTTCTTTATTCTTTTGTTGGGGCATGTGATGCACTAGATGGGGCAAAAAATGTTTTCTTGAGCTTGTAGCTGAAAATCACTAGGTGTTGGACAGTTGGTTTTCATTTTTTTTTTCTTGCTTTTGTATTATATTGTTATTATTATTGAATAACTCTTTTTAGTTTAATTTTTTGATTTTTTTTTTTGAGAATTTGTTGTGCAAATATCATGAATAATTTACTTAATTATTTAACAGTATAGAATGTTATTGTATTATTACATGACATGAATGAAGAAGTGCCACATATTTCAGGGTCATCTGCAATATGATGATGTTCATTATCATTCTTGTGAAATTAAGTATCAATTTAAGTATTTTTAAAAGCAATATTCAAATATGGCAAAGCTATTTACATTACATAATAGTTTATTATTAGTGCGTGCCGAAAAATTTACGGTAGTAGAGTAATAATTTACTTATTACTATGATTTGTTTCATACTAGATATATTTTAGTTTCACTGGGTTTATCTCATCAAACTGGTCACTTTGACTATAAGTTGGTTAAATTTCGAACTCTGAATGATTTCTTATTTGAATCAGAATGAAATTTGCTCGTAGAATGCCTCGAAATACCGGCCAAATGCCTCAAGATTCATACTAGATTGTAAAATGTCAATTATAAACATACAAAATTATTAAATATGAAAGATGTTACTACAAATATCAATGCTAATCCTTATAACAAAAAAAAAATTATACATTTATCATTCAGTAAGTAAAACCATGCATACCTCAATGCATGCAATGATAAACTCCCAAGTTCAGTTGATCACATGCATGAAAAAGCATTCAAAATGAGCATATAGCTAAGATAAGTATAGCATAGTTAGGATACATTGCAGAAGGGTGACAGATTTTCATAATGTAAATTGAATGTTAATATGAAAATCCAGTCCAAATTATTCTTCTGTAAATTGATCATGCATGTTAAATCTTTGAATTCATGCGATGCCTATGGTAGATGGACTTATAAAATATTAAGAACACCCAAATTAAGGAGGTGGATTCTTATACATACCACATAATCTTCATAAATGTTTATATCTATCAATTAAATCTTTATATTTACTTATATAATACTATAATATCTCATTCATGTAGATAAATACCACCAATATTAATTTTTCTATCGTCAAATACAAATATTTCTATGTAATTTAGATGCTAATTAGGTGTTATGCAAATAAAAATAAACTTTTAAAAGTTAAATAAATAAATAAGTATACACACACCCACCACCCACCCACACACACACACTAGCGTTGTAAGAGAATTCAACATAAACAGATGAAAGAGAAACAAGCGAGACAACTCCAGAAATTTTTACATGGAAAACCCATAAAGGGAAAAATCACGGGATTGACTCAGTTGTGAAGATCCGCTATTATTTGGTGATTACAGAAATCCCCTATCCCACAGACGGGAAATGGTAGCTATATTTTTCTAATTGCAGCGTTGACTGTCAGCGTCTGGTTTGTGGTGATTGACAACAGTTGGCAGTGGTTAACGACCGTCGACGGTGATCAGCGGTGATAGACGAAGGGCGGCGGTGGTCGATAGAGGGCTACGAAGGTCGCCGATGATCAGTGGCGGTTCACGACGGCCGATGACAATTTACGATAACAAAGATGATGTGGGACTTGAGCTTCTTTTCAAAGCCTTAACTTCTCTCTCCAGCCTTTCCCCTCTCACGTGAGGGTGGGGCTTTATTTATAATGTTCTGGGTGTAATTAATACAGAAATATGAACAATTTTGATCGGACGGTCCGGAGAGCTTTCCTCAATTAGATGACATTTGATGGACATTTGAGTGTCTTAACGATGCCAAAATTGAGCAATCTTGGACTCGTTAGATTCGACTTGTCAAGATGCTCGATTCAGCTATAAACTAGCCAAATTCGACATCCATTTAACCTTCTAAATGTGTCTGAAAATCTTTCAAGAGTTGTTTAATGATTTGATCTGTGCTTGATCTGACTCGGATTAGACTAACTTTGATATCATTAGGTCTGCCTCATTGAGTTAGTCAGTTTGACTATAAGTTTGCTGAAATCGGAGCTCTGGATGCCTTTTTATAAAAAAAATTAATATTTTTTGCTCAAAATATTGCATTGAGATTCGTGTCAGATGATAGCAATTTGTTGGGGGCGTATCAAAATTTAATATTTTATTTTAAGTAACTTAATATTATTAATTTTTCTAAATATTTATTATAATTATCATTTTATTATATTACTATAATATTTAATATTATTTTATTTTTTATAATAAATAAATCCGCTAAGTCAATAGACTTGAGCTCGATATTGAACAAGACCTCGATAAAATTAAGATGATGGGCTCGAGCTGTCTTGTGTGGGCTATGTTGGGTCCTTCACTCGACTTCTCTCGCCATTCTCGTCTCCTTCTGAAACTTCGCAATCCCTAATCCTTCTCACTCGATTCTCGTAACAAGATGGATGGTTTTTCCCGCCACCAACAACAGCAACACGGCGGCGGGGCTTTCTGGTACGCAGCTTCCTCTTCTCCTCCTCCGCCGGCAGGCTACCATCAACCGCCGCCGCCGCACCTGGCGCAGAACCTGCCGCTCCCTCCCCATCCCCCTAGTTACCACCATCAACCAAGCTACACAAGCCAATTACCTATCACCCCACCTCTGCAGCATCAGCCGTGGTATCATCCACCACAGCAGCCTGCGCCGCCGCTCGCTGGCCCACCGCCGAACTACCCTCCGCCTTATCACAGCCAACACGGCCTACCACCCCCTTATCCTCAACCTCAGCACCGCTATCCTCCCCCTCCTCCTCCTCCCCCTCCTGCTCAGCCCCATCCCATGGCTGCTCCTCCTGCATATCCTCCCTCCGTTCAGGTGAATTATTTATTAATTATTATTAGATATTTTAAATTGTTAAGGTCTGGGCACTCGAATGAAATTTGAATAAAGTGAAACATAGGTACTAAAAGGAGAGTATAAACCTTTATCATTGTATTGTTGATTGGAAGAGAAGTTGCTTCAGGAGATTAGATCAGAAGTTGGCATAAATGAGAAATTTGATGATTCAGACCCATTAACTTTTGTTTATTTCTTACTTTTTTCTGTGGGAACCGATGCAAGAACCTCTGATCATTTATCTGTTTGGAAAACTGTGCTCTTTAGTTTGCTTTCATGGCTTCCCATATATACCCCCGTAATATTCTTTGCTGCTTGTTATTAACATGGAAAATCTGAGGCGGGACTGTGGTCTTCCATTGAATACACTTTGTTGAGGGATGAAACAGTAGATAGTTTGATTAGTGTTCCCTGACCAGTTAAGTACTCTATCTGCCAATTAGGGACTTTGAGTTTTGAGGAAAAGGTGAACGATTACCTATGGGATGATAAGTTCTTTGCTGGAATTGGCTAGTTTTTATTTTGAAGATGTTGAAGAATATTAAGTACTTACCTTGGAAATAATAGAAGAATTAATTAAGATGGTTTCTGCCTTGGTTGTAGGATCTACAATGGAAAAGAACCATTTTGTATTTAAAATGTTTAGATTAGTATTCTTCGGAACTCAGGGCTGTATTGAAGTTGAAAGGAACGAATGGCTCATCAAAGGGTCTAAATTGCATAGAACTTTAAGTTATATGGTTGAAATATGTTTGATTGCAGCTTAGCATATGTGTTGGATTATGTCTTTGTGCTAGATATCATGTTTTATTTTTGGATAATCAATTTTATATGATTAGTATTCACATGCTAAAATGTTTTGTACTCATTTCTTTGGGCAGCTGTGTTCTCTGAGATTCAATATTTTCATATTTCAAGCATTTATTATGTAGGGAAATTAACATATATATTTTCCCTTTCTTTCTTTTCTTTCTAATTTCGTCATATGATTGTAGGCATGGGGGGACCCCTCTTGGCAAAATCATCAATTATGGGAGTACCCAGGTTGGTTGCCTACAGTTTTTCTTTTTTACAACACAGTCCTCTTTCTCTCTCTCTGTTGACACACACACACACACACACACACACACACACACAGATATATCTATATATATATATATATAGATTTGCATTTTTAATAAATTATATCTATATACTTTCAACTACCCTATATGAAGGAATCGACACTTACTACTAAAACTTATGATGGAAATACAAGTAAACTTAGATTTTAGTTGATGATTTAAGATCTTGTTGATTTATTCTTTGGTTTGAAGTTGGCTCAAATTCATTAAAAAATGCAACTGAAAGCTATAATCAGCCAAAAATTTGCACTTCTAGACCGACATTGGCTGTACGGTAGCAAATTCCATGCAATAAATGACTAAGAATTAAGATGAAGTTTATTTGATCTTTTGTTTTTTATTTTGGCTAAGGAATCAATAATCTAAAAGTGGTGAATAGCTGATTTGGCCAAGTGATTACTAGGTTTCCAAACCCAATTAGAAAACATCAACTTTTGTACTTATGTTCGTATGTGTTACAAACATGCAAATCTATAAGTACTTAAGACATGCATGAAACATGGTTATATAGTTATTTCTTTCATATCCTTTTAAAAGAGTAGACTTCTCTATCCTTTCTATTAATTTTAGTCCTGGAGTCAAAAGGAAAAATAAAATACTCTCTAGTTGATCTAGAACATAAAAGCTACTCGGTAACTTTTGATTTTTATTACTATATGTCTAGCAGATCAAATGTAACCAAAAGAAAGACTTTGGCAACTATTATTGGCTTCTACTTTGTATCATTTGAATTTTTTAGAAGTTGCTCTAAATGTTTTACTTTGCTTGTTAAGAAAACTTTAATTTGAAAGTAGTGCTTAAATGGATAAATTACTAACGACACTATGAATCGTCAGCGGGCTATTTTTCTGATGGGGGTGGTGGTGGTGGTGGATGAGTTTACTTAAGCTTGCAAAAGTTTAGGAATTCGGCTTCCCATATTTTTGATGATATTCATAAGGATAAGTGATCTTTCTGTCTCATTTTGCTTGTTATTTTTTATTTAGAAGATCAAAAGTTGAAATACCAGTGGTTTTTTTAATCTTAATGAAACTAGGAAACTTTATAGGCATTAGTAAGCTTGCATAAAAGCATTCAAGTACATATGTGATGCTCATGTAATTGTGTAGCAGGCTATTATTCAGTTTATTATTTTCAGTTCTTTTTGTTGGATCCTATCCGAATAGTGAAACACTCAATACATTATCATGCCCAGTGTAGTTTATTTTGGCATGTCAGCATCATAGCTCATGATAAGATTTCAAGTTCTAACATAGATGCTATACTTTTGTACCTTTGGTCAGGTATGATATTGATTGATTCATCTTAGAAAATAGTTTGTAAAATAATTCTTTTCATACATCTCATTTTATATCTCTTGCTTTTACCAATTGACCTTATGCATGCTCTTATTGGAAGTTAGTGTCAGTTTTATGTTGATGGATATGATGGCTGTTTTCTCTAGTTTTTAACTGTGATGTTAACTACAGATAGAAACATTCACTACGGTAGTGAGGAAGATTGGGCGGCAAAGGCGAGAGCATGGGCTTCTTCTGATTCAATGAACGAAAACCATCATGGACGTTCACAGTTTACCCCACTTGGGAGGACAGATGAGCATGAATACGCCTATCGTGATCATTTGCCAAAATTTGTTGCTCCTGCTGTCGATACCCAACTACCGCTACTTCTGCAATCGAGTAACAGCTGTTAACTGTTTGCATGATGGATCCTATGAGAAAGGCAAAGCATTTTCATTGTTTCTGATGATCGAGTTTTGTTTTTCTTTTGTGTTGGTCAGATGGACGAGCTTCTTACAATGAACATGAAACCGAGACCATGGAAAGCAGCCATTTGATTTCCCCACCGAGAAGCTATTATCCAAGTTCATCCATATATGAGCAGGAGGTACCTTATACTTATTCTTCCTCACAAGGTAATGGTTCAGTTAGCATTTGGATTTTATTGTTGAAAGCATTAGAATCTGCAAGAGGTGCTTGGTTTTTCATTTTCCCATGATAATGAATTATGCCAAGACTTTTATGCTAGCTATTTTGAATGCATGAAAACATATTTTTGGGGTTGTTTTGATCTTTTATGTTAGGCTAATCGTCTTGTTTATATGAAGGATTATTATGAATTGTTTGAATGAAACACCTTAATATTTGATCTAATCTTACTTTTCTATCAACTTAAGATCGTGATAAGTTGTGTTCAGATACTAGAATGTTATAATTGATTTTTGTCATTTTGCTTACCTTGCTTTATGGCTTTAAAGGTATAATAATTGCAAACCATCTTAAAACGTCTAGGAAGCTTTCTTTTTGACTGTTTACTAAAAAAGGCTTGATCCCATTACAAAAAGCTAAGTAATTGATGAGTACCCCATGCAAAGCTATTTTTCTTTCTCATGCTTTTGCTGTATTAGATTATAACCCCTTTTCTCTGGATACTATAATGATGGCGACCATTTGGCCTGCTTTTAGAGTTAGTTATGTGATGTTCATTGAATCCTTGCTATGTTGTTAGTTTATGGTATTTCTTGTTTTTTTATCATGTCATTTGAATTGCATTCATCTTTATGTTCGTTTTATTTGTTAATGGTTCATTTTCATTTATGATTGATTTGCATTATTTTTTAATTGTCATAGGAATGCCATGTGGAATGGGATTGACTGCTATAAAGAGTAGTTAGGATCATTCAATTAGAATATTGAGATGATCAATGTAATATTATGATTTTTGGCTGGCATGCCTATTGTACCCAATCCAAGTCTGTTTTGAGGACATCACAATTATTTGATCTGTATGATAGAGGCAAATTAATAACGTAGACGAGTCCAACGAATTGAATAAGATAGTTTTAGTCACCAAGCAGAGTTTTCAATTGTCTCAAAAGTTATTTAGTGGAAGAAGTGGACGAGGTAATGGTCAAACAAGGGTGATAAGGGCGCTGAAAGGCTACACATGACAAAGATTGATTGACATGTTGCTGCTTTTTTATAGCTAAAGATTCCTCATGTGCCTATACATAAGGTAAATGAGAAAGAAGATGGTTGAAATGTTCATACCAGGAATCTTAAGTGAAATATTATTTTTGATTATGCCCCGTATCTGGCATTACACTTTCCTCTTAACATGGCCCTAGTCACTCTATCTTATACTATTGGAATCATCCCCTCTCCAAGCTCCTCAAGTAATTCTAATATTTAATTTAGATGAAGGATGTGGTGATCCTATTCACAATGTTGATATTGTGATCTATATGTAAAACTAGGATAAAATAATCATTCTTTTAATTTAGATCGTTGTATTCTAATGTTTTATGGGAGAACCGTAAAATAAGTTGTGGTATAATTGAATTTGGAACGTGTTGAGGTCCAATTTGTGGGCAAGGTCTAATGCTTTGATACTAGGTATGATCTAGAACAAAGCAGCTAGTTTCCAACTCTTTTACTTGTCCATAGTGAATCAGACATTATGATGTATGGGTCCCTTGGAATCATAACAAAGGAAAATAGCACATAGCATGCACAATTTATTTTAATATAGAGCTACCGAAACTTACATAATTCAACATGATGAGACATGAGAGAACATGCACCTTAAAAGCATAATGTTGCATTAGTATGTCATATCATTGTTTGAATTTAACATATATTTGATTTAATGAATGATATAAGGTGGAAAATAAACTATCTGAAAAAACAAAATAATTAAATGAGCAAAAGAAAATATCAAGATTGCGGTAATACATAATGTTATAGCTAAATACAGAATATTGGAGTTATGGCTTTCATAAACTAAGATGATTATAAATTTTCTTAATGGAATACATATGCTTAAAACATAAGTGATAGATTACTTACAAATCCCATGATCAATCCAGAAACTAAATAAATGTCTTCGCAAGTATAATAATTATGAACCAAGATAGCCTCATCTTTGTCATTGTTATCATTTCCTACATTTTTGTCTTCTTCATCGTTGCATCTTATTTAACCAAAATAACCTCATGTCGTAACATCTCGTTATCTGAGCATAATAGTCTTACATTATGCCTTATAACTAAAGTACAAATAGAATACTTGATTTTAATTGCCTTTGTCTTGCACCAATATAATGCATGCAATTTTACTCGATGCTTTATGTGTTACAGTGCTTACTATTGTGCCATATTTAACTGTTTATAATTTAGAAATCCAAGCTTTTAATGATAGAGTTTGACATCTATTTTTTTTTTGGGATGGGAGAACACTCAAGCATGGGATCTTTGAGTTTAGGAGAAACTGCCCCACATTTTGACACTTAATTTGATCGTGTATCTTGAGAATAAAAGATTCAAAATTTTCAATCATAAACCAATAATGCTTGGTCGACATTGATGGCTATGTGGTCTTAACCTTTGCAAACCTAATTCTAATTATGCTGTCCACAGCTTAGGGTAATATCAAAGGTAATATTAAGGTTCCCTAGAAGGCTTCTCTTGGTGGAGGATGATCAATGCATAAATGGCATAAAGTATATTTATTAGCATTTTCTAAGTAATATCAACCAGAAATAAAGCTTATGAAGAAACTAGAACTAGAAGTGTAGATTAAACTTGGGTTTTTGACTTTGTTTTGAAAAGTTGAATTGTTACTTGGGATGTCTTTTTGAAGAATGAATCAAAATTACTGAGTTGGATGAGGATGGCGAGAAGAAAACATTAAAGTGAGTGGATGTTAAATAGGAGAGTTGTGATGGAAGATTTGCTTCTATTTTTGAACTATTTGCTAAATGAAAAGCTACCCAGAGGTATATGGAGATTGAAAACATCTCTTTAGGGTTTTTGTGGTGCCAAATGGTCCCTATTGATTACATTATATATAACATTATATGACAACTTGACCTCATATTTTGCACAAGTGTAAATTTTGAAATTTATCTTATTTACCCAATGATCGTTATGAATGAAAATAATTAATTAATTTTGTTGAATTTGTGTCAACATGGATTCCATTGATCATTTCTCTTGGGAAATTGTATGAAATTATACGGTTTATGCTAAGTGAGGTTAAAAGCTCCAATTCTAAATGTTGACACGAGTTTATGCTAAGTGAGTTTATGAGCAAAAACCTCTGTCATACAATTTACCAAAGGGCAAGATCAATTAAATCTTCGTTGCATATTGTGAATAACTACAGACTTCTGACTGGATTATAGTGGATGATGAATGACATAGTCGATAAATGCCTATGCCATAAATTAACTCTTTTGCTCATCTTAACAACATGTTCAACTTCTTGTTGAAAATTTGGTCAATTATACTTTAGCTTCGAGCTTATCTTTGTTAGTGTATGTTTTCCCGAGTGATTGCCTATGGGTTTCCTTTAATTGTAGGGGTAGATGCATTTTAGGTACATTATTGATTAAGATTTTTTTAAGAGGAATCGATTTGAGATGGAGTGTGTGTTACATCTATGCCTAATCTAAAGGCAAGTTTATCTTTTGTATGTTAGTCTTTTATTATTATTATTATTGTTGGGTATAAATAAGCTTATTATGTTTAGGATTAGGTTTTATGCATGAGATCGGATTGTGAGTCTTAGGTCTAGGGTTTGAGAGAGATTTATTACCTCTCAAATTGTGGGAATTGGGAGAGATCGTTTGTTTCTTGAATTGTAGGTGTTTATCTTTGTATTCTTGTTGAGTTGTTTAGATTATTACACTAAAATTGTGATTGCCCTAATTCCTGCGAAAGACATTTCGATCTTTGACGTCGATCGTATCAAATTGGTATCAAAGAAATATTTCTAAGAAATGACGCTTGGGATCAGGAGATTGGGTGATAGTTGCGATTTTATCTAGGAAGGATTGTAACGTGAGAAAGGATCTTGGCATACAAAAGATTCAGTGACTTCACTTTGAGAAGCAGTCGTGATTGGAAGGAATAATTGCGGCAAACTAAGACCCGAAACTCCTTGTTTCTCCTTGGTCGCAACGCACGGGACTCACCTTCGTGACCAAACCCTACGATACAGTTACAATCAGACCTAGTGGGAAGCTGCTCCTAGAGACCCGAAACTCACTTCTTTCTGCTCCGTATTCACGTGAGGTAGTTACCATTAGGCTACTACGGGGTTGCGGCTCACTGTGACAAGCCACAACTTTTCTCCTCGTGATTCTCTTACAACGGACAAGGGAGCACGTCTTTCTTCTCCTTTTGCTTGAGATCGTCATGTGAGGAAGGATTGCATCTTGCAGTTGTTTCCGGTGATCACAGTACACGACTTTGATGTAGAGGAAAGCGATGAACTGTGTGAATCAGGGTTTGCAGGGTGCTGACGGTGGGATTGTCGCGCGCCTCGTGCGATACAATCAAGATTCACGTAGCTGGTAAGCAATGTCGGGATTTTGGCACACATAGTGACCAAACCCGTCATTTTTTGCAGAGCAAACTCAGAAATTTCGAAATTTTTCAGTGGGTTGTCTCAGAACACAATTTCTTCGGATTCCTTTGCTAGATCACAGTTTTGCAGCACTAGATGTTGCAATTTAGACTGTTTGGAAATCATTAGCGGCATTTCAGCGTACTGAGGATTCTACCTTTTGTGATCGAAAATTTTGTGGGAGTAATGGTAGTCAAGAAAATAGACAATTTGGAGAAGAAATTGAAGAGGTGGGGCAACTTGAATCTGAGATGGAAGAAAAAATTGTCACCATAGAAAATAAGTTTTATTCCATAGAGAGCCGAATGGAGGACGAATTTGAGAGCATAAGGGAAATGCTAGAAATAATGAAGAAGATAATGGAATTTCACACAAATAGGCTCCCCTCATCATGCAGTTGAGAGACGATGTCGAGAACGAACTCCAACAACAACAATCAAAAAAATTCGCACGACATGAGGGCAACGTCACAGCTTTAGATGGATAGGGAGTTGTGGTATCGAGCAAGGAAATCCAGTGCGGACTCGAGCGACGACTCTTTGAAGAATTAATATGACATTCAAATGGCTTGGACAAATAAGTGCAAGCAAGATTAAAGTCGACAAAGTTGGAAGAGAGACAGAGTTCACAGAGATTTTGGTTATTGGTAAGCCATGGGGTGAGTTGTTTTAAACTGCAATATTCTCTAAGATTGATTGGAAATCAGACTACCAACCAATTCAGATGTAGCCGAATGTGCACATGACTTTATTTCGAACTTCTGTGGGTCACTTTGAATTCCTCATTATATAGAAAAGATGGTCAGATAATGACGCCAAGTGGAAGCCACCTGAGTTGCTTAAGTAGTAGTCTAATTTTTCTCACCTTGAGGACAAGGTGTCTTTTTTGTGTGTGTGTGTGTGTGTGTGGGGGGGGGGTATTGTTACGTCTATGCCTGGTCTAAGGGCAAGTTCGTCTTTTGTATGCCCGAGGTCAATTTTATTTATTATTTATTATTATTATTGTTGTTGTTGTTGTTGTTGTTGTTGTTGTTGAATATAAATAGACTTATTATGTTTAGGGTTAGGTTTTATGCATGAGATTGAATTGTGACTCTTAGGTCTAGGGTTTGGGAGAGATTTCCTGCCTCTTGAATTATTGGAATTAGAAGAAATCGCCTACCTCTCAAATTGTAGGTATTTATCTTTATATTTTTTATTTTTATTGAGTTATTTGGATTATTGCACTAAAATTGTGTTTGCCCTAGTTTCTGCGAAAGACTTTTTGATATTTGATGACGGATCGTATCAGTGTGTTCCCATCATATTGTTACGTCTATACCTAGTCTAAGGGCAAGTTCGTCTTTTGTATGCGCGAGGGCAATTATTATTATTATTATTATTATTATTATTATTATTAGTGTTGTTGAGTACAAATAAGCTTCTTATGTTTAGGGTTAGGTTTTATGCATGAGATTGGATTGTGACTCTTATGTCTAGGGTTTGGGAGAGATTTCGTAACTCTTGAATTGTAGGTGCTTATCTTTGCATTTTTGTTGAGATATTTGGATTATTACACTAAAATTGTGTTTTATCTAGTTTCTGCGAAAAACTTTTTTATTTTTGATGTCGGATCGTATCAGTGTGTTCTTACCGTAAGGTATAAAATTTTTTTTGCATTATTGTTATTGGATAGCTTACCAGTCATCAAATAATTGAGGACTCTAATGAACCAATGATTGAGATGATAAATTTTTATTGAGCCGAGCTGAGCTTGTTGATGGTAGGTGAAATCAATTCTAATTGATGTAGTTTGAAGATTTACATATTTGCCTACAAATCTTTTTGTTGGCTTTCTTTCTTTAGGATACCCATACAAGTAATGTCTTAAAGTTGGAATGGTTGCCTTCACCTTTCTCAAGTTTAAGTTACAGTTGCCCCCCTAACATGTCCCAAAATCTAGTTTGGAATTGTTGAAGATTAAAACTTCTGATGAGTGTGAATCCTAGTTTTGTGAGTACTATTTTATATACTGTTTATTTGTTTATTGCATTAAATTTGTGTTAGAGGGCATTAAAAAAATGTTTTTTCAAGACCCTTTAGGCTGACATCACCAGTTTGCATACATTAGCAGTTTATGTCCATGTGGAATTTTACTGCCATGGATGGTGAAGAGTAAACAAAAAAAAAAAAAACTTAAAGTTGAGTGTTTCATAATTATCCTTGGCATGTAATCTAGCTTGTACTCATTACACCTGACTAATTACTTCATTAACCTCCTTGAATGCTCAAATTGTGACAATAATTCTTTCAATGACTTTCGATGATTTCATGAATTTTATGTTTTTGGAAGTATGGTCAAGTGTTCTCACTGAGATGATGGCCTAGAGCTAACTTTATTTGTTGTCCTCGTATCTTGGCTTTAGTCAATGCCTTGTAGAGTTGACTGGCATGTACTTTCTTGATTCATGTTGGAGCAAATTCGAGTTGATTTCTTAATCACTTTGAAATATTGTAAAAGTTGTTAAATCAACATTGTCTGATCTTGGAAGTACAGGTTGAGCCACTTTGCAGATGACACGAGCTGGCTAACTTCTACATGATGGAGTAATTCAACCTGACTCTCATCAACATCTTCTATTATAGATCAACAGTTGCTTTCCTGATTCATCTGCCCAAATGACCTAATTGATGAATCATAGGCTATATGATACATCAAAAGAGACTCGCTCGACTTGAGCTTTGAGTAGAGAAGGTGTACAAGTTTTTTCTGAGTTTTTGCAAGGATTGTTCAAAGCTTGTTTTCCATTTGAACTCCATCTTCTTGAATTTTTTGGATAGTGTGCATAGGTCTTTTCCGATCTAGAGGTGAATTGACCTAGGCTTGCCCTTTGCATAGAAACTAAGGTCTCCCTTGATTGATAAGGTTTACCTTGATTGAGCTTGGGTGAACTCACTTCAAGAATGGCTTGGACTTTTTTTGGATCATTTTCATCTAGAGAGGTCAGAAAGCCCAGGAGCTTTCTTTGACCTCAAAGGCTTATATTATTTTTTTTAATATCTTTATATTTTTCATCCTTATCATTTTTATGAAATCATTAGGCATGATCATTATTTGTTAAATTTTTAACTAGTCTACAGATTTAATTTATAAAGTTTAGTGGTTATTAGTTTTTCTTTTGGTGTTTCAATATTATCCAATCACCGGATCAAAATTAAAGATTTTCAATGTTGTGTGTACTGTCATACATGTTTTTAAACTAGTGTTAAATACTAGTATGTTGGTATTCTTATTTGACCAAGATTCATTCCATTGACAAGTAAGATATTATTTTTTTTATGCCTGCCATCTGCTTCAAGTACTGGAAAATGTGTACAAGATGTTTTGGTGATTTTTTTCATGGATTGATAATTTGCAAATGCATCTCATGTTCTTTTTTTTTGCACAAACATCTTATGACTAAATTTTTTGAGGTTGTGTATTAACTTGTTTAATTCATCGCCTCAGTTTGTATTTCTTGTATGTTTGGAGCTTATCAGAGTTAGATTGGTGCCATTCATTTTTGACTTTTTTTTTATATATATTTGTTAGGCACTATTCAATGCTTTAAAATAATTTTGGCAGAGTATGACAAATGTTGTGATATTGTTGTCTTACACTACCAAAACCTTTTCTACACTTCAGAGCGTGCCAGTCATGTTGAAGCTCATATTTCAACTTTTGTTTGCTTATGGAAGAAAGTTTTTGGCTGTATTTTCTGCCAGAGGAATGCTGATGAATTGCCACGCTAATATGCTGTAGTTTTTTTAAGATATCATACTTCGTTAGGTTGACATTTTGGTGTGATTGCAGGTAGCAGAGAAGCTATGGATCACAGGGAGAGGCCACGAGAGAGCTTTCATCCTCAGTTCACAGCGCCTATTCAATTTTCTTCAGTGGAAGAGCCTAACTTTTTCCCTGGAAATCAGCCTGCTAAGCCATCATCCCATATTAGCGACCAGCCTCTTGATTTCCACCCAAAATCTACATTTGGCAATGATCAACAAAAACAATTTAGCTATAGTGATATTGGTACTGTAGCAAATGAAGTAGTGACGGATCAAAATGTAGTCGGTGCATCTGTTCATGCTTGGAATTCAACGACTGTTCCAGTTGCTACCTTCCCTCCAATTCCCTTAGCTCCGTCTGGAACGCAGGTGACACATCATTTCCTTTAAAGTACTGATTAAAAGCTAAATTTATTTTAATATTTCTATTATCTCTTTGCAGTATGATCCTTCATTTGCATCACAAGCTTCCCACCTTGTTCACTCTACACCTGCTTTTGGGGGAATTGCTCCAAGCTTTCAGGCTCCTGTTTCTCCCATCAGTGCACCATTTGGTCTCGCTGTTGGGGCACCTATTCACACTACCGATTTTCCTGGAGATGGGAATGCCTCTTTTAATATTTCTGAACGGCCAAGAAAGGTTAAGGATATTTTCTTGCTTACATGCATATTAATCTATATGTGATGTGTAGATCTTCTTCATAGGGATGTTGTTAATATAATGCAGGCAGCAGTTCCTAATTGGCTGAGAGAAGAATTAATTAAGAAGAAATCTGCTATTGCAAATACCAGTGTGTTACATTCTGGGACAGCTCAAATGGAAGATGCTGATATTACTTTTAGAAAAACAGATCAAGCTGACAATCAGAGCTTAGATTCAAGGAGGTCTACTGAGGATGATGATGATGATGAGGTCCAGCCTCCTTATTGGCATTTTTTGCTCTGCTTGCAGCATTTTTTCACTAGCTTATAAATAAAAAAAACCAAAATTTTAAAGAAAATTGATTAATGGCGGCCCTGTTTTGACAGAAGTTATATTCTTTTTAATTGTCTATCCAGATTATGTGTAATTATTTTTTATATAAAACTTAACAGGGTTTGGTTAGTTTATAATGTCTGGAAGAAAGTTTAACCATGTGGTTCCCTATGGGTGCATGATCGTTGTCCTCTTTTTTCCTCAAGTTGTACAAACATTACTTCTGTTAATTCCCTTATGGTTATGAAAACATATGTGGCCTTGAAGCACGTATAGTTTTTCATTTTGATTGATTTTTGAAAATTAGATGCTGAATCATCATAAGAATTTGAAATGTCTGTTATATGTATATTTGTAGTCCAAGTTTCATTTTGGAAAAAGTTGACTATGTGTCTTACGTTTTCCCATTAGTATAGTGATGTATGTAATTTTTATTAGAAAGCGCTCTTGATCATTATGATTAACAAATTGATTATTGGTCTTAGACTTTTTTTTTTACAATTTTTTTTTTAATCCTTCGTGCAACTTGGTCCCTACATGAAATTACCGCTCTTCTTCTCTTCATTGCACTAGTTTGCCTAACAGTTAGCAAGTACTGGCTATCATTGGTGACATTAAGAACTTATTGGCAGATAAGTAGCGATAGGAAGGTGAAATGGTCTTTTCACGCTTGTACTGGAAATATATACAAAGCTTTTCTCTGAACAGTTAACAATGATGAACACTGATACTTCTGCTACTGTGAAAGCTTAGCAACCAAAAGTGGAGGTTGTATATAAGTTTAACAATGTAATATATATCCTTTTTTGTTAGGATGAAGTTGAAGCAGCAAGATCAGCTGCAATCAACCAAGAAATAAAGCGTGTTCTCACTGAAGTTCTTTTGAAGGTTTCCACTCCAGATCCTACTTGTACTGTTGCATTTAGTTCCACTTTTTGGCACTTACATATACATATCCTTATTAATAGGTCACAGATGAACTTTTTGATGAAATCGCAACCAAAGTTCTTGATGAAGTTGAACCAACTGCAGATGGTGAGAAGTTTATAAAGTACTTGTACCTTGAAATATATTTTGTGATCTCTGACTCTTGCTTATCTCTTGCAGTTGTTGAGAGTACCGGTATTGGTAACCCTAAATTATCTCCTCCCCCAGCCATTTCAACTCCTAGGGCATTTTCTAAAATCCCAGTTCCTGTGAGAGCTGACAGTAAAAAAGTTAATGATGCTAGTGACAATTCCAGTCCTAACCGTGCTGGAGGAGATTTGTTGGGTCTGGGTAATTATGGTTCTGATGCTTCAGATGATAATGATGATGATGATGATGATGATGATGAAAGCCAAGGGGCTCAGTCTAGGAAGCTAGGCAGTACTTCACATCATCTAGAAACAGCCTCTAGATCTTTTGAACATGCCCAGAAGGATGTTGAGACAGTAAAGGAACCGTTGATTGTTGATGCTAATGGTGATGTGCAGAAGGAAAGAATGGCATCTTACTCGGAATCAAGTGAAAGGAAAAAGGCTGTTCGAGTTTCTGAAACTTCTGAGAAGACCAGTTCCACGAACAGTGAAAGGCCCAGAGAATTACAACAAGATGCAAAGTATCTTAAATCAAAAGCCACTGCTGGTAATGAGGGTGGAAGAAGACATGAATCTGTGAATGATGACAGAACCACCAGTGGTGAATTCCGGGAAGGGGTGGCCCACTTATCTAGTGCAAATAAAAAACCAGAAAGAATTTTGAATGATAGAGGCCTTATTAAGGAAGTAGCGCCTGGTTCCCACAGGATGGATAATGAAAATAATAAGCATGGAGATAAACAAAATGAAAAAATTAGCAAAAGTGATAAGATGTTTGAGCGGGGTGGTGACAGGAATATTAAACAAGGGAGCGGTGAGAAGGATACCCATTCCAAAAGTAGCTCTAGGAATGTGATTATAAAAGATTGTAAAAAAGAGGTTTTGAAAGATAAAGGAGAAAAAAAGAAAGATTATGATAGGAGAAGTGAACGCAAAAGAGATAAAAAAGATGAGAAGGAAGATAAATCAGAATTTGTAAGAGAAACATTGAGGCGCAACTTTAGGTCCAAATCTCCTGTTAGAAAGCATGCAATGGATAACTCTTTGAGCGGTCGTGGCAGTGCTTCAAGTGAGGAATCTTCTGATAACTCACGAAAGAGGTATGCTAAATTAAAAATCAATTATATTTTGCTTATTGTATTGAACTGGATAGGTTGGCTATTTGCTGCAGAAAGTTGCAATTACGTGGAACTAGTTTGTCAGCATCACCAAGGTCTAAAAAAAGGTATGATAGATTTATGCTTTTAGCCATTGTTCTCGTTTTAGCTGAATGATTTTCTTGCTGCTCCCTAATTCTCAATCTGTTGTGTTTGGAGAATTTTGTTAAGCATGCTTTTTCTAGGTTTCTTAAGAGCAAGTTATGTCAATTTTCAGTGCTTTACAATTCCTTGTTTCAGTTAGCTCATCATCAGTGGCACATGTTTTCAAAATGTCTTGTGTGTTTTGATTATCTACTGTTCTTTTAATTGCATTAACCATGCTTATTTGCTTTTGTTTAGAAATCATCTGATATGCTAGTGTTACAATTGTCTAAAAATATAATACATTGGTACAGAAGTGCAACAACTGATATAGTTCATGTAATAAGTTGATTAGTACTGGGAGTACAAAATCTGGAAGATTTCTTGATATTTTATTAGAGTTTATTTTCTCATTGAATTAATTTTTATCATATCATTTCTATAGCTGCTTCATTTAGCTTATGTCAGCTTGTGTAGGAAATTCTTCTTCATCATTTTGAATTTTTTAAGCATTTCATTACAATCACTGTTATAAAGCGCATATCAGCAATGCCGAACATTTCTTATTCACATGGTTTTGTAACATTGCCAATCCCATTGATTTATTAGTGACGCAGCGCTTAATGAAGCTGCATTTCAAATCATATTTGCGCACAACCTGCATACTGCAGTTTCAATTCATAATTTTCCAAGGCTCCAGAGATTTTTTGGACCATGCATGGTGTCTAAAATTACGGGGAGTTCAGATTCTGTCAAAAGCTTATTTAACTTTCAAATGTCTATTACCCTTTATAACCTCTGCACTCATTGCAGATCTAGCTCTATTATCAAATTCTTCATTAAATTTGATGACGTTGGTATCTTTTTTGTAGTCAAAATTTTCATTGAGGTTTGGGATGAAATTCTTTTCTTTGTACTTATTTGTTATTTACTTCAAAATCATCGAAGCAACAAACTGAACTGCCATCAAAATAAGAAGCTAATTTTGAACTTCTACCATCCTCTACAAAGTGACCCTTCCATTCCAACTAAACCTCTCTATGTTTGCTACCTATTGCAAAATATGGTTCTCTTTGTTTTCAGACATGGAAGTACATAACCCTTTAGTCATGTTTATCTGAAATAATTAGCATAATAAGGGATTCTAGCCGAGAAAGTAAGTTAAAAAAAAAGTATGAGCTACTGACTAATCTGAAAACTCCCTGATTTTATTTTTAAACCTACTCAGTATCATTTTTTCTTCACTTTTTTGCGTTCAAACCTCAAACATTGAATGCTATACTTGATGACAGCCCTCAGAAAAACAAGGCACTCGTTTTGGTAATGCTTTATGTTATCTGTTTCTGTCTTGAACATTGGAAACAAATTGCGGGTATTTGGTTTCAATGCTTTGAGAAAAAAAATTAATGCTTTATAAAAAATAAAAAAGGAACTTTGTTATAGCGGTGGCTTAGATGGGAAGTGGTTGTGAATTTTTGTTGTTTTGTTTAATAAATAAATAAGCTCATTATTTCATTAATTCTCTCTTTAGATGGTCAATATTTACTAATACCCGATATTCTTTGAAATTACACTTGCCTCTCTTATTGTTAGATAGTACATTACTTGTTTACCTCAATTTGTTTTATGAAATTGCATTTCTCACCTCTTTTGTTAGATCTCATTACATTTTAACCCCAATCCATTAATCCAAAGCTTTATAAATTTGATTTAAGTATAATTTCAAAAGTGCAGGGGAGGCATATCTAATATTGACTATCTACATGAGAAGTGTAATTAACTATTGATTATAATTTATATATGATTAGCTTATCATATTATAAAATACTTATTTTAATCTTTCAGTCGCTTGTATAGTGTCAACTCCATTTCCTACCTGATAATTAAAGCTCTCACAACGTTTTAGATACTAATTTTACCAGATGGTAATTTTATTCATTCTGCATTAGTAACAGTATAACACAACATAACACAGCACGACACAACAGTTTCAAATGGGGGTCGAAAGCTCTTTGAGTTTGGTTTTTCCATGCCTTTACTTTACTTTCCAACTTTGGTGTTTTTATAATATGCTGTGGATTTTTTTTTTAAAAAGGCCTGAAAAATGTCTGGTGTTTGCAGCAAATAACCTCTTACATTTGGTTATGCATCCTACTTTTAGACTCTTGGCATTTTTGTGAATCCTGTAATCTTTTTATTTTATTTATTTATTTATGAAAATATGACACTAAATAGGCGCAATGGAGAAAAAAGATCCATGCAGCCGACCCCACGTAGTGGGATTAAGGTAGCCGACCCCACGTAATGGGATTAAGGCTTTATTGTTGTTGTTGTATTTATTTACTTATGAAGTAACCCACCGTATTGGCTGTTCTAAAGTAGCACTTGAATATTTTATTTTTTTGTCGCTTTTCATGTTGCAAGTTTTAGATGCGTATCATTTTCCATTTAAGTGTTAACATTTTAGGGGATGCTATCAAAGTATTTGCACTTGAAGGGAATGTTTTGGGCTCCTTCCTGGTACATTCATTAGAAATACGTTGATACTTCTATTTAAAATATTTTACAGAAAACCAAAAATTTTAAAATTTTAATTTGTGATTATTCTAATAGGTGAATTCTGAGCTGCTATCGGTTTTGTATACTGCCCCTTTTAAGCCAACTAAATCTAATAGGCTACCTCTCTCCATTTGCCACCTCTTGCAAAAATGGCTCTCTAGCTATATTCCTAAATGGATTTTCATATGCAACTAGTATTCTTTATTATAAGTAGTCTAATAAGGGTTTTTAACTTAAAATTGCTTGTTAAATATTAAATATACGAGCTACTGCCAAATTTAAAAGCTCATTGGATTTTATTTTGAAAGCGTTCTCATTAGCATTGTTACATTGTCCCTTCTTCTTTTGGTTCCAAACCTCACGGGAACATTGAAGTCCTTGTGGATGCCACTAATAGAAGTGTTAGTTTTCTTGCTCGATTTCAGAATTTTTTGTGCCTCTGCTTCAACTTCCTAATTTTGGATTTAGACAATATGTTGGGCTTACATTATAAATAAATTTAAACATCATACACCCGATGTTTGCGGAAAATAGACTCTTAGAGTTGGTTATGAACCCTTAAATTAGAGCGACGAAAGCAACACAAAATTTTTTATTTATTCATTTTTTAATTTGCTGTTCTATACCCTTTGGTAGCATATACTTTCTAAGATATTATCACTTCAAGGGAATGCTCTCAATTGTAACTAACTCTCAATTGTAACTAACCCTAAGGGAATGCTCTCAATTGTAACTAACTCTCAAACAATCCAAGAGGAGTGATACAATTAAAGTACAAAAATATTACAATCCACATGCTACTAACTCTCAATTGTAACAAGAAATATTTGGCTTTAATGAAAATTGAATACAACAACAATATGCTTCATTCACTCCAAACCATTTTATTATGGTTGTCAAAATTTGAACTTATAAGAAAACATTGAGAACAATTTTAAAATTCCAGCAATGACCGAAATTCTCAAGACAAAAGTAATCTAACAGTAATCTCACTTGCTAAAAAATCAATCGCACACACTGTAGCTGTTTTATAACTTATTAGCAATAAAAAATGCTTAAAGTATTTATTTCCGATAGCATATGTAAGCTTTCCTATGATGATATCCTTCTCGTGGATAGGAACACAGAGAGAGAGAGAGAGGTCAAGAAAAAACTTAAATTATCGAGGTCAACTTTAGAGTTTAAACATTTTTGTTTGAATAGATATAAACCGAATGCATGGATTATATTTTAGTAGCAATAGATCTAGTGGCGGGGTTGTAATAATGGGTAATCAAGTCATTGAAAAAAGTGAACGTTTTAAGTATCTCTGGTCTATTGTTCAAAGTGATGGTGATATGGATGGGGATGTGTTAGTAGAATTCATGTTGGATGGTTGAATTGGAGGAATGCATTAGGCCTATTGTGTGATAGAAAAGTACCACATAGACTTAAAGGAAAATTTAATAAGATAGTGGAAAGACATGCAGTGCTTTATGCCGCATAAAGTTGACCTGTAAAAGAGAATTATAAAATTGAGTTAAGTGTTGCCGTGATGAGAATGCTCAGGTGGATGATTGACTTTACACTTGAAGACAAAATGCGAAATGAATATATCTATGGAAGGGTTGGAATAGCTCTAGTGATAGACAATATTTGAGAGTGTCACTTTTGATGATTTGGCACATTAAATGCAACCATCTGATGACTCTGTTAGGAGAGTAGGTGTTTTAGATTTGACTTATGTTAAGAAAGGTAAAGGGAGACCTAGAAAGACTTGGGCATGTTGAAAAAAAAAAGTCTTTATTTATTAGATTTAAATGAAAATATGACACTCAATAGGATAGTAGAGAAACAACAAATCTAAAACATCTACTCTCCTAACAGAGTCATCAAATGGTTGCATTTAATGTGCCAAACCATCTAAAAATATTGTCTATCACTGGAGCTACTCCAACCCTTCCATAGATATATTCATTTCGTATTTTGTCTTTAAGTGTAAAGCCACTCATCCACCTGAGCATTCATTTAAATCAGGTGGATTTAAATGAAAACAAAAACAATATGTTTCATTCATTCCAAACCATTTTGTAATGGTTATTAAAATATGAACTCTTCTTATAAGAAAACATTGAGAACAAATATAAAATTCCAGCGATGACCAAGATTCTCAATACAGAAGTAATCTAACACTAATCTAACTTGAAAAAAATTCAATCACACACACATTAGCTGTTTTTTAAGTTATTAGCAATAAAAA
>NEWO01000002.1:6829771-6860414 GCA_003013225.1 Phalaenopsis aphrodite | reverse complement strand
TCGTCAGTCTTCGATCATTGTAGTTGGGTCATTTCCTCAACTTGTTCCACCACTCGTGTGAAAGTCAAGTCGTTCGGTAACTCTCGCTTGTGTAAGATTACTCTCAACTATTCAATGGTCGTAATCATGTAAACTACATTGGTATAGTGGAGCTATTTCCCCTTGATTTTTATGCTTTCGGATCTTCAACTTAAAAAATCTTGTTTTGTTTATCAGTTTTTTTTTTATTTGTGTGTGTGTTGGAACTTCGTACAATAATAAGACATTAATATTTCACTTTACCGCCACAAATTTACCAACACACAACAAACTTCATTGTTTCCCAACGAATATATCCTTTTAAGGAAAAAAAAAACTAAAGAGATTAAAATTTGCATGTGCCACAATTAGTGGTTCCCTGGACTGGTGCAATTAGTGATTTTTTTTGCAGTTCCAGGATTATAGCAATTGAAACCTACCATCAATTGTGATAATAAGCAGAAACCACATGAATAAGAAAATAGAAGCAAATCACAGTAAGGAAAATATGGAAGGAAATTATGGGAAGGAAATCTGCGCCTAGAGAAATCTTAAAATCTCATAGAACAAGAATTCCTAAAAAGCTGAAATCAGGAATGTATATGAAGTTGATTAAATTGGTACCTTGCAATACTTAACCAAACCTAATGCAAAAATTTAAATTTAGGATAACACAATTTATTTTCAATTGGAACACAATTTATTCTCAATTTATTCACAATTTATTATCAATTTGTTAAGTGTTGCTGAAATGAGAATGATTAGGATGATGAGTGGCTTTACACATAGAGACAAAATGAGAAATGAATATATCTGTGATAGGGTTGGTGTAGCTCCAGTGACGGACAAAATTAGAGAGAGTCGTCTTAGATGGTTTGGTCACATTTAACGTCGACCATCTGATGATCCGATTAAGGGAGTATATGTTTTAGATTCGACTTATGTTAAGAAAGGCAGAGGTAGACCTAGGAAGACTTGGGCTCATTGTATAAAAAAATGATCTTAATTTATTAGAACTAAATAAAAATATGACACTAAATAAGACTCAATAGAGAAAAAGGATTCATGTAGCCGACCCCACGTAGTGGGATTAAGGCTTTGTTGTTGTTGTTGCTGTTTTTGTTGGATCAACATCACATGCATGCTTTAACATAAACTGAAAACTCATATATTTAGCTCATACCATACCTAAAATAGCTTTTGCTGTTAGTTTGAAAGTCAGTTCAAGCATGCTCCTTGCAAAGTTCACGTTATTACTTGAATTCTTAAGTATCTATAAGAAGCCACAATAAGGGACTCTTCTTTCGTTAAGAAAAGATAAACTATAATTATAGAAGCTTATACTAAAGCTGGTTGGGCTTAGCCTATAATTGATAGAAGATCTACTTTTGAGTAGTATGAATATGTGTGGAGTAATCTTGTAACATGGATAAGCAAAAAATAAAATGTGGTAACAAGAAGCAGGGCAGAAACTTGACTCAAATCATTAGCCAATGAGATCAGCGAATTAATCTGATTTTCAACAATTGGAGGTAGGGATACTGGTCGGCCATTCAGTAACATAAATCTTTGGATGATGGTGAATTGATAAGCATGCAGCAGAAGCGAAGGGGGCTCCCTTGGATCACTTGTCATATGACTTTTTCTCTGTCACTCATGTCGTCCTATGACTCGCAGGTCGAGCAGATTTCATGGACACCTTTTATATATCTTCCAAGCTATTTTGTCTTCCATTGTTAGTTGGTTTTTAAATGAAACTGCTGTTATTTTGATTATTTTCTTTTATGTTTATTTCTTTTTGGTTTCAATAACTGTAAGCTGTGAACAAATGTATTTCCTCTTCGGCACTGACATTTTCTTAATTGCAATCCACTCTGCATTTAAAATTTGTACTTTTGCTTGGTTCGATAATATGGAATGTTCCATGACGCGGGATGCCCCTTCAGGAATGGAGTCAGTGCAAGTGATTGGTGAGAATAATGAACTTTTTTGTGCTGTTTGATGGAGACGGTGAGCTAAATGAAATACTTGTTACTTGTTTACTTACAGAAGAACCCTTCAAGTGGTTTGTTTATGTTTTTCAGCAAGCAATATATCTATCTATCTATCTATCTATATGTATATATATATGTATATATATATGTATATATATATGTATATATATATACATATATGTATATATATATGTATATATATATGTACATATATAGTTTTACATGCCTTCTGTCTCTCTCTATACCCTTTTTTTTCTATTATGCTCTCTTCATCTGTTTGCTTTCCTTTCTTATTTTTATCTCATACTATTCCCTTTATGCTCCTTACACTTCATGCCTTGTACTATTATTTCTTTTATATTCAGAGTCCTTTTTGTTTCTTCTCTTGTCATGGTTATGTTCATGACTGGATGGGCAATAGGTACGCTGTTAAGGATCTAATTTCGAGCTGCACTGGGGTCGGCTTAGAATCTGCTTGTATAGATTTAGTGCGTCTCAAAATCAAACTCAAAATCGGCTTGTGGCTCGTTATATTCAATTTTGAGTTGACTCGAAATTGAATCGAGCTTGATCCGACTAGAAATTGAAATGAGCTGGCTCAAATTGAGTCATTTGGATCTGTTTTAGCTCATAATTAGCTCGATCCGGCTCAAAATTGAAACTAACTGGCTTAAATTGAGTTATTTGGATCCATTTCAACTCGAAATTGGTTAGCAATTGGCTCGTGACATGTTATATTCAATTTTACTTAGCATCATGTATATAATTTTTATAAATAAATAATATTACGAACCGATCTTAAGTCAGTTCAAGCCAATCCATGTATGGCTCGAAATCGGCTCGAAAATAATTCAATTTTCTTTTTCGGCTCATAGGTTGGCTCATTTATTTCGATTCAAGCTGCTAAAATTTGAATCGATTTTTGTGCGATTAACGTTCTTCAAGCTAAATTCACAACCTTAGCAATAGGATAAGTGAAGAGCTAAAGACAAAGTGGTAGGCCGGAGCTAAAACATGATTAGAAGGAATTCATTTGAAAATGTTAACTGAATGAAAAAACACATAAGAAAAGAGCTTGACTTGGATTCGGCAAAAAGTTTGTATGAACCTGACTGCACCATGTTGATGCTAGTGATTTTCCTTTATTAGTTCTCCCTTCCACTTTGCGTTTCTCTGAAGAGGCTCCAAAAAGTTTTCATCAAGCTAACTGCAACTTGTTGGTTCTCGTGATATTCTATTATTACTTTTCTCTTCTTTCACTCTTCATTTCACCATTGAGCTAATTTGTATTTTTCATTTTTTCTGTTGGTGTTTCTTGTGCCTTCTTCTGTTTCTTCTCCTTGATTCCTTCTCCTTATGGAAATGGTTCGAGTAGGAGAGGAATATGACTGAATTTATTGTTTATTAGTATTTATTTGACGTAATTAATGCAATCTTATACTTCTAAATGCATCCTTTATTTTGTTGGTGTAACATGTCTATATTCATTATCACAGGATTGTATACTGTATTGGCAGTTGAGTGATTACTTTTCTTTTAACGGACTGAGAAAGAAATGTAGATTATCCTAGTTTAATAATTGGGGCTTTACATATTAATCATCCAAAACTTTAAATATAATCTTTTGGCCATCTAAACTTAAAATTTACATTTCAACCACCCAAAATTTTATTTCCTTTTGGAAGAGGAGTGGTCAATCCGTCACACTTAAGATTTTGGGTGATTTTTGCATGGTTGAAATGTAAAACTTTAAATTTGATCTGTCAATCCGTTCTATTTAAAATATTGGGTGGGTGTTATGTAAAAAGCCTTAATAATAATTTAAAGTTTAAATTTGGAAAGTTTTATTTCGAATTCTATTTATATAGCTTTAACTGCTAGTGCAATTTCTAATACGTTCTATTTTTACCATAAGCTTTCTTTTCTTGCTTTTGTATGCCATACATGAATATTGTTTTCCATGTCCATTTCTCATTTCCTACTTTTTTAACGCCTTTCTGCAGCCCTGAATTGCCTGATGTGATAATGCCTCATGTTATAAATAATATACCAAGTTGGTTCAGAGCAGAAGGTGCAAGTTTTGTATTTGCTTAGTTCCGGAATGTGTACTAAAGAATGGATATATTCCTACATGCACTTCGCTTTGTCTTCCTATAGTTTGCTGTGTTTTCACTTGTTGCTTGATATAATTCATGCTGTTTTGAGAGGCTTCTTGTGATATTGTAATGAAGAAACTTGGCTGCATATCAGATCTACGTTTGTGTGTGGCTATCTTATTTTTTTATAATAATTTATATTATAGATTGATCCGTTAATGTGTGAAGTTAACTTTAACGCACATGTTTAGGTTAAAATGAGAAATTTATTGAGATTTGGAAAGTTATGAGTCACAATGTATACTTTGAGCTGTTTGGTAGCAAATATTTATGAGTTTTAATGCTAAATGATTGGAAAAGTGTTTTTCTTGTCTTTGCGAATAAATGAGATTGTCACGATAGTCATATATATTAAGGAATCAAGCTTATGAGCTATAGAATGTATTAATGAATAAAGTAATGAAATATTGGCTTAAAATTATGTTGGTTATGTTGGAATGGATTCATAAATGTAGTTATATGCAATAACATCTATTCTGATGGTAATTTTTGTGCTACAATATAATTCATCAGAGCAAACAAAATTCTTCTTATGATTTTTATTGATATTGAGAAGCCATTATTTTGCTTCTTATTGGTTGTGTTGCCCTACTCTCCTTACCACACACCCACGGTAACAGAGATTGAGAGGGAGGGAGGGTAAGTGGACTTTATTTCATAATCTCATAACAACTGGAAAATTTTATGTATTTCTGAGAAAATGAGAGGCTTATCTGCAAAATTTCCAAAAGACTTTCCTACAATCCACCCAAATGTTAGTTTATGTCGCAGAAGGTTGTGTGGAAACCCTGACTTCTGCCCTTATGCCTACCTTTTTCTCTTCTGACATGATAAATTAACCATTTGCTGCTTCGACCTTGCTTATTACACAAATATATAACCTTTTTTTTTAAAATGCAAGTCCAAAAATAGTGTTTTCAAGCATGCAGGAAGGTTTTGAAGTAATGCAACTGGGGGTCAAAACTCAACATCTTCACTCATCAAACCAGTATGATGTTTTTTTTTTCTTTTTTCATTTCTAGACAAGCCTCGCGGTCTCCCCATAGCAAGCATTCTCATTCCCGGCATTCCCCCCACTCTTCGGCAAGAAGGTATGAGCTTTCACACATTTCTTCCTACTATTAAGTTTAGACACCATAACTAAAGCTTAAAGGTGATTATAACATGGTTTCTCCATTGTTTGGCTTATTCCCTATCCGTTTGATTCCAAAACCTTTTCTTCTTCAGGAACAGGAGATCAAGGTCCATTTCACCGGCTGACAGGAGGAGACCATCTAAGCATTGAGAGATAATATAATGGAATGTGTCATTGCAAAACTACATTTTGTGCAGAGCTTTCCTGGTTTGATTTCTACAGATGCTTTTTGTTGAAGGCTCCACTGCCTTGATGCTGCCCCGGACAGCGATCAATGTTTGCTTGGACCTGGTTATTGTGATTTGCAATTACTAATGTTCCATATTGTTGCAGAATATAAGCTTAGGTTTGGTGGCATATAATTTAAAACAATTAGTAATTGCAATGCATATTGTAAGATATTGGAAGCTATAATTTTCACCTTCGTTTTGACAATCAGAGGCCGTATAATGATTTCTCCTGTACATTCTGTATGCTGTGGTGATGAGATTATCTTATACGCAGAACCTGAAGGGAAGGGCTATTAAAAATGCAAGCTTTTGGGATTGAAATTCAAGGGAGAACCTATCAGATTTTGGCTTGTTTGATACATTTATTATTTGAATCATTTACCTTTCAAATTTCACATTTCTTCTCCCTACAGCTGAGTGGCATTCAGACTTCTGTCTTAGTATTTTTATGAATGAGTATCTGCAGGAGTCGCAGGATAAAACTATTTCAAGCTTGGCTGCAGGAATTATGTAATTTGGGCCAACCATAATAAAGATGTCTATGAAGGGAGGTTATGTGGAAATTGAAACTATAGATATTCTTGTTTTGATTATTACTATTAATGAATAACCATTTAATAATGAGTAAAGTGCCGAAATAGTCCCTAATTATTTACATGGTGTCATTTTAGTCTCAGAGTTTATAGAAGTGTCAAAATAGTCTTCAGACTTATGGAGAACTACTCTCAATTTTAAAAATTTTCTATCAACTCTGGGATTAAAACGGTTCCATATAACTAGTTGGGGATCATTTTGGCACTTTACTCGATTAATAATGATTTGTTGAGCATGGGAGAACTTAGTTGTAGAGATTGTAGAAGTGCTTAGCCAAGTAAGGTGACTCTATTAGACATTCATTTGTCTTTTTCTTTTTGGGGGCATTTGCATGCATACCACCCAATACCAATGTATTTGCATATCTAACGCTAAAATTTTACTTTTTATAATTTATATCACCAAATTTCTTCATATCACCAAAAAAGTTTAGAAAGTGAAATGCCATCTTTTCATGCTTAGGTGAGGTGGTATGCATGTAAAAATTGAAGTTCTCGAAATGTAATTACTTAAAAAATAGTGGTATGTATGTAAATTTATTTATTTATTATTTTTTTTTTTTTGCTTTTATTTTCTTGTGTTTAGGGTTCCTTTAAAATTTGCATAATTGAAAATTTATTATGTATAGTTGCCTTGCTTATTAGACATATCACCAAATAATATCAAGGTAACATTTATTGATGATATTTTAAGATAATAAAATGGCATTTAGAGGACTTAAAATTTTATTTATGTATTTGTGTGTCTGCCCTTCTCTATTGTTTAGCTGAAGCAATTTTATAAAATTGCTCTTAAAGTGAAATAATTTAGCAAATTTGATATTATTTTAAGCTAAAAATGCAGCCTAAATGATATTTTGTAGAGAACCAAAAATGATTGCTTTTCTGAGATATAAGAAATGTCAATCTTTGAAGTAGGGTTGTAGATTAGCCGAGCTAAAGGGAGCTCGGGTTAGGCTCATGTTCGGCTTAAGCTGAGTCGTGTTTAAAATTACTCGGGAATAATATATTCATGTGGCTCGATTTACACGTTTTTAATCGTGTTTGGCTTGAAATTAGTTCATTTTAATTAATTTAGAAAAAAAAAAAGAAGATAAGATGTTCTATTTGAACCCTTATCATTCCTATGAAATAAAAAATACAAATTCATGCAATCATTTGAGCTATGATGATTTATGCTTAGATACATCCATACATAATTACATATATACATATATTTCGAGCAAAAATTAGCTGGAAACATTCGAGCGAAGGGTTCTATTTATAATTCAAACTTAGAAAAACTTGTTCACGTTTGACTTATTTACTTAATGCATGGTCTGAATATGAGTTATTTAACATACCAAACACGAGCTATTTGAGGATAAGAAGCTTTTTTGGCAAGTCAAATTCATGTCAAAACAATATAGTTCCACTGAAAGACTGTTGGAAGTACAAAATAAATATCATTCTGTTTGGAACCGTGTGAGTTAAGCCGACAGGCTACAAATGCAAGCTGCGCTCCGCTTGTTCCATGCACACGTAAAATACATAATATATTAGAGAATAATAGAATATATATATATATATATATATATATATATATATATATATATATATATATATATATATATATATATGATATTTTTGCATGAATTACAAGTCACGATCTCTTGAATTTTTAATTTGGTGAGAAGAACATTCTAAATGAATTTTTTTATATGGGAAGAGTAGTAATGTATGGATGTTTAATGGAGAAGGTTGTAGACTTCGTAGAAGAATTATTGTTTGATTTAGTATTCTCAAATGTTAAATAATGGACTTTATAAGCTATTGAAATGTTAGGGGTCACATTAAAATTGAAATAGCCATTAGCCTTAAAGGAAGTTCAAATAGAATTAGGTTAACTATTGGTATACATAGGATGGTAGTAGAAGCATTGGTAAATAAAGACTTGCCAAATAATGAGTCACATTAAAATTGATATTTTGATCAAGTGAATCAAATCTAAGGTGTGGGAATTAAAATCAAATAAGAATAGGTATACATTCAAAAGATCCAAATTTGGAGATCAATCAGTTGTCCTTATAAAGAAATTATTAATATTCAAGTCAATAATTAATTATAAGTAAAAGCATTTGAGTCGAACTCGAGCCGCTCTCGACATGATCCTGGGCTTGATTAATTAATTGAGTTTTATGTTACAAGTTTGAGCTGACTTGATTTAAGTATATTAGAGCTGTTACTTGTATTCAAACAGAAGGAGGATTGATCATATATTTTCTTATTTTTGTTGGATTACATCAAGGATTGGCTTTAAGCCCATATCATTTTGCTTTAGTTTTGGATTCCTTTACTGGACATTTACAGGAGGATGTACCTTGGTGTATGTTTTCTGCTGATGACATACTTCTTATGGATAAAACTAGAGAAAGAGCTCAGGAAAAACTTGAATTTTGGAGGTCTACTTTGGATTCTAAAGGCCTTCGTTTGAGTATAACCAAAGCTAAATACAAGTAATGTAATCTTAGTAGTAGCAGCTCTAGTGACAGAGTCGTAACTATAGGTAATCAAATTATAAAAAGGTGTGAACACTTATCTCGGGTCTATTGTTCAAAGTGTTTTTGATATACATGTGAATGTTATTAGTAGAATTCAAGTTGATTGGTTGAAGTGGACGAATGCTTCGGGCCTATTGCGTGATAGAAATGTACTGGTTAGAATGAAAGGAATATTTTATAAGATGGTGAAGAGACCTTCAATCTTCTATGAAGTAGAATTTTGACCTTTAAAAGAGAAGCATAAAACTAAGTGTTGCGAGACTAGAATGCTTACGTGCATGAGTAGCTTTACACTTAGGGACAAAATGCAAAATGAATATATCTGTGATAGGGTTAGTTTAGCTCTAGTGGCCGGCAACATTAGAGAGAGCCGTTTTAGATGGTTTGGTCACGTTAAACGTCGACCATTTAATGATCCGATTAGTAGAGTAGATGTTTTAGATTCGACTTATGTTAAGAAAAGCAGAGGTAGATATAGAAAGACTTGGGCATATTGTATAATATATGATCTTAATTTATTAGAATTAGATGAAAATATGATACTCAATAGAACACAAAGGAAAAAAAATATTCATGTAGCAGACCACAATTAGTGGGATAAATGCTTGTTGTTGTTTTTGTGCTAGCATGATTATTATAAGAGAGAAAAATATTTTAATTCAAATTAATAATAAAATGACAAATAACATGTGTAATTAGGAGATGAATAATAATATAATATTTTATATAAATTTAAAATATTAAATTTTAAATATTGTTAATAATTTAAAAATAAAATGTTGATGTTTACTATATTTGAGTATATTTTATATTAATTATTTTTTGAACAACCGGGCTCACTAGCTTGTGAGTCAAGTCAGAGCTTGACTTGTTGGCTCCTTGAGCTGAGTTCACAAGCCACATATCTAGTCAACCTGAATTTAGCTCATGAGTTGACTTGGTTACTTTAGATCACAACATAATATTTCATTCTATCAAATCGACAAGACATTTTTAGGGTTTAGTAATTTAATCAATATTCTACCATTAGAGCAAGAAGATTTCTAGTAATTCCTAATTGAAAGCAATGTTGGCCTATCACATAAAAATTTTTCAACAAGCAAAAGGTGGATTGGAGCAACTAATATGTTAATCATGTTCTCACATAATATTAATATAGATTCACTCTCACAAGGAGCGATTCATAGAGAGATTCAATATTTTATTTTAAAAGAATGACATTGGAGGAGAACTTGCTACTAATAAAAGGAGGACTTAATAAAAACCTAGTACCACTAACAAAAGCATAAAACTTTAGTAGTGGAGGGGGTTAGATCTCAAATTATAAGAAAAAAAGCAAGCCCATTTGAAGATTTGGTCCCATAAAAGATCCACATGCTTAGCACAAATAGGACCTCTCTAAAAAGGTTGTTGGAAGTTCACAGTTTGGGAATCACTGTTAAAATAAATGCAACTAACACAAGCTCTCTATGTTGTAGGATCAAATTAAGAAGAATAGTTGGAATAGCTTACTAAAGAAGTATGAATGAATTAAGGAGCGAGCCTTATAAGGGCTCGACATAACATCAAAAGTTTCAAAGAAGGGATGGATACCACTACTTAGTGGTGTCGATACATAAGCTAAATTAATTGGATGACTCCCGATGAGGCTAAGCCAAACTCTAGCCCAATCATGCATCTAATGTTAGTGGTAGTCCGATAATCCATGCAAATAAGTAACATGAAAGTAGTCATGCAAATGCCAATAAGGCAAAGTAATCATTTGTTCAAGAGTGTAGTGTTCATTGATCAACCTCCTTGCTGTTTTTGGGCCCAAATGATGCCTAATTTGTTTATGAGCATAATCCATTACAAACAAAGAATGAAGTGGTCTTGATTGATCTTCTCATATATATATCCACTCTAAATGGATTTAAGGAGGCAAATGCATTTTTTCTCTAAGGTTCATCAAGATTTGATTTGAGACAGTTGTTAAAACTATAAAATTGTTGAGTGGAGTATATATTTTTTAAGTTTAATCTTTTTAAAAATATTATATTTTAACAATTATGACAACGAAAGTCAATTTCTCTCAACATAAACCTATAAAAAACAACAAGAAAATTATAGCCAAGCAAAATTATGTCATTTTTTGTAAAATCATGCTATGAAAAAGCTGTTACAGGCAGACCCTAAGATTACATGACATTTTATTCATAGTTATCTAACTCCAACATATTAAGAATAAGTCGGTATCCATGCAAGCTTATTCGTCAAAAAAATCGCTTACTTCTATGTTGCTAGAAAAAAAGGCATGCCTATAAAATAGCTAGCATGGTTTAGAACCCTATCAATTCTAGATGATACTACAAAAAAAAAGTCAATAATTTCTTTTTCCCCCTTCTCACAAACAATATACATGAACTTAAGAAGATTTCTCTCTGGACAAAGTGATTTGCTTATAAGAGGACACCTCCTTATTGCCAGAAATATTACAAAGAATTTATAACTTTTAACTAATCCAAATTAAGGTAGTGGAGAGAATGTTTGAGAACAATATTGCTCATAGAAGGACTGCAAGGGTAAGCAAGGAAAGAGACAACTATTTATAATTTCCCTTAATTAATTAATAACACCTTATAAATTATATATTTAACTAGCAATTACATAAAAGTAGACAAAACACAACATAAAAGTAACAAAATATTTAGCAAACCTAATTGATGATCATTCATTTAACATACAGACAAAAGAGTGGAGGCTTAAACTTTATGAGTTTAGCATCAAATCAAAGAATCCCTTGAAAATAAATAACAAAAAAAAAAGAGTGGTGATTTTGAATTGTAATCTTCCAATAAAAACCTTATGCACCCCTCACTTGAAGATGGTGTTTCATAGACCCAATAAGTAATCTAATAAAATTTGCATAAATAGACTATCATGAAAGAAAAGTATGGCAAACATATCAAATGCATGTCAAGGAACATGCACGTGATATGTATTACATGTGCCAAAAACTGCATATATACCTTGTCACTATAAAGTACAGTTATATGAAAAGAATGCACAATATTGCTATTGAACAAAACATGTAATTATAAAAGGTAATTTAAATAAAAAATAGAAACTTATGGTAAATAATTTTATCTTATTCATAACTAAGGCATACAACCAAATATAAAAGTTGAAATTAAGCATGCATGTAGGGTTTGATCATTAATCTCCCTTTCTCATCATTAACATCCACCGCCTTGCATAAAAAAATATTCATACAAATGCATGAATTTGATCTATGAAGAACTATATATATAAATATAGAAATGAAATTATAAACAAAAAGCAAAAGAATGGGGAGCTTTCCAACGTAAAAATATACATTCACAGTACTATTCTCTTATAAGTTAATTTAGCATGATGATCGATCTATATATACCCATTTGATTAATTTGGCAGTGTATAGAGAGATTTGCCTTTGTAGTCAACATCCTGTAAATGGCTGCCCGCAACAGCAACAGCCATGGTTGAGCTGCTTTTTTCCTTCTTCGGGTTAGCCGCCTTTCCTGAGCTCCTATTGCTCGCTCCCTTCATTGCTTCCACTGGCTGCCTAACCTTCACTCCTCTTATCATCTATGTTAATCACAAACATCCATCACAGTCAATACATTTATATATTTATATATATATAAAGAGAGAGAGAGAGAGAGAGAGAGAGAGAGGAGTACATATTTTCCACTCTTGGCATCAGAGTATATCACTATAAAATCTCCTTCTTGAAGTCCATTTGCTCTCACAAAATCCCCTATAATGCAATTATTCAACATAAAATCATGATGCATATTTAGAGTGGGTGTATGAGGTTTATTTATGGAGAAAGTTTAATTGAATTAGGATTGGATTTTAAGCTTATCTTTTAGATTAAATTTTGATCAATACAACTTTATTAAAAAAAAAATTCTTCATTTACTTTGTGAGTGATGAATTATATTGATTGTAGGAATACCTGTGTTCTCCAAGAGATACATTCTACTCTTGTTGTTTGGCCAAAACCTGTGGATATGGTTGAGCTGCTATTTATTATTCAAGGGTATATGAAATTGAGCGATAGATAAAATTACATTTGAAGTGGAATATATGTGTGTGTGTATATATATATATATATATATATATATATATATAAAGTGCCAAAATAGTCTCCAAAAATTTATAAGTTATTGTTTTTGTCTCAGAGTTTATACAAGTGTCAAAATAGACTCAGACTATTTCTAATGGTACTCGATGGGGACCATTTCAACCCCAATTTAGCAAGTACGGGAACTATTTTGGCATTTTTATAAACCTTATGACTAAAATGATCCCATGTAAATAATCTTGGACTATTTTAGCACTTTACACTTCATATATATGTATTATATAACAATTAATACCTGTAACGCATGTTCCAAACCCTAGAGGCCCCAATATCCTCCATTTCAATTGAGATTCCGTCCCTTGTATCAAGCACTGGGAGATGAATCTCTGCTTCTTTCTGTTAAAAATGTAGTCCCAAGAATAAATAAGATTGCAATATTTTAATTAGTTTTAAAAGATGGAAATTTCCATTAATATTTTTTTATCAGTGAGCTCAAGTTCAGATGTTAAAGGCGAGCATAAGATTGATTATATACATAAGATAATTGCTAGATAAAATAAAGATATTAAATATATGACGAAGGCAGACAAATTCTTCACAGTTAAGATTTATTGATACTTAAAACTTTTAGATTAGAAAAAAAAAAGTTTACTGCTCAGACTAGAAGGCAGAAGGTGATTGATACTCTCTTAATTTCCTGAAATTTAGCTAATTATTTTCATAAAGATACAAAGGGAGCGTACATATAAATGCACATAAATAATTAAAAGTATGCACAAGTACCTTGTACACACAGTATATATAGATAGATTAATTTCAGCACCTTAAATAAACATGTATAAGAAATTAGTAGAACAAGAACATATTATCAAGATAAATATGGGGAAGCTATTTTTACAACCCCGCTCATGTGGTCCAATCAAAGAAAATGGACCATATTGACATGACATTTAAATAAATCAAGAATTGATAAATTACTTTTTTTTGTTTGGATTTATTTAAAGAGTGTAACAATAAATAAACTATCAAATATTATTTTACATCATATTATCTTAAGACAATTTCATTTTAATATTGAACTAATTAATGATATTATTAAATCTAAAGGGGTCACATATTTATTTTCTAGAGTATGGATCAAATCGTATGTATAATCAACATAAAAAACATAACAGAGGTTATAATATTCTAAGTCTAATTGTATGTATAATTAACACCATTTCTCTCCTATTTGATCTATAGAGTAGTGAGATAGCTCCTTACTAAAAAAATCATTGTTGAGCATAATTTTGCTAGATAACAACATGATGAAGTTCCTAATTATATTACATAAGTTAGACAAATCATCATGCATACTATTCGTCAAACAAATAGAGGGTGTGGTGCAATTGACACTTGCATCTTATTTTTTGGAGAATTTCAAGGGATTTTGTTCTAATTATTATTTCTCAAAGCGAGAGGAGTTTAAAATAATGTTCAAAAAAAGGGTAGTAGATGGAACAAAAAGGCTGAAATTTTATTAAAATGACCTCTAAAAAATAGCCATGAATTTTTGGAGCCCACCCAAACTTCATTGTGAAAGTATAACAAATATCTTTCTCCACCAATACTCTAGCAACAAAAGGTATAAAAAGAGAATTAATAACTAACTTTATTTTACAGAAAGATGGACATGAAGGAATAAAAAGTGTTGAGATTCATAAAATGAATACACATGCAAGGGAAGGAGACCTAGAATGATACAAGGGGATTCTTTATGAATTTAAAATAATATAGATCATTTCCAAAGCCTCATCACAATTCCATCAACAAAATAGTTTCCCCTAGAAATTAAACATCTTAATTAGCATAATCATCTAACTATTATACTTTTATGAGCATGTGGCATTGGATAATAAGGCAAACTAAGTGTGAGTTATGTACTCCCAAGTCACCTAAAAAGTGATGGATCACCCATGGTAGGTTTTTTTGTACTATTATTAAAATTGCCCACCATTGCAAGTCCAAATGCATTTGTTAAAACACTTATATCTTCATCTAAAAAAAATTAAGAACTGCTGTACCTTTGAGTATGATTGATTTTTTTTTTTTAAATTGTAGGAGTATATTTGAATGGAGACATGCCACAAAGCCTTACACAAACACAATTGCAGCAAGTAACAAGAAACTTGAAAATGATAGCTTGTAGAGTGTTAGACATGGAATTGGAGAAGAGAAACTAATTCTTAAATCTTTTGACACCTAGAAGGGTAACAAGGATTGATGCAGAGCAACAACCTTAAGGGCTATAGCAAGAATGATCCCCCCATAACATAACACAGAAAAAACCAATTCTATCAATAATTAGAGGGAGGATATATATATATATATATATATATATATATATATATATATATATATGTTGATATCAAGTGTCATTGTCACTGTAAAAGGCTATATCTATAGTACTACCCTAATGGAGAAGGAAAGATGGGCAAAAAAGGATGTGAACTATCACCCCAACCCATTGAAGGCAATTAAGAAACTCAAGGGAAGAAGAAAATTAGGATTTTAGAGTTGATTGGAATGCACCGCCCTCTTATCTTAGACCAATTGTAGGCAAAGCAAGGTCACATTTGCTATTGCAAACTCTATGCTATTAAGAGCCTCACCACAATTTAGTTGATAAAAGAAGCATTACCTTAGCATGGTCACAACGCTGAGATGCAGCCATTTAACTCCATGGAGATGATCCCACCTTGGTTATATAAAAAATAACTAAGGAACTCAGGAGATAAGTAACAACTATTATGACATGAGTTGAGGTAAAGTTTAGTTATTGATCATAATAACTCAAATAATTGATTATTATAAATAATACCTAAGTCAATTGTTATTTTTATGCAACATTAACTAGTACATGCCTTTATTGAGTTCTAAAAAATTTTAAATGCAAATAATAAATATAATTAAATAAAAAAAATGATAAAGAATATTTTAAAACCAAAAAAGAATTTATAATATGTGACAATTAATTAAAAGTTTAATTTTTTGGGCAACATTCTCTATTTAAAACAATGTATAGGAAAGACAAAATTTAAGTACTCAAATAGACTAATCCATTTAACTAAAACTTAAAAACATATATACATTCTTTTATTCAAATTGTAATGGAGAATAAACTAATCTAATATAATTCTTATTAGGATCCAACTAAAACTATGAATATGGAAGTTAAAGATTTAAATTGTGTTGATCATTAAGCTCTCTATGGATTCAAAAATAGTAATAATAAAGAAACAATTTTTAATTATTTTAAAAGCATTTATGCTAAGTTCCATAATTTAGCATACAACATACATAAAAAAAAAACATAAAATATAAACAAAAATTTTTCTATGATATATCATAAGATAAAAAGACTCATAGGGGATGTTTGATACCATTTTTAATAGGATTTTTCATCAAATTTATGAAATCCAAGCAAACACCTATAAATTTTCAGATTTATAGTCCCAAATGTTATCTTCTATTCAGTTTAATTCTGCCGAATAGACTAAATCAAGGAAAAGGATGAATATAACTGATTTAATGATAAATCACTAATCCAAGAAAGGATTAATGAAGTTAAAAATGCTTACTTTGGGAAGAACAATCCTTCCAAGGCTCCCCACATCGCTCTGCTTCAACACCTTCCGAAGCAAAAATTTATAGTTATTTTCCGACTTGATTCCCTCCTGCGCGTCATCCTTATCACATTATTATCCAATCAACAAAATCCTAACTTTATAATTAAACAGGAAAAAAAAATGCAGCAAAAAAAAGAAAAAAGCTTCACCCGAAGTTTCTCTGACGCAGGCGAAGCTGTACGCTTGTGTGGATGATTCTCCTCCTGCATCCGCAGCATGGCAGGAACAGACACCGATGAAGAAGACGACGAAGGAATATCAGCAGGTAAAGATGACAAGAAAGAAGTAGAGTTTTCTTTATTAAAATTAGAGTGAGCAGATGAGCTTTCATGATCTGTTGCAACCGATGTATCTAAACTCTGCTGCTGCTGGTTCTGTACTTGTTGGCTTCTATGGTGATGAGAAGAAGAAGACTTTCTATGCCGAGCCATTCTCTTCTTTCTCGCCTCTTTAGTTGCCGATGCCATATGCCCCGTATAATACACTGGCAGGTTCTGTACGTACTGCACCGGCGGCGGCGCCAGCACCGGCGCCGGCGCTGGCATTGGCGCTGGCATTGGCACCGGTAGCGGCATTTGGGAGTAATGAATCACCGAAGATGTAGATGGCGTTGAGAAACCTTGCTGCCATGGCTGAGCTGTAAAAGCTTGATTATTGTAGTAATTGTAAGGTGGAACAGCCTCGTCTCTATATCCGGGCATCACCGGAGGGTAAGACGGCTCCCCTGCGTAAGGAACCCAAGTGTTGGAAGGCAGAGCATCGTAATACAAGTCGATATTAAGATTTGAAATAGTTGCTATCTGAGGAGGAGGAGGAGGAATTGGAGGAGGAGGAAGAGGATGATTTGTTAATTCTTGATCTCTTCCAGCAGCTTCTGAACCGCGGGTGCGCCGTCTTTTCTTCTGAAGATGGTGATTTTGAACCCAAGAAAGTATGAGCTTGAGGAGCTGAACTCGGCCCTGTTGTCCTCCCCCTAAGCGGCGAGCAGCGCACTCAATCGTGGAGCGCTTCAGCTTAATGCTCCTGAGATCTTCCGGCGAGATGGAGTCTTTGTTCCGCTTCAGCCAGTCTAGAAAAACGTTAGCTAAATCCTCGGAGAAATTTCCATCATCTCCGGCGAATAAAGATCCCATCTTTTCTTTATTCGAGGCCTGCGGGTCGGCTTCCCTGCTGCTGCTGCCTCCGGCGGGGCACTCTCTTCCGTCGGGAAAGAAGGACGGAGATGAATCCCATGTGGACGACTCAATTGGGTCCATGCACGATTCCCACAGATCTATTTCATCCCCAAGAATATCAAAACCGGCGTCCATGGCAGGAGCCATGGGATCCTCACTCGCCGCTGCAGGCGGCTGCTTGCCCTCTGTTTCAGCAAGAAGGAAAGACCACGGCGACGAGGAGGAGAACGAGGAGGAAGAAGAAGAAGAAGAATTGGATGGCTTGGGAAGTGTTGAGGCGGCGGATGAGAAAGTAGCTGACGCCGCCGATGGAGAAGAGAGACAAGCAAAATCAGAGAGGGAAGGAAAGGTGTCATCTTCATCGGAAAAAAACAATCTTTCATCTGTTTCCTCCACATCAATCATCATATTCTCCACAGGAGACATCGCCGGCTCACCCTTCTCCTCTTCTCCGGCGGACTCCACCACCTTATCACTCTTCGAGCTCGAACCCCCTCCATCTAATTCCATCTCAAGATCACCCATCTCTCTCTACCTCTTCCAATCGAACCACATCGAACCCTAAATGGCTTAAACCGCTAAAAACCAAAAATCGGACATTTAAATAAAATAAAATAAGAAAGATGACGCCTTTTGATATTATAAAATAACTGGAGAGATAAGCGACAAGTGACGAGACAGAGATGGAGGAGAAATAAAGAGATGGATTAATTTGAAATTTGAAATAAATACTTGATGAAGAACAGAGATTTATATAGCTTCTGATGAGGAGGAGGAAGATGGGGAGAAATTAATTTAGCCTATAATCGTTCTTGTACGAGGAAACATGGAAAATGACTTGTAGAACTTTCCTCTTCCGGAAACAATACTAATAATAATAATATGTTATTACTACAGAGCACCCCCACCATGCAGTTCTTTCTTCAGCAAATACTGCAAACTTCCTCCTTCTTCTCTGTCCTCTCTGCTCTTCATTGAGAGAGAAGAGAGAAGGATGGGGTTATGGTTGATATTTATTAAAATAGGAGGGGGGGAGATGTAACAGCAGGAGATAGAGTTTGTGACCAGTAAAACGTTGCCAGGTGGAAGGAGGCTATTGGCTCCAAGAGCGGTGCCGCAGTTGGCTATCCTCTCTCTCTCTACGTCGGCTGAGTCCACACCTAACAGCGTCGTTCCCGCTTGATTATTTTTATTGGAAAATTTATCCTTTAATTTTGATTTATCTTCTTCTCTTCCTTCTCTTCTTTATTGATTTAAAAATCCCTTTTTTTGGTTTTTAAATGGTCTCATGAGAGTCATGTGGACAATGTATGACTGCTCCTTCAGCTTCAGCTTGAGAAAATGGCATCAGATTATTGCAAGGAGATTGATGATGAAGCAAAATATGAACTCATTTACAAAATAATTCAAAAAAATATTGATTTGAATAATGATAATAATGCAAACGTTCAACTTTCTCTCTCTCTATCTCTCTCTCTCTCTCTTAAATAGAGCATTATGTTGTCAAGTATTTCTTCATTTGAATACAGTACTGTCTTCATTTTTTATAGTTATATAGATGATTTACATGCATGCCAATCAATTCCTGTGCATTTACATATCTAATGCCTAAATTTTTTATTTTCTTGCATATGTTCTATCACATCCATGCATAAAATATGTACTTTTTTAAAACTAAAATAGTGATATTTGTTATGTGATATTAGATAAGCAATCCTTTCGTATACATTTTCTTTGAGAAATTTGCATATATACCCAACAATTCTTATGTAATATTTACATTTACCATACTTTATTTTCATAAATCTATGCATGACAATCTTTTGTTCCACTTTTATATTTTATGCATGTAATGTTAAAGAAGCATAACAAATTGTATTATTAGGCAAAAGATAGCAATACACTATTTCTCTCCACATTATCATACAAATACATATATATATATATATATATATATATATATATATATATGAAATTATATTACATAGAAACATGCACATACATATGTGCACACTAACAAAATGATAAGCAAAACCTACCTTGCCAACATTCATACATACATACATACATACATATATATATATATATATATAGACACATATCTCTGTATATGATCTATCTGATTAATATTCTCCCAAAGCACAGAGAGATTTGCCCTTATCCTCCAGCAAATGGCTCCCAGAAGCAGCCATGGCTGAGCTGCTCTTCTTCTTCTGATGAGCCTTTCCTGAGTTAACATTGCTCCCTCCCTTCATCGCTTCCACTGGCTGTCTAACCTTCACTCCTCTTATCATCTATTTTTCGCATTATCAAACTAATCATATTCATCATCCATACATTTATTTTCATAAATATAAATATATAAAAAAANATATATATATATATATATATATATATATATATATATATATATATATATATATATATATATATATATATATATATATATATATATATAAAGCAAGAAGAAAAACATTACATATTTTGTAGACTTGATGTCAGAATATATCACTATGAAATCTCCTTCCTGAAGTCCATTTGACCGCACAAAATCCCCTGACAAACCCAACATACAATCATATAACAAGAGAAATTAAGAAAAAATTTGATGATTTTTTGTTAACTAATGAATTAACTGATAAGTCCAATCTGAAATTCATAATTACACATATACCTGTGTTCTCCAGGAGGTACATTCTACTCTTGTTGTTTGGCCAAAACCTGTAGCGCATGATCCAGACCCTTGAGGTTCCAATGTCCTCCATTTCGATGGTGATTCCATCCCTGGCATCAAGCTCTGGGAGATTTAGTTCTGCTTCTTTCTGCAAATATTTACAGTAAGAAATGGGGCTTTCTGTACATAAAATCCAAGCTGGTGCTGCAAATAAAATGTGACAGAAGGACCTGAATAATCATTAAAATATATAACTAATGAAATTTTGTAATTTTTTTGTTACATATTTAAGATTTTAACATAATGTTTACATATATTATATTACTTTATGTTGTATAATTCATCTAGGCTCCAGTTTCATATATTTAGCAATAAAAATCTCTTTTTTTTTCTTCTGAAATATATGATAGAAAAGTGCATTTGATATTTTATGTACTAAAATTCACATAAAGAACATCATATAAGTGAGTGCAGCTTTACAATTGGTAATATATCAAAAATATGAAGTTATACTTAAAATATATACTACAAGAAAGCAATTAAGTAGTGTCAACACTCATGTTATACAAGTTTCGACGCTGAATATTTGTTTAGAATTTGCGGCGATCATTGTTAAGGATGAGTTTTGAGTTGTCATATGCTGACACAAACATTTAGCGTTAAGTTGAATGACGACATTATTCTTCGTTGTTTTTGTCATTTGATAGCAACGGCAGTGCGAACGTTACGGTTGACACAAATCAAATAGAGTTGTATGTAGGCGACATAAATTCGACTCTAACCCTTATTCTAAACCTCCGCACGATAGGCTCATTCATGTTCTCTACTTTTCAGTTGTCGAAACCCTACTTCCTCGCAATCGTTCGGTGAAGCTGCGACCTTCTCTTCTCTAATGATTGTCCAAGACCATCCAAGTGCTCCGAAGTAATTTTTTCTATTTTCCTGCATTCAATTTTGTCAATTCATTTATATTTTATTAATTTGCTGAATCAATCCATTTAGCCTCAGGTTTATGTATTAGGGTTTAGCCACGCCTTAGTGTGCGTTTGGCATACCACTAAGGCATTCGTAAATATTTACATCTTGAACACCAAACCTCTATTGTTTACATTTATACCACCCAAATCTTTCATATCACGTCAGAAATACCTCTATTTTAACTTTTACAAAGTGAAAGATACAGTTCATATTTAGGTAAAGTGGCACATATGTAAAAGTTGAATTATATGTGTTAGATATGTAATACATATGAATTGAGTGGAATGCATGTAAAAAAAGAAGTTTAGGTATTAGATATGTAATACTTAAAAATTGTGTGGTTTGTTTGTAAAAATTAAAGTTTATGTGTTAAATATGTAATGCATAAAAATTGAGATGAATATTTGTAAAAATTGAAATGCGTGTATCAGATATGTGATACATAGGAACTGTGTGGTTGGTTTGTAAATATTGAAGTATATGTATTAGATATGTAATACATAAGAATTGTGTGGTTTGTATGTAAAAATTGAAGTTTATATGTTAGATATGTAATACATTAGAATTGTATGGTGTGTATGCAAAATTGAAGTTTAAGTGTTACATATGTAATACATAAGAATTGTTTGTGTGATGCATGTTGGAAAGTTTGTGGTAGCTGATTATTTAGTGTCTTAGTGTTGTATGAGACTCCAACATGCACTAGGTAATTAACGAGGAGTAAGTTGGATGAGACACCTCGATTTTTATGTGAAAAACTCTCGGGGCCCAACCAAATTAAAATAATTCATTATAAATAGTGAGTACACAGGTCCACCATTCTTTTGAATTAGAAAATATAGAGTTACAAAATAATCATTGTAAATGAATAATTGTAGTTCAACGATAATAGTCGTAATATGACTGTAATAGATGCAGTTCCTGATGATTGTAGCTATAAAGGGCTGTAGTTGATTGTTATGGTGGTAGTAGTCCACCGTAAATGTTGTAGATGGTGGCTATAGCGTCAGCTTGTCGTATAGGCCATAGTGGAAAGCCATGGTAGTAGTTGGGCATGTGGGCCCAAACGGTTCCTTCAAAGCGTTAGTTGGCTACATAAGCCGCTTTCAGTAGAAAGTTAAAGGAGTTGTGAGCCACGTTGGTCGTATTTTGGTCGCATAGGCCGTAATGGTGAGCTGTGATGATGTTCATAAGTCACAGAAGTCAGAGTTAAGAGTTGCACTAGTTGTAAGTCACGAAGGCCGTAGTTAGCCACATAAGTCATAATAGTGAGTTATAACGACTTCCATAGGTCATAAGGGTCAAAATGAAGAGTTGCACAACCTATGAGCCACATAAGTCATAATTAGTCATGTAGGTCGTAGTTAGGGGTATAAGTAAGTTAAGCCGGCTCGAACTCGACTCGTTAAAGAGCTCACAAGTCGAGCTTGTCGAGCCTCGAGCTCGTGTAATATACGAATTCGAGTTCAAGTTTTACCCGACCCAGCTTGTTAACTTAAAGAGCAGCCGCTCCTCAATCCCTCTTTCTCTCGATACCAAGACTGGAAGCCTAGATTCCTCATCTCCACCGCTCGGCAAGTCGACATCGGAGTTGGCATCAATCTTTGTCTCCCCACCCCACTATTCGGTGTAGGAGCATCGAGATAGGCTTATTTCTCCGCTGCTCAATGTCTAGTCATCGGCACACAGCATTTGAGAATTATAACAACCCTCCAAAAAAAAAACGAATAGATCCTTCCTTCATATTTCACCTTGCCTTTTGATTCGCACGAGCACCAAGCCAGAGAGCGAGTTACAGACTTTACTCTCTAAATTTGAAGCAAATATGAATAGAACTCCTTGCTACTTTGTTGACACATTTTTTTTGCTTGAGTCCAACTTTCTCCTCTTTTTTTTTTTTGATGTTTTTGTCTTTTTTTGTTTCTGTGTTCAAGTCATTTTCATCATAATTTGACTCTATTATAACTTTCTTATTATGCATTGGGAATTTAGGCTATATGCCCTCACTTTATCCATATGTAGATTGTTAGGTTTTGATGATTATTTTTGGCCTACATTGTTGTTTTTTCTGTTTTGCAATCATATTGCCCTATTTGGTCTTCTTATTTTTTGATATTTAAGGTTTTGCTGTTAAATGATGAGTTTATCAGGACAAAAAAAGAAGATTTACATACCATCAAAATTCAGTCTTTACATATCTAACATTTAAATTTTAACATTAACAAATGTCACTTTATATACGCAGGAAAAGTGTTTCACTTCTTAAAATTTAAATTGGTGATTTTTTTTAGTGTGATATGAAATATTTGGGTGGGTTTGATGCAAGTTTTTCTTTTATGGGAGTTACTTTCAATATGTGTTTATATTCATAATTTAGTTATGATGCAAATTTTAATCAATTTAGTTGGTGCACTATGTGTCCTATTCTTTCTCAACATCTAGCATGTTAACATATGTTTAAGTTTATTTTTATTTTAGCTTTAATGAAGATATGAAGTTATCTTGTTTGCATTGTTTATTGTATTAGCGAACCAACAAATATGAAGTATGAAATATTAGATGAATCGACTGAACCTCATGTAGATGGAGAGGAAATTCTTACTAATGCAATTGAATATGAGAACATTACTGAAAAGCATAATGATGATGATGGAGAGAATGTTGGTGATGTGGAGAATAATGGTGATGAGGGTAATAATGATGGTGAAAGGGAGAATGATGATGAGATTGAGGTTGGTGATGAGATTGGAAGTGGACTTGAGAGGAAAATAAAAAAGAAAGTGTCCAAGGTATGGGATGAGTTTAAAGAAATAATTCTTCTTTATGTTCAAAGAAAAGGAGAATGCAAACATTGCAAAAAAAAACTCAATTTAGGAGACATTTGTGAAGGTGGGTAGTTATAATTCTAGCTACAAGGAAGAAAAAGATATTGAATTTTCAATCAATTGACACTAAAGAAGGAAGCAGTGCCCAATTAAACTTTTAACAAGTTGTCTTGAAAACCTTCAAACATGATCATTGTAAAATTCGAAAAATGATTGCACATTACATATTGATAAATGAGAAGCATTTCTCAATTGTAGGAGCAAGCAAAACAAGTGAGGCAAGAAAATATAATGGTTGGCATGATTTTGTGACATACATAAATGAGAAGACAAGTAAAAGGCCTATAAAGTTAGACTTGGATAAATATTTAGAAGACGGCTAAGTGATTTGCCCCGAATGTGTAAAATGTCATGTTCTTGAGTGGAAGAAAAATAATCAGATGAAATATAGAATATAATCAAGAATGGTTGTAGACATCTTTTCTATACCAATTAATATTGTTGCTTGTGAGTCAACATTCAATGCAGAAGAGAGAGTAGCTGACACATCGATCCAAACATGGTGTAGAAAATGTGCAAGCCCTTACTTGTGGACCAAATTGGATTCATTCTTATTATGGATTGAATGGAATAATCAAGGTATTTTCTTATCAAATACATGCTTATTTCTTTATAATTCATCATAGTTATATACTTCAATATTATAATAATAATATAATATGATATTCTATGATTAAAGGAAGAAGATAATGACGAAGAGATGAAGATAAATATACTTTTGTATATTTTGCTATCCACTAGAGATGAAGAATTCCATGCCTTTAGTTCTCACTTGAAGGAGAAGCAATTTGAACAAGTTTGCATCTTTCTTCTTTTATGCTATTCTCAGTTTCGTTTCCAAAACTTCTTTTTCTTGCTAAATGGTTGGAAAAACTAGTTCATATTTGGAGGACTGTTTTCTTCAGATAATCACTGCACAAGAAGTATAAGAAGACAGACTATGGTGGTACACTGTACACCATCCTAGATTTGAAAGCATTTATGGAGTAGCAATTGCAATCATTGAGACAATTTGACAAAGTTGAGCTATTCTTAGATGGATGCTTGGAAGGCTTGTCCTATATGTTTAGAGTTTAGACTTTGTTTTGATTTTTAAGGAGTTTGTTGTCTGTCTTTAGACCTGAATCAAAGGAATGTGCGTGTAGGACTCATTACCTTGTTATCATATTTTGATGGGAGCTTTTATCAAGGCTTATTTATAATGTTTTGGGGGATTTATTATATGCATGCCACTCAATTCATATGTATTTACATATCTAAAACTTGAACTTTATTTTTAACATATATGTCTACTTACCTTTGCATGAAATTGTGTATTTCAGTTTTTAAGAAGTTGAGATGGTGGTGTTTTTGTTGTGATACGAGAGATTTGGGTTGTATTGATGGAAGAAGTAAAGTTTGGGTGGTATGTATGTAATGGCTTTTATGAGTAACTTCCTTTTGAGGCTAATGATGAAAATTTTGCATATATATATATATATATATATATATATATATATATATATATATATATATATATATATATATATATATATATATATATATATATATNATATATATATATATATATATATATATATATATATATATATATATATATATATATATATATATATATATATATATATATATATGTTATTTATTTTCAATCAATTGCAATGTAAAGTTACAGCTCTTTTCAATTGCTTGATTGAAACCGATATTAAAATTTTCAAGTGCAATCAAGCTTATAAAACGAGTCGAGCTCGGGCTTCCCAAACGAGCTCGAGTTCACGAGTCGAGCTTGAGCTCGAACTTGAGCCAGATTTACATTATACAAGCTAAGCTCGTTTGATTCCAAACTCGAGCTTCATTGGTTTACACCACTAACCGTAGTGGTGGGCTGTGATGATTTCCATAGGTCGTAGGGACCAGAGTCGGGAGCTACGTGAGCTATGGATGACAAAGGTTATATTTGGTTACATAGGTCGTAAGGGTCAGCTATGATGACATCCATAAACCGTAGAGGCCGGATGTGGAAGTTGCACGAGTTGTAGGGCGTAGATGGTCACATAGGCCTTAGCGGTAAGCTGAACTATTATTATGGGAGGCATCATTGCACCATATGCGGGGCACATTGATACTCCATCTTCGAAATGCAACATTACACCGTATGTGAGGTGTGATGTTACACCATCATGGGGTGTTTCACTGTTTTTTTACGTCCGTTGGGATTCTGTGGCAAATAACATAACTTCATAAGAGACTTTGCTGCAAGAAACATATGGTCGTCGACAATTGTCTACAACGATCGACAGGCAGCAGTTCAAGTTGGCATGAGGAGCGCTACTATGGCCAAGTTTGTTGCCAGTGATGGCTGCGGCAGCAAGGACCAGAAGTGGTTGATGGCATTCTCCGACAGCATTGGCCAAATTTAGCGGCAGTGGTTGTCAGAGTGGGAGACACTCATCGAATCTACGATGCAGAAGCGATGTTGGACTTCAACTCTGCTTCTTCAAAGCATCAACCTTCTTCTGACTAGCTCTAGGTTCAGGTTTTTTTTCCTCAAGATGGGGTAGAGCTCTATTTATAAAGTCCATATTACAAATGCGTAAGAAATTCAAACCACCCCATTGGATAGCCCGAAGAGATTCCCTTGATTGGACAAGTTTCGATGGATATTTGAGTGTCTTAATGATATTAGAATTGATCAATTTTGGGTTTGTTGAATTCTTCTCGTTTAGACGCTTGATCTAGTAATAAGCTTGCTAGATTCAGAATCCATTTGACCTTCCATTTATTGCCTAAAAGCTCTAAAAAGTGGTTTAATGGCTTGATCTAACCTTGATTTTGCTCGGATAGAACCAATTTTGATAATGTTGGGTCTATCTTGTAGAGCTTATCAGTTTAATTGTAAGTTTGTTGAAATAGGTGTTCTGGATGACTTTAAATTGAAGTTTGAGAGCTTCTTGTGCAGAAAAAGGTGCCTCGTGAACCGTGGATACCTTGAGATTCATGTCGGATGATGGAAATTTGTTGGTGACGCATCAACATGTTAGAAATGTAATATGAATTGAAAGGAATGTATGTAAAGATTGAAGATTCGGTGTTAGATATGTAATACATAAGAATTGTATGGTTTGTATGTAAAAATCAAGTCATCAAACCATTTTAAAAAGCTTTTAAAACTTAGTTGGAATGTCAAGTGATTCCAGATCTGGCAAATTTATAGTCAAATCAAGCATCTCGACAATACAAAAACAATAAGCCAACGGTCACTCAATTCTGACATCATTTGATTAAGGCCTCTAGGTCGTCTCATCGGAGCACTACAGATTTATTTCGTATTTGCAATATGAACTCCATAAAGAGTAATTCCCCCCTCTTGAGAAGGAAACCAGACGACCTAGAGCTAGAGAAAGAGTAGAGCCTAGAGAAAATATAGTTGTAGTCCAGTATTGTGCAACAAAGATTAGGTGAATGTTTTCATCTCTTGAAGTCAGCGCCGACCAATCTCGACTACCGCTCATCAACCGTTGCGAAACATTATTAGCCACCACCCGCTCCTTATGACGAAGCTCCTTGCAGGATCATAGAGCGCACCGCAACATTTTAATGTATGTGAAGGAACAGTAAAGCACATGGCAGAGCAACAAGCTGTCCTAAACACTAGCTACTAACACACCTCTAAGATGAGACAATGGAGTCCCAGCAAGTGTTACCAACTACAATCTCCTTCAGCCGCTATGCAACTAAGAGAGTATATTGCAAAATTGAGCAGTCCTCTCCCACCTGTGGGGTGAGGGCCCATGTTTGTAATTATCAATTTATAATGAATTATTTTGATTACATGTGATTTTTTTTCTTTTTTGGTTTTTCTACATAAAAAATTTTTAGTGTCTCAGCAAGTTATTTAGTTTTATCTGAGTGTGTCAGACCTTCATACAATACTGTGATGCTAATTCATTATTTTACTGTCATGAATCTTCTAACCTGCATCAGTAATCAAAATAATAATAATAAAAATTAAGTCATGCTAATTCAGCTAGACATTGTCGTTGTATTTTTCTTTTCCTTACAAGAACTATTGATTTTAACCCCAAAAAAAATATATAACAGTTTTAAAACTAATTTTTTTTTAAAAAAAGCAAATTATAATACAAAATGAAAATAAATTTATTAAAAGAAAAACTGAGTAATATTTCATTTTCTAAAACATGCATATTACAATAGCACAGTTTCAACATCATAAATAAAATCAATTGGAATATGTACCCAATGGCTATAATCAAGGCTCAGCATGATTAGTTACATTACATTAAATGATTTTGCTAAAGCTGCATAATTTAAGGTTGACTTTTTATTCAGATAAAGCATGCATATTTTCTATGAAAAAGATGATTAGGTGAAACGAAATTACAAAACTCAAATAAGACAATCCGGTCAATCAAAAGCAATGTACCTATACATTTATAAATATATGATTTTTGAAATATGAGCCAGTTTTATAATATATATATATATATATATATATATATAAAGATGAAATAGCTTTATGATATTCAGAATTAGTTGTCAGAAGTCGATAATGGCAGAAAATAGGATGCAAAAATTTAATGAAAGTGAAGGAGATGGATGGCTGACTTTGGGAAGAACAATCCTTCCGAGGCTTCCCACATCGCTCTGCTTCAACACCTTCTGCAACAAAAATCTGTAATTTTTTTCCGTCTTCATTCCCTCCTGCGCGTCATCCTTCGCAGATTCAAACTTTAAATTCATGAAAATGGCCAAAAATAAAAAATAAAAAAATTTAAGTTTGCTGCTCACCCGACGTATTTCTCCGGCTGATGATGACGCGTGCCTACGTAAACAATTCTCCTCCCTCATCTGTCCTTCAGGAAGAGGAGCCGCCGCCGCCACAGCTGCCTCCTCTCCCGCCGGCGATAGTGAAGGAATATCAGCCGGCAAAGATGAGAAGAAAGAGTTGTTGTTGGAATCAGAGCTTTCATCTACTGCAGCAAATGCATCAAAACTCTGCTGCTGCTGATTCTGTTGTTGTTGGATTCTATGGTGATGAAGAGAAAAGGAGCGTTTTTGCCGAGCCATTCTCCTCTTTCTCGCCTCTTTAGTAGCCGTTGCCATCATCCCTGGATAATACAATGGCATGTACTGTGCAGCCGGCGCAGGCCGGAAGGAGCAGCAACGAAGAGGCCGTGAGAGACCTTTCTGCCATGGCTCGGATAAGAAAGCTTGGTCTTGGTAGAAATTGTAGGGTGGCAGAGCTTCGCCTCTGTAACCTGCGGGCATCACCGCCGGGAAAGAAGACTCTGCTGCAAAAGGCATCCATGAGTTGCAGGGCATGACCTCGTAGTGCGAGTGGATGTCAGGATTGTAAGCTGTTGCTTCATGAGTAAAGGGAGTATTGGCGTTAATTGGAGGAGGAGGAGGAGGAGGACGGAATTCTCGATCTTTTACTGTAGCTTCTGCACCGCGGCTTCGTCGTCTTTTGTTCTGAAGATGGTGATTTTGAACCCAAGAAAGTATGAGCTTGAGGAGCTGAATCCGGCCCTGTTTTCCGCCGCCGAGCCGGCGAGCGGCGCACTCTATTGTCCAACGCTTCAGCTTAATGCACCTGAGATCTTCCGGCGAGATGGAATCTTTGTTTCTCTTCAACCAGTCTAAGAAAACGCAAGCTAAATCCTCCGACGAGGAATCATCCCCGTCGCATAAAAATCCAATCTTTTCTTCTGTCAGTGTTTCTCCCGAGACGAATGAGGAAGATGGTTCACTTGAGGACTCGATAGGCTCTTCGGTGCAGGCCCCCCATAAATCAACTTCATCTCCAATAATATCAAATCCGGCATCAATGGGAACAATCCGGTCTTCAATTTCCGTCGCCGCCGGAATCAGCGGCGGCGGCTGGTGCATGGCATCAGTTTCAGAGGAGTTGGTCGATGATGATTTGGTGGAGAGGTGGGGAACAGGTTGGGGAAGAGTGGAGGTCGCCGATGAGACGGAAGGCGACGCAGAGGGAGAAGAGATGCACGGGAAATCAGAAAGTGAAGGAAAGGTGTCGTCTTCGTCGGAAAAAAACAATTTTTCCGCTGTTTCTTCCATATCAACGAAGATATCTTGAAATGGAGACAGCGGTTTAGGATTCTCTTCTTCTCCGGCGAACTCCACCACCTTGTTATAGTTGAAGCCAGAAGCCTCTGTATCAAGCTCCATCTTTACTGTTTCAGAACCGCCCATGCTCGCTCTTCGCCGAGCTAGCTAGCTAATGGAACGGCACCGGAAGCTTAAAAACACAAATACACGCACTGATCTCTCTTCTGTTTTCGATAGATAGAGATTTTGAGTCCAGCGAAGATTCGACAGGCGTGAGGCAGGTATTGGCGCCATGAGCGGTGCCGTCCGGTAGCTCTTTTATCTCTTTCTGCCTGCGCTGCGCGCGCTAGCCTATAGAGTCGCCCGCCCAGTTTCAGAACGTGGGGTGGCAAAATAAGTTTT
>NEWO01000002.1:6780771-6792961 GCA_003013225.1 Phalaenopsis aphrodite | reverse complement strand
CGACAACCACACAAGTATACATGTCGATCAAGTAATATATAAATTTGAGTTTGTGTATCGATCCCATGAGAAACAAGTGAACTCCTAAAATTAGAAAAAATTATAATCTACTAGTTGAGTCAAGCTTGGAAGTTCAAAATTGGGCGATTTTAGAGTTTTTAATCCTAGTTTTTGCAAAAAGTAAAACCGCAAACTGATTTTTGAGTTTAAACAAGTGATAGAGATCCTCAATTGAATTAGCCCTATGCAAACCAGATCCATCTAAGTGAATCTAATGAAATTAATAATCATGAACAACAAATTTCCTCAGCCCCTTCAGAAGGTCAAATAAAAATTGAAGTTTCATATTACAGTTAATCCCCCAACCAAGCAAAAATCTCAGTATTTAGAAATTTTACTACACGACCGCACCATTTTGACAGCAATATTATATTATCTTAGAGTAGTGTAAGTTAATCTAATTGTTCCACTAGTCTACTCCTCTGTATTCGATCACAACCCATTTTAACTTCTTAAGTGATTGGTTTAACAAAAAGTTAAACTATCAACTTAAAATGCAATCACATAAGAAGAATGCTAATAATTTGCATAGACTCTAATTCCAGGGAGAAAGAAGAGGAATTCACTATTCACGCTTTGAAATAACAGTAAACAATTTCATTCAAAAAAACAAATAAATTGCAGAGTTTGAAAAGAAAACATTGATGGCTATCCCTAAGAGATACAACACTAGGCTTCTTCCCTTCAAACATTCCATTGAATTACAAGAGTAATTTGCACAGAAATCCTCACTCACTCCTCACAAAGTCCTTACCCACTCTTACAGAGTTTTTGCAAACCTTCCAAATGTTTCTCCCCCTTCTCAGTTTATTCAATGTCCCTTTTAAAACGCGTGAACTGACACCTAGGCGCTGCTCTATTGGCCCATAGGCGTTGAAACAAGGCACGGTAGATCCAGCGCTCCTTTTCCCATTATTGGATTCTTCATCTTAGGGCATTTGGCACATAGGTGTTGGTCCGTAGCTCCTAGGCGCTGGACCTAGGCGTCTAGGCGTTGCTTAAATTACGCCTACTTGTTATCTTCTCTCGTTTTTGGCTGGTTTGCAACCCTTGCTCAGGCGCCTAGGCGCTGCTTCACTACTTAGCACCATGACCTCCATTTAATTTCCCATCCAACCTTTCATTTGGATCCTACCAAATATATTAAAAACAGCTTCCAAAAACATATAATTAACATAGAATTAGGTTAAAACAAAACATATAAGATACATAGAATTAGGTTAAAACAAAACATATAAGATCGCATTTCAACTTCACATCATGACCAACTCTACAACATCTCCACTCCATCTTTATGGCAATACTGAGACATATGGGAAAAAATGATAATGGAATAGCAAAAAAGCTACTATGCTACCATATGTGTAAATGTATAGCGGCCAACTCAAATGAAATTCAAAGATGCTATAAAAACATTATTTGGCCCACATATTTGTGCTAAACTAGAAAGATAACAAAACATCAGGTGGCTATTTTGTTTAAAACTAGTCAAAGCAGTGAATATCAAACTTTCCAGACAACACCTTAAAGCGTTTGGATTGCAAGAATTGGGTATTTAAAATTTTAAGCATTAATCCAACCCACTCAAGATCAGTTTAAACTACGTATCCCCCTAGGTAAGGATTGTTTTGAATTAAGGCCATTAGAATTAAGCTTTACAAAGCCACCATTGGCATCTGTCAGTCCATCTCAAGGCTGGTAATTGAAGATAATCTAATCGCAGACCAAAAAGCAACCAAAAACCGAATATATGGAGAGCATTGTCATACTATTTCATGATGATAATCAACAGACAGATATTCATGATGCAACATCACATTGAACGATACTTGTTGATTGTCACTCGATAAAAGAAGTTGGAGCATAAAAGGACTGCTACCAAATAAATAATATAAATTCTATAAAGAAAATATTCCCCTCTGATCAAGAAATGATGCATATATATGAAGATTTAAATCAGCCTAAAGATGAAATCAAAGATTGCATGCGGATAAGCATGCCCTCGTAACAACTCAAAAAAGTTAACAAATAAAACTCAAGAGAGGCATCACCTGCTATCCAGAGGCATCACCTGCTATACAGAGGCATCCCTCGCCAGCATCTGACCAAGAGTCTCTTCAAGGTCCAAAACCAGCATTGGAAGCCTGTCAAAATTCCACCCAACCACCCTGCACAAAGCCCTCGCAAGACCACGATGAGCAGCTTTCGGACCTATCTTGGCCGCATTGCTGCAATGCTGAACCAGCCCAGCACAATCACCAAACGTCCTCCCTTTCTTAGCCCCACTACCCTCACACACCAAGCACAAGAACTCACCCTTATCATGATTTTCTTCGTAGTACCTCCTCAACTCGTTGTCCTTCGTAAAGATATCCATGAAAATCTTGAAAGCCCACTCCTCCACCTCTTCCTCCTCATCATCATCATCCTCCTCTAATTCCCCGGCCGAATCGCATTCATCGGAATCATTATCCACGATCTTCTTAGAAAAGAATCTCCTACAAGCATCCACGCCATTCTTCTGCGCACGAGCAACCAGAGCCGCGGCAAGATCCTCGGCGGAGGGAGTGCGAGGCTCAGGATTTTGCCGTGGCTCTGGCCAGCCAGTGGCTACCGCTTGGTTCGGATCTGGATCAGGATCGCATGGCCATTCCTTCTCGGATGCAACCGCCTTCTTCCTTCGACGTTGATGCTTTCGACCTTTTCTTAGCTTGCCGGAGAATCTGGGACGAAGATGACTGGGAGTGAGGTTGCATTTAGTGCTAGAGTTGAAGTTTCCGTTTACGTTTCCATTTCCGGGTGATGGAGGATGGGACCCTTGCTTCCAGAGGCCGTGAAGGTATAAGACCTCATCGCGCAGCAAGTTTTCCAGGTAGAAATCGCCGTAGCTGGAGGCCATGGCGGGGTAAGTAAGAAGACGGAAATGGGGAACGGGGACGGGGGAGATCTTGAGCGACCCTAAGCGGCCGTTCTGTTCACTGATTTTAAGGCAGATAAAGAAAATTAATAGAACCAGTAAATTGATTTAGTAAATATTGAGAGGATTAAAATCTTTAAATTGGAAAAGCCTTTTTGGTAAATTATTTAGCATTGGCATTAAAATTTAGGAGATTTACATACATAAGCCTTAATTCAGTGATAATTTAAAAATTTTTGTTAAACTCATCATTAAATGATAATAATATTTAATTATTATTACAATTAAAATGCTCCCAAAAAAATAATAATAATAAAAAGACCGACAACATTAGTGGGGAATAAAATTGATGCTTGTAAAAAAATTTTAGGAAGTAAAGTAACAAATTATAGTCGTAACGTGGTAGATGACTGAACACAACTCAGAAAAGAGAGAATAACTACTAATGACACCATAACTTTTTTATGTTGAAAACTTATAATGAGAGAAAACAGCGGAGCCTAGCCCAACTGAAGAAATACATTATAAGCTGCATATTACATGTATAATCTCTTGTCCCATAGGCGAGAAAGGGATGAACACACTTCGAAGTTATAACATAGATACACAAATTAACTTATTTGTAAAAAGTGAGCGGCAGCTGATGACGATTGGTAGAGGCCAGCAAGTGGCAATCGATGGAGACCGGTGGTGATCGAAAACGGTCAGCGGTGGTTGACGATGATTGACGGTGGTTAGAGTGATGTTGGACTTCAGCTTCTCAAAATTTCAAGCTCCTCAAGCTTCAAGTTCATCTCCCTTCATGAGAGGGGTGTGGTTCTATTTATAGAGTTTTGTGTTCAATTAATACCAAAATATAAACCACAATGATCAGATGCCCCGGAGGGATTCCTACGATCAGACATCATTTGAAAGACATTTGAGTGACTTAATGATGTTTGAATTGAGCTGTCTTGGGCTCGTTGGATTTGTCATATAGAGGAGCTCGATTCGACTATAGGCTTGCTAGATTCGACATTCATCGGACCTTGCAAATATGTTTGTAAATCTTTTAAGAGTAGTTTAATGATTTGATATGAGCTTAATTCGACTCAGATTGTACTAATTTCGATATCATTGGGTCTGCTCATCGAGTCAGTAAGTTTGACTATAAGTTCGATGAAACTAGACTCTGGATGACTCTTAATTAGAGATGTCAAAACGGCTCGTTGTTCACAAACAGCTCATGTTCGACTCATCGAGAAGCTTGTGCTCGGCTCGTTCGTTAAGTTAACAAGCCAAACACGAACAAAGATTTGTTTGTTCGTGTTCGGCTCTTTTTGACTCGAAATACTACTCATCAATCTTTGTTCGTGTTCGACTCTTTTTGACTAGAAATACTACTCATCAATTATACACACACACTCTCTCTAATTGGTGCGGCCTCTAGCACAAGTTCCTTGGGTTGGGGATTCAAATCTCGTGACGTTCAGATCAATAAAAACACACATAAGTTTCGACCCAAATGGAAGAAGTATTCTTTAAATGAGTTTTAATACAAATAATACTTTTAAAATCTTATGGCTACGTAATTAAAGTTGTCAAAACGACTCTTTGTCCGTGAACAACTCGTGTTCAGCTCGCAAAGCAAACGAGTCAAATACGAACACACTTTTTGAGCTCAAAATATAAACGAGTCGAACACGAGCTGAGCCGCAGCTCGCTCGTGTTCGGCTTGTTTACACCCCTAGTGACAATGGCTAGTTGGCGATTGTCTCACCTGAAGAGCTTGAAGCTCCTTCAACTTTCTCCTCCAGGATCGAATCCCGTGGCGCGGGATATTCAGATCAATCAAAACACACCTGAGTTTCGACCCAGATGGTGGAAGCGTTATCTAGGGCCCATCGAACCAAATATTGATTCCTTAAAAAAATAAGAATATATATATATATATATATATATATATATATATATATATATATATATATATATATATATATATATATATATATTTGAGCAGTTTTTTTTTTAATTTTAATTGACTACAAAGCTACAAAGATTTATAAGTATTAATTAAAAAATAGATAAAAATTATTAAATTAGATTCAAATGATGTTTTAATACAAACGATAATTTTAAATTTTTGTCTCATTTTTTACCTTTTTTTGGTTCGTTATTTAAGTTTTTCAAACCGCTTTTTTTTTTTTGGGCACTTGTGTTCAACTTGTTAAGCAAACGAGTCGAACACGAACACACTTTTTTTGGCTCGAATTTTAACGGGTTTTTTTTCCCCCTTAATGACAATGGCTGGTTGGCGATTGTCTCACAATGATGGGGCTCAAGAGCTCTGAAGAGTTTAGAGCTCCTTCAGCTTTCTCCTCTCGGTTTAGATCCTCTTTCATGAAGAGCGTGAAAGTTTGTTTATATATTTTGTAAGTGACAAGCTCTGCATATATCACATGAATTCAGACCATTCCATCAGATGACCCAAAACAATCCTTTTGATGATATGTTGCTTTATGAACATTTAATTGTCTTAATGATGTTGTAATTATGTGATATTGGGCTAAATGGATTCAGCTCGTCGAGACGATCAACTTAACTATAAATATGTCTGATTTAGAAATCATTTGATCCCCAATATATATTTCAAAATTTTCAATTATATTTCAAGTGCATGATCTGAACCCACCTTGACTCAAGTTGGATCATTTCTGTCATATCTGATCCATCTCCCCCAGACCTTGCGTTTGATCATAAATTAGAGAGGAGGTGTTCCCAACTTTGATTTTTAAAACTTTGAGTTAAAATGTACCCCAAAATTCATGCAGATCAATACGATCTTTTGGGAATGTATCAAAATACATAATAAATTTATATTAAATAAGCAAACAAGCAAGTCATATCCAACCAAAATTTTAATCAAGTAATATACAACTTATTATCAAACTTAATATCAAGCTTTTAACAAGTTCTTTATTGAACAAAAAAAAAAAAGCTCATTAACATAATAAAGGAGTTGAACTCTGTTCGAGTTTCTTCATTAGGCTTTCAAACCATTAAAAAGTGATAAAAATTATTTAATCACTAACTCCGAACAAGTTTGAACAAAGCATCAATCAAGCCTTGTTCCAGCTGTTCATTGAGTACAAGTATGAACTAGCATTAACAAGTTTTAATAAAAGTATGTATAAACTCTACAAATATCATCTCCTTCCCCTACCCTACACTTTTTTTAGAGGAATTTGAGAGGAAGAAAAATAGATAGTGAAAGAGAACTCAATAGATCCATATAGATAAAAAATTCATGTTTACAAGCTTAACAGTACAGACTTTACATACAAAATTTCCCTCGCAGCTAAGTAGCATACACGGTATTCACATAACACACACAAAACCATGTTAACAAACTAATACGCCTCTTGTTAACAAACTAATATGCCTCTTACAAGGAAGGAGGAGAACTTTGAGTTTCCATAGTTTGAGGACGTATCGTCTCATGATCTGAAACTTCTACTATTTTGGTGCTTGCTGATATCCATGGCTGATAAGCACCTTCATGGCACAAATTCTGCAAATGCAATAGCCATCATAAACAACAACGAAGCTCTGGCAGTCAGATAATGCTTATTTTTTGGCAAATTTTGTATTAAGAAATTTGATTGAATGAAATGATTGGAATTGGACATAAAAAAAAGCCACCTTCAACCAAAAAAATAATCCACGCAGAAGGTTCAGTTGCTGCTGAGGATCAGAAATCTGCAATTTTCTTGCAAGATCTGCAAATTAGACACGGATTCATAAAGTTATCTTTTTTTAGTTTTGCTATTTCAAACTTAATCAAAAGAGCAGATTTGAAGCATTGATTTTAACTTAAATATACATTTTATCCTAAGGATTATCTGCAATCTTAAGCTTCATGACATCTAAACACTAAAAAAGTATTCCATCATACTGTTACAATTGAGGTAATTAATTATTTTCACCTGGAAAATGATCGAGATACGAAAAACCCATTTGCCTCGTGCTGAATGATTTACTCTGATTACGAAGATCCTTGTGCCTCAGCACTGGTTTACGGAAGGTCGCGTGCTTCCAAAGCACCTCATGTTCTTGCTCGTCATATGGCTTGCTAAGAACAACCACAAGCTCCAAAGCAAATGGAGATGAAATGCAGGAGGGAAGAGGCACTATGGACATCTCATCAGCTTCACAAATCTGACATTTTGTTTTTTGCAGAAATAAAAAGTGTCAGCAGCTCCTGTTCTAAGAAAATGAGAATTGTAAAGAAAAAGATAGGGAAATTTACATAAACACTTTACATATCTACCGCCTAAAGTTTGATATTTACATTTATAACACTTCGGTGTCATGGACTTATGCATGAGAGGGTGTACTCACTTTTAAGAAGTTAATAGTAATGGCATTTTTTATGCGATACTAGAGTTTAGAGTACCATGTACGTAACTATGAAGGTTCAGATGTTAGACATGCTGATGCATAAGAATTATACGGTATGTATGTAAATGCCCAAAAAAAAAAAAGTTGTGCAAGGAATGCTGTGCTTAAATGTTGATTGAAGCACTTGAAAAGAATAAAAATTGAACTTACAACTACATCTGGGGAAAGATTACTCTCATACAACACGATTTCCTGGTTGTCAGAGCAAATAGTGCCTTCGTTTGCTGGCATAGAAGCCGGTGGTTTGGCGTTCTCGAATGATTGTAACGGCAAAGGCCGTCGATCATCAAAACAAGTTCCTTTAGTTGCCACCAATGTTTCATCTCCCTCATAAATGACTCTAATGGAATTATACTCCAAAACCATCAAACCATCTTTAATTTTCAAGTAACTCAGAAATTCTTGATAACTTTCATCAACCAGATTGCTTTCTGTTTGGTTCATAAAAGATCTAGCAGATAAATCAATAGACACATTCCCTAAGCGCCGGAACTCTTTGTTATTGTTAACTACAAGCATGTTATCAACAATCCCGTTAAATTGTGCCTCTGAGTTCCTACAAATTCGCCTTTTTTTAGTTTTATTTCGTCCCGTTGCAGCGAAGCTACAATATCCTGAGCTCATGGGAGCATCTAATTGAAGGACATCAGATAATCCATCCGTGTTTTCGTACTTTACGAATACGGGTAAGCCATTATTGCCGTCCTCCATTTCTAGAATATAGGATTTCCCATCCTTTCTCAAGTGCTCCAAAAACATTTTATACGCGGGATCCACATTGTCTACTGGAAAATAATTATCTCTTGAACCATTTAAGAAGCTCCCATGGCCATTACCTTTCAACTTCATCACCATTTTAAAGAAGTTTAAGATAATTGTGGAGTACTAAGAGATAGAACCTGCTTCTGTCTGATTAACTCCTCCTATGGACAAATCTTTTCAACACTTTCAGTGTCTTCTAACGAATTTATATCGAATAAAAGTAATCACTGAGTTGAGGCCAATGCCATAATCACCATTTGAAGCTACCTCTTAAGCATTTCCTGGTTTAAATAATCATTGATTTCATATCAGTTCCAGTTCCAATAGAAATTAGGAAATATCTTCAGCAGATTGGATTTAATCTACTTCATGAACAAAATATTCTGGCTGACAATATAACCAATTCATTGATTAGAACATTTTGTGTCAATAAATGCAATCAAAGTAGAACAAAAATTAAATAAAACATTTCTAATGATATTGGAAGGAAAGAGTTCCAAAAACTGAGAAGCCATGCAGCAAAGACAACATGGATGATTTCCAAGGTAGACAAATAATGACAAAAAGTTAAATTTAGGAAAAAATTTCTCGGCAAATTTACACATTAGGAATGAAATTCTCCAAACAGATTCTCCCTGCATCTTTCTGCAAGGTAAGACACTCTTTACATTCATTATTTCTACAAAAAGCAGCCTTTTTACTAAATATAAGACATACAGACTCCGGCAGACAAAAAATAAATAAAAAAATCCTCGCTTTATTTGTGATCCCTAAGCATTTCGGATGAAGCACATTCATCATCTATCCCCAGAATGCTCAAACCCTACCATTACTTCCGCCAAAAACAAGAAAAAAGAGGAGCAAAAACTGCAACTAATTCCAGTTCAACAATTTGCCAAAAGAAACCGACCACAAAGCATGCAAGAACCCATAACGAATAGAGATTGACGCAGAATTACGATATTAGATCCAACACAGGATATAAAAAAGATTTTTTTTTTTTCAGTGCTGTCACAGAACGCAGAAAAGCAAAACAAAGACCCAAACTTTAACCTAATAGACTTCGGCATCTTCGTTTTAGCAAAAACATACTGAAAGCAGCGAAACAGCAACCCAGTTGAGAATCTAAGAGGAGGGCGAGAAGAACTTTGTCGCCGCATTGTCTCCGTGACTTCCCCTGGCCTTAAAAATCTGCGAAAGNGAGAATCCCCAACCAGGCGGCAGGCAAAGCTGCGGGTACAATAAGGTTTTGGGGTTTATCGTAGTTTTGATTTTCGCCTTTTTTTTTTAATAAAAAATAAAAATTAAATACATGCTCAATTCTCATGGATTTACATATCAAATAATACTCTTTCCATTTGTGAGATTAATATATTAGGAACCGAATAAAAAAAAATAAAAAACTTAGCTTTGGGTCATATTTTATATTTAAAAAAAATTAATATAAAATATGGATCATGCCCTCAAAATGTTTTGCTAGCATGGTCCTTCTCACCCTACTAGATTCTCAAGTGGGTTCGTGTTTCACTACTCTCAGTACATTTTGCTTGTACGGAGACGTTGAAATCTGCTAGGTTAAAATTTGGTTCTTGGTTTTGCTTGTCTGCATCCTTTGACTGCACATAAAAAAATAATTTTTTTTATATCATGTGTTGGATCTAATATCATCATTCTACGTCAACTTTAGGGTTTAGGGTGGGTTCTTGCATGCTATGTGGTTGGTTTCCTTAAGCTGAATTGTTGAATTGGAATTAGTTGCAGATTACCCTGTATTTTTTTTTTTCCGGGTGAAGTAATTATAGGGTTGGATATCTAAAATATGTACATTAGAAATTTATTACACAAATCTCGAGGAGATTCAACAAGCTAAGAGATAGAGAAGTATCACTGAGGAGATCCCACTGACTAGAAACCAGATGAGCCACTTACTTGATCAGATGCAACCATTTTGAATCGAAGCTGAAGGCCGACCAGATACAAGCCATCCGAACTGAAGACTAAACCCAAATGAGCCGAGCAGAGGCATCAATTTGCCTATCGCCACAACTCAACTTGAGAGAATAGTTTAGTGTCACCAGTCACCTCACGGGCGCTCCTGAGATTCCTCATCAGGGGCGAAGGGTCTACAACAACATAATCAATGATTGACTCTCACGTCAAGGAATGAGTTACTTATCAGATTATAGGGATTCACCTTCTAACTAATAGTCTAGCCATATTCTGTCGACTGAAGCTCCTCAGTCAGGGATCAATAATTGACAGCTAGACCAAAATAGTTGATCGACGAAACCAAGCCAATCCAACCTAGTCCTGTCGACTCAGTGACTATCAAGGGCCTACCAACATCCCCAATTCAACGTAGTCGGACGAGCATTGACTGTCAAACCAATACCAGTTAATTTCGACCGATCGAGTAGAGGGTAGAAGAGTAGAATGCTTATATATGTAAAATATCTAAAATATCATGCAATGCTCCCATTAAAACAAGGGAAAACAAGTAGTTACATATATTGTACTCTCCCCTTTTATAAATAAGAGATCATTTTATGAGAAAAAACTAATCAATCATTCCCATTAATATTCATTACAACGTTTTATTCCCTCTTTCCATCCTTGATGTGTGATTCTCGTGCAATTTCAAATTCAACGAGACACTATTATATATAAGTCTAGCTCCTTTTCATCTTAGCATATATTTTTACATAAACACAATATACTAGCTTATTCTATATCTAATTTAATTAATGTATCATTTTAAGTTTGTTTGTTAGACAGTTAATAGGCTCTATGAAGCTTGTTCAATAAGTAAACAGCTAAATAATAAAATTAAATGTATAGGTAATATAAAGCTTATTTGGCTGGTTAAGAAGCTAATATGTAGTGTGGTTCATTAATTAGACCAACTAATTTGCCAGAAAATAGCTGTGTAATAATTATAACTTGAATTGAGCTTAAATTGAACTCAAATAAAACAGTAGGTACCTTTACTCCGTGCTCTCAATTTTATGAAAAAAATATTACAATCATAATCCTGATATAAATAAGCATCATGACTCCAATCACTGTTTGTCATGTGTGCAGTCCAGCCCTACAGTGTATTAAATTTTTCAATTTTTTTTTTACTAAGGGGCCTCAAACTGTACATTTGACAGACAGTGATTGGAGTTACATCAGGACTCCTTATGTAATATTTTCTCTAAATTTATGATAGTAGAGTTAAGCCATGCACATAAATTGATAAATGAAATATTTGTGATACAAAAAATTTAATGTAAAAATTTTAAAAAGATAAAAAAATTCATGAAGTCAAATATAGAAAAATACAATCAAAAGTACAAATATTCATTTTTTTAAAATTATGAAGCACACTTATGAAGATTTGTGATGTAATAGTGGCTCCACTACTGTCGTAGTGGTGTCGTAATGGTGCAAGTATAATGGTGGTTAAATAATGATTAAAAGATGATAGTTGAGTGAAATTATAGTCAAAAGATGATGGTATGTGAGAGGTGATCATATGATAATAATCAATATATGATGAACGAGTAATCATAGTTAAGTGATGGTAATCTGGCGATAATAGTCAAGCAATAGTGATTGCTGATAATGGCAGTACATATTGGTCATTTTGGTAAAGCCTTGGTGTTCCTCAAATTTACAGACTCCTTTTTATTTCAAGTTCAAGTCTCGTTCATATTATTGTGTGCGAGAAAAATTACGACGTTAGAGTGGTACACTAATATATTAACATTGTACGATGATTCAACACACACATTAAAAAAACTAGTCAAGAGAAGAGACACCAAAAGTTCTTATATTAAAAATCATAAATGGGAAAATCACAAGGCCCAACACAGCTATATTAGTTCCATTGTGTATATGTAAGCTACAGACTTTATCCTTCATTGTAAATATAAAACAATACTACAGAAGTACAAGTTATTGACTTGTCTTTCTTTGGATGAGTGATAAAAAAAATTGGGAAAGTAGAAATGACTCGCCCGCAGCAAT
>NEWO01000002.1:6729764-6780617 GCA_003013225.1 Phalaenopsis aphrodite | reverse complement strand
ATATATATATATATATATATATATATATATATATATATATATATATATATATATATATATATATATATATATATATATATATATAATTAAATAATAAGTTATTGCAAGAATATATTTAATGAATAGTTATGATTATTTAATGTTTTGATATACAATGCCTAATATGTATGCTTGATTTGTATTCATTTGAATCTAAAATGTATTGATTGCCACGTGCTGTGATGATATTAATTTCATGACTCTCTATTGAATATGTGATAAAATTACTCTTTCTTATTTTGGGAGTATTACTTACTACACATTTGTTTGTTTTAATTAATAGTAATAAAAAATGGAGTATGTTTTAGTTATTCATAGTAATTCAATTGGTCATTTTGATATGATGCCATGCTTACATTATTGTTAAATTTGTGTTCGTCTGGAGGCACTCCTAATGATATAGAGCATTTGAACCAAAAGAAATGGAGAGAGAGAGAGTAGTGTACAAGGACTTGCCCCTCTGGGGCAAAAATGGGGTTTGCTCGGGCTCTTGCGATCCTTTTTATATACCCAAATATTTTTGGTATATGGAGAGGAGGAACTGACAAAAATCTTACTATATGAAAAGACAATCTATTTATAGAAGAGAGAATGTGCTGAAGAAAAAATTCATTTCTAATACTGCTTTAATGAGGGTTGTATATGTTATTGTTGGATTTATACCTCTACGAGCCCAGGGCTTTGTTGTCCTTTAGCTCGGTCGATTTGGGGAGAAGAGCCGAAATGATTAGTGATGTCAGGCGATCTTTTGGATGGAGACTGTTGGTCGATCGATTTTTTAAGTAGGGGCATCCAGCTTGAATATTGAAGATAGTCAGCTATATTGATCCAGCCGGCTCATATTAGCCAACCAGATGCATTGGGTCGGTCCTTCAATCCTCAATTTTTACCGAGGGAAATCCCGTCAATTTAGTAAACTTACGCTATTGAGTAAAGGATGATTATGGTGTAACGTTGAATTAGTTTGAAAGGTTTATGTCTTGTGTTAGTTGATTTTTTTTTTTGGGTCGTCAGATCTCTTTTTGGTGGGTATGGATTTGTTATGTCATCCTTTCTTAGGTCGTTGGATTGCCTTGAAATTTGTGCTGAAATTTTTTTTTTTTACATATTTAGTTCTCTGATTCTTTTGTTTCTTAGAAGTTACACTGGGATAAAAACAAAAGAATTTAATACAAAAAGGACATAATATTTGTGATTGCTTAATAATGCAATAATTAAACTCCCCTTGAATTTTGTGCCTGCGATTCTCATAAATAGAATGTCATGATTTTCCCATCTTCCTCTAATTTCCTTCACTTGGTCTTTCTGCATTTCGATCATAGACATGATTAACGAGTCATCTTCTAAAGTTGATTAGTAGAACAAAGCCGCTTACCAGAGGACTTTCAAAGATATGGGACAGGAAACTGAATCCTGTCAGGAAGGGGATCGGAGGCTAAAAGTGTTGGTGAAGAAGCAGAAGAGATATGATTTGCAGGATTGAGTTGGTTCATCATACTCGATCCTTGGTCGTCTTGATGAGAAGGTGTGGGCGGAGGGTTTGTTGAGGGTGCTCTGCACTAAGCCAAGGCTGGGAGTGGTTGTTTGGTTTCCCTAGAGGAGACCCAAGAAGAGCTAGCCAGTAGGCCTAAATCTCCAGGCTGGAGAGAACACCAACTACAAGAAATAGAAAACTTGTTTATTCAGTCAGCCAAATTTTCCTACATTGAGGAGATGCACCTGTCGACTGAGTTGGTTCGGAAGGTCAATGGTTTGTATAAGCCGATCAATTTTTCTAGGTCGTCGTGTCACTTTCCGATAGATTCAACTTTACCATGTCATCCTTTCTCAGTCCATTAAATTGCCTCAAGATTCGTGCAAATACATCTTTTTATGTACACTCATCATGTTATAAAAATTTCTAAAGTATTATTGTATTTTTTTTTATTGAATAGAATAATCATTGTCCATGCAAACCATAAATAACATCGACAAGTAACTAAATATGATCATTTATAAACTTCTTTAAGAATAACTTTCATAAAATAAAATCTATATAATTGTTTTATTTTATTTTAATTCTTATAACTCTAAATCATGAGAAGAAAAAAATGACAAAATGCATTTATAAATAATACACATACATTTATATTAGTTGGATACCCAAAGAAAAGCTTCCCACTTCTTATTCAATATTTTTACTCATGAATTGCTTTGTAAGAACCGCACTATCTTCACCTCTTTGTTCGTTTAGTGACCATCGCCTTAACCTTCTTTCCAATCTCACAAATTCTTATAAGTGGAGAAATTAGTCATTGTTATGTATATACAACACTAATGCAAAATTTAAGTATTTTATGACAATATAATTAAATATGTAGAAGTTTGTACATCATATAAATATGATAATATGAAATATATTTACTAAATAATCACATTCCATACAATGAAGTAGCAAGGAATACACCCTTAATAAGGAAGGATATATTTATCTCTTACTTAGAAAGAAGTCACCTACCAACAATAGTCACAAAGCAACCAAGTATTTTAATGACTTAGTCCATCTTCTCCCTCTGAGGCAAAGTTCTTCACAAATCTTATATACAAAAAAATCTACATAAATCACTTGTTGAAGGCAATATACATCAAACCACTAGGTTCCGTTTGGGGCAGCTTATTTTGTGTGGTGCGTTTTGAAAACACGCCCAGACTCGTTTGGGTAAACTGCGTTTTGACAGTTTTTTCAGAAAATTGAGTTCTCAAACTGCTAAAATAAGTTTTTTCACACCGTTTCTGGTTAGGTGCGGTGACAGCTTTCTAAAAATTTTTCCAAAAAAAGGAAAAAATTGTAATAGCTAGCCACCACAGTCTTTTGAATAACAAATTATTTTTTTTGCAGCTTATTAATAAGCTACAGCCACCCCAAACAACGTCATCACAAATCAATTGAAAAAAATTTGGTCATCAATGATATCCATGATTTTCTCTAATTTATGCATTAATAATTTATCTTAACATATCATCAATCACTCATTGCTTTCGATTGGCTTAATGAAATCTTTATCATCCATCATAAGATTTAATTTTTATAAGATCTATTCATATATTAGTAAATAGTTTATATATTTATATTTTAAAAATTATTTTTATCACAACAAATAAATCATTGAATTATATAATACTTCTTATAATTATTATCATTGATTATGTATTGATGAAATGTTGGATACCCACATTTAAGGCTCAATTATTGTAGCATCTTATCTTCTCTAAATTGCATAATATATATGCTGATTTACTTCAATTTATTATCATTATTATGAAGTGGGGAACAAGAATATTTATTATTATTATTTTTTTAATTAATTTATTAAATAATATTAAATAATAAATAAAAAATAAGCTGATGAAATTAATATTATCTATGATTTAATTAATTAATTAATTATTCACATTTTAATTTGATTTAATCAATGATTGATTATGATAATATAACTATAATTAATGATTTATTCATTTTAAAAAATTAATTATAGATTAAATGATAAATATTAAAGTATGATTGTTTTGGTGAATAATGGACCAATTAACAAGCAATTGCTTATTAATTCATGATTAATCATGCTTAGTTAAAATATTATGTTGTGCTAGTTATAAACAAAGTGAGCTAATCAATGAATAGTAAATTAGTGATTAAAGATAAATTATTTATATTAAATATATCAACAAATTAATTAACTAAATAAATTTTAATTAATGATTATTATTATTGAAAATGATAAAAACAAAATAAGTTGAAATATCATGTTTAAATAATTAAATACCAAATAGTCCCATATGATTTAGATGCATTTAAGATACATAATGCCAAACAATTTCTAGAATTTAGCTAAGATAAGATTTAATAAATTTGAATTTATAAAATTTACTAAATCTATTTGGGTTTTAAAAAAATTAATTTTAAATTCGAGTCGACTTAAATTCAATTTTATTAAATACAAATAAATTTAAAAATTTATGAATTTATTAAATCATATTAATACAAAATCTTGCTTGCAGACCACCTGAAGCTTGTTATTTACAAATCAACCACCTTCTTCATCAATTTTACAAAATTTCTCGAATATTAAAATTTATGATAAAACACAAACCCGTGTTTTTCATTTTTATCAAATTCTCAATAATTTGATCATGACACGTGTTAATATGTCGGTTGGACAGTTCAAATAAAAATAATCAAAATTAATTATTTATAAATATCAATATTTCAGATGATCTGTATCAGCCTCAGCCTGCCATTTGGACAAGAATGGTATGAGCTCTTTTCTATTCTCTTCTTCTTTATATTCTTCCTTTCTTTTCTTCTTCTCTCAACCAATCTAATCATAATGAATGAGAACTTCTCCTCAAGAGAGAATGAAGGAAGAAAAGAAAAGAAAAAAAAAAAAAAAACGATGATTGTGACTCCGAGAATTTCAATCGGATTTCATTGTTAGATCTGTGAAAGAGGTTAGGGTTTTCAGGCTATACCCGAGAGAGAGAGAGAGAGAGAGAGAGAGAGAGAGAGAGAGAGAGGGAGGAGCTAACGGTGTATGTAGCCGCCGGCGTCAGATCTGGACGTAACTCCTTGTTTATGCTCGTCCCCGTGTGTCTGGTTGGCAAGGTTTGCCCTTCCTCTCTTTAGAAAATTTTTCTCCTTTTAACTGCCGATTCAGCGTTGTCTCTAGACATTGTTCCCGGTATAGGATTTTCCTGATGATGTATTTGCTGCCCCCGGTATCATTGAACGCAATTATTCTCTGGGAAGATTTCTCTCTGTCTTCTCCACCGTCACTTCCTGTCTTCTGTAACCATTTTTCTGTTACTATTGGTAGCCGGCTGCAAGGACGTGGGTTTTGAGACGGTATTTGAGGATGCTTGGGAGCTCTTTCATTCTCATTTTTTTCCCTCGGCTCTCCTCTTCAAAAAAGCTTTAGATGGGAGGCAGAAAGTCGAAATCCTCACGCCATTCCACTAATTCTGTTGATAATGTATCAAATGTGCATAGAAATGGTATAATCACCTTACGGATTGGGTATGAAGTTGTCAAAACTGAATTTTTTTCTTCAATTTAACCACTTTATTCATTTTTGTTGGTTGAACATATGAAAAAGACATAGATTCATACATTAGTTTTTTCTTTTTAATGCCAAATTGAACTTTATTCTTGGATATTAAAACACAAATATATAATAATTGGATAGCTAGGAGTGGCTCACGAGGACTGGCATACTCTATAGCACGAAAGAAAATCTGAACTGGTTTGGTCCAGATATAAAAATAGGAGTCGCTCTATCGCGGGACTTCCCACATCACGTGACGATTGCGAGAGCACGTTTTGTCCTGCGTCATCTATATTTCAAGTTCCTGTCATAATATTATTTTCATAGACTAAGTTATTTGTCCGTATTTGTCCTTATTGTAGGAATCATTGCTTTTTTTAATATTATATTCGAGCGTTGCTGGTGTAGCGACTCGTGCAAATTTTCACTATATTTATACCATACAACATGTAGCTTCCAGTGGACGCCCTAGCATTGACACAATGATTTAAGGAATTTGTCATAAATTAAAAAAAAATGTTGGCTATTGACTTCCTAATGCAACCCTTCACTCTCCACATATGGACTTGGAACCTGACAAAAATGATTGAATTACTATAATTTTAAAATATCTTTAACGACTAAGTAGTTTTACTAACATAAGATTTGATGAATATTTTTGGGTAAGCCTTCATTAAGTTGAATGTATAATATTAGAGGTTTTGTTCATAGGTGTCATGGAGCCGCATAAGATATGTAATATAAATACATATTAAATTTCTTTTATATCAATTTTAAATTTGATGTATTTTAGTTTTAAAAATTTTCGATATAGTTCGTTCTTATATGTATTAGAAGAGTTTTATATATTTTTAAAAAATCTTACTTCAGTAAATTTTTTTGTCTGATTGTTAGTTTTTGCCTTAATATTCTAAGTTTCTAAGCAAGTTCATGACATATTTGATTTAAGGGCCACACAACATCCTTTTGAAGTATCCATATTTGATATTTATCATGTAACTTATTTTGTTAACATGACATCTCTTTTCATTTATCAATGTCCGATGAGTGAGATAATTATTATTAAAAGATCCTTTGAAGTCTTTCTTGAAGTTAAAAGTTGATTGAAGTCCTAGTGAATAATAATCTTGATTAATACACGAGACCATACTCCCTAACACGTAAACACAAGCCCACATAAATACATAATTTTTGTAATCATTCATATTCCATTTGCACTGGGGTATTTGAGATACTAAAACTTTTTCTTCTTGTTGCATTATATTTATCCTGTAGTTTTGGATTCTTGTCACTTTTTTCTTTATTATTATTATTATTATTATAATAATAATTATTATTATTATTTGATGGAGTGGTTTGAGTTTATATACTTAAATTGTTGTTAGAGCAGTTTTTACTAATTTTTTTAGTTATTTCTCCAATTGGCGAGTTCTTTTTTCTTCCTATTTCGTGTCCATATCCATGCTTCATGGCACATAATCTTTGTAATCAGTCATATTCCATTTGCACTGGGGTATTTGAGGTACTAAAAGTTTTTCTTCTTGTTGTGTTATATTTATCCTTTAGTTTTGGATTCTTGTCGCTTTTTTTCTTCTTCTTATTATTATTATTATTTGATGGAGAGGGTTGTGTTTATATACTCAAATTGATGTTAAAGTTGTTTTTACTGATTTTTTTTGTATTTCTTCAACTGATGAGTTTTTGTTTCTTTCTGTTTTTACTGTTTTCTTTTCTTTCTAATTTGCATGAAATAATGTGGCAGAGCTGAATTAATTTTTTGATTGTACTCTCGTTTATATATTTCAGTTTTAGATGTATATGAGCACATCGATTTAGTATTTTTGCGGAAGAAAAGTTTGTTCCAATTATATGGACAAAGAGAGAAATTATTGTGGTAAAAGATCCTTTTGTCAGGATAATGATGTAGAAAATGAGGGAGGCAAGAGGAGAAGTCTTGTTGGTCAAACTGTTGAACATACTGTGTACCGTTATTCATGGCCTAAAAGAGAAGCAGATGTCATTTACTTAGCCTTCTAATTTTAAGTAGCAAGGAAGTGCTGCCAACATAAATATGCAAACTCAATTGACTTAGTCTTCTAGTTTTAGGTAGCAAGGAAGTGCTGCACACATAAATGTACAAAGAATAAGCATGATGCATCAAGTCGGCACATATAAAAGGAGATTTTGATTTTACTAGCATATATTGATATGATATTACATTGGTTAGTTCTTGTATTAGATTATATGTACAATTAATAGTTAGTTGATAATGTTTAGTAATATTGACTTTTTTCTCATTGTGCTCCAGATGGAGCTATTTATAGAAGTGCAATACTACTAAATATTATTACCCACTTAATTAACTATACTTGTAATCTAATAGAAGAACTACACAATATAATATCACATCAAATATACGAAATGACTACAATACAAAATCGAAGAGACAAGTTCAATAAGTGCAATGGGTTGCTCCATAAGCATAATATATTAATACAACAACCACCTATAATAAAAAAACATTACACTACCAATAAAAAAACGGTAATATGTCACAAACTGAACAAATAAGCACAGCTCTCAATAAAAACACACAGAATTTCTAAATAAATCAAACATTTCACATAATTATGAGACTAAAAATATGCATATTTGACAGCTATTTCAATATATAGTCATTACCAGGATAATTCATGGGTAGTCATCACCACAATAAAGGGTTCTAACAAAATCAATAAAAGCAGCCGAAGGTGTTCCTTTGGAGTTAATTAAATCACAATTGCATAAAATAGAGCCGTTGGCCTTGAAAGCAGTTCATTTTTCTAAAAAAAAAAGACCTAACGTATGAATCTATGGCTTTTCATACGTTGAACCTACAAAAATGTATAAAATGGCCAAATAGAAGCTAAAATTCAGTTTTAACACAGCCATTTCGTAATGTGACTATACCATTTCTATGCATATTTGATACATTTAATAACAGAAGCTTATGTGAAGAAAACTGAGGAAAAATAAAGAGAATGAAAGTGCTCTCAAGCATCTTAAAATACTATCTCAAGACGCACGAACTCCCAGCCAGCTACCAATAGCTAAATTGAAGCTAAAATTTCAGTTATCATGTTTATATACTTAAATTTATGTCAGATTAGTTCTTACTGATTTTTTTTTGTTATTTTTTCAAGGTTTTGTTTCTTCATATTTTTAATTTATTTTTTTCTTTCTATTTTGACATGAAAAAACTTGGCAGAGCTGAATTTATTTTTTTGTTGTACTCTCAGGTATTTATTTAAGTTCTGATTGTATATTAGCACATCAATGTAGTATTTTTGCGGAAGAGAAGTTTGTCACAATTGTATTATATGGACGAAGAGAGAAACTATTGTAGGAAAAGATCCTTTTACCCAGATAACTCTGTGGAAGATGAGGGATATAAGCGGAGAAGCCTTGTTGGTCAACGAGAGCTGCAAGACCTCACTGTTGATCATACTGTTTATCGTTATTTATGCCCTAAAAGAAAAGCGGGGCATGTCATTGGAAGAGGTGGTGAGATTATGAAATATATACGAGCAGATACTGGAGCGAGGGTACTAATTGAAGATGCCATGCAAGGTTGTGACGAACGTATTGTTACCATCTCTAGTTCAAGTAAAGAAACCAATCCCTTTAACTACAAAAAAGATTATGCCTGTCCAGCACAAGATGCCCTTTTTAGGGTGCATGAGAGGCTTGCAATACATGAAACAATGGTTTTTAACGAAGACGATGACAGTGGTGTCATTCAAATTACTGTTCGCTTACTGTTACCATCAGATCAGGCACGTTGTATTATTGGGAGACATGGTCACACCATTAAGAATATGAGGAAGGATACTGGTGCTCGGATTTCTATTTGGAATGATAAGCGTATTCCAATTTGTGCTAATAGTGATGAAGAACTTCTTGAGGTACGGAATAAAAACATTCTTGACATCTTTTTGCAATATTGGCATTTACAATTTATCCTATTGAATAAATTTAAAATCATATTACTTTTTCTATAAATTTCATGTTTATTTTTAGAATCTCATTTAAGCCCCTCAAGTTTTTTTATTTTTATCCCTGGATATATATCATAACAACTCCATTTTTTTCAACCGTTAAATGTTATCATGTGACATTTTTTGTGTTGTTTTGATCATTATCTTGCAAGAGAATGATCAAAACACTTCACTTATTTCCTAAAGTTTCTATTTGCCCACATACAAGTATTTACCATATTGAAGCTGTTATGATACAGAACTTTGTTTAAATGGACAATAACATGAAGGATTTAAGTGAAGTGTTTATAAAATTGGGGACCAGCATACCACCTTGACATAAGTGTAATTTATTCTATCATCTATTTTATGTTTGGGTCTTTTATTCTTTTTCCGTCTTGATGATTGTGAGCTTCGAAAGAGTTGCTATGAGGATAAAATAGAATCTATCTCTTCGAGAGATGGAAACATATACTCCTGATGGGTTCAATGAAAGGCAATTAAATAACATATATATTTGTTTTTCAATAATCCATGTATAAGGGGTGTATCTTCTTGAAAAACAAAAAACAACCAATTATACAAATTCAAAAGATATACATACACAATAATAAAATTGTTTCTCAAAGATTCTTGCAGTCTAACATATAAATGAAGCTTATATGTGGTTTATTTTATTATGGGGTCAAATTTCTTATCAGAGTAATTTTGTTTGGTTAATTTCATTATAGGGCAGTTCAGCTGTAGGAACACTTTAGAATAAGCACATGTAATGTGAAAGCATCTTTATCCTAGTGTTATAGATCAGTTCATTACTGAAAGGACCATATGAGTTTTTAGATTAAAACCCTAAAATGATGGCCTTAAATCCGCTTATTAGTGATGCTAGCAGTCCATGTGCGTTAAAATTAAAATCCTAGGTCTTTGAGGTCCTTATAAACTCGCAAAATAATTTTAAGAGTCTTTGGAGCTCTAGGATAAATAATTAAGCTAAGCCTTTGAAAATTTATTCTGGTTTATTAAAACATAAAAAAAAAAATATATATTTTTTCGGGATTCTAAATAATGTAAAAAATATGATAGATATTTTTTATGATTTGTATAAGGAATGTAAATGCTATGAGCAAATTTAGATGCCCTGGCCTTAAATCTATCTCAACCATTGCTTCTTGGCCTAAGTCTTAGAATATCATCACCCACATCTGACTCTTAGGGCAAGTAGTGGGCATTATTAAAGCTTTGAGAATTTGTTTCTCCCTTGCCTTTGGGCTAGATGGGTCGTTCTTAGGACTTGAAGAAATATCCTGAGGTTTTTTGACATGATGAAAGTAAGAATACAGATTGTGAGAATTCGTGCAAGCTAAACAGCCAAGCAAACAGTAAGGACTTACTTATGATAGGGCTATCACTAACCTTCTAGGAGCTTTATATAGCTTTCTTTGTAGGGATATAAAAGAACCAAACCAAGTCGACTACAATTTTTGTTAGTGTTCATTCATTTATTTCCTTATTGAGTTGAGTCCAGTTTGAACATGACCTGAATTCTAAAATATGGCTCATGTTTTTTAATATTGTTTAAAAATGTGTTTGAGGCTTACTTCTCGAGACGCGCCTCGATCTAAGGTTTATAAAAAAAGCGTTGAGGCTTAAGCCTCCATGCCACCATTGAGGCTCACGCCTTTTTCGTCTAAGGCATACACCTTAAGGCTTTACGCTTCAAGATATCTGCAGCAACTCAATCGAAATATGCAAAAAAAAGTGTATTATATTATATATATTTGATAAAAATATCAAAAGATAATTTAAGTACGAATACTTATGTTATTAATTTATTATTTAATTTTAAATTATATTAAAATTTAGATTAATTGATAATTAAAAAATAATTATAGTGAATGAAGAACAATTTATCACTTTGAATTTTGAATCTCATGGAATATTTAAATTTTAATTCTTTAATTAAAAATCATATTTCAAACTTCTACTTTGTATCAATATTTAAGATTCAAATTTGTGATTTATATTTTTATGATAATAATTACATCGCTATGTCAATCACTTATGTTATATTTATGAATTATTTTTAATTTTATAAGTTTTTTTCTTTTCTGAACTTACTCTTTGATCCGCCTCAAGACTTTCGCCGCCTCTGGTCCTAATTTCATTTTTTAATTAATTTTCTTATCAAAATTGAGCCATAATTAAGGTTTAATCTAGTCCAACTAATTTATGTTTGATGTTAATTATTTAAACGTACAGTCTTATTATTAGACATATTCAGATTTATGGATTTTAATCACAACTAACTTAATTCATTAGGTATTATTTTAGTTGTTATATGAACTTTAAATGGGAATCTTGGATGTAGTGGGGAGGTGACTTTCAAGTGGGGCTCTTCTCTTCTTTGGTTCTTATAGCTCTTAAAAATGGTCAATAGAGCTTGAGAACACTTAGTGAGGTTTCTCTCAGGCTAAGGAACTCTCAAGGGTAGAGAGAGCTTTGGTTGGGAGTGGCTGTTGGTGTTTATGGAGCTCCTTCCTTCAAAATGAGCATACTTGGGTTTACAAACATTGTAAGTTTCAGCTGTCATTAAGTTGTAAAGTAGTTGTGATTAGCTTGGGGCCCAAGGGGCATTGCATTCCCTTTGGATTCACAAGCAATTCGAAGTAGACCACTTTGGGTGAAAGGGCCAAGATCTATCCGATCTTGGCTTGGTTGGCTCTAAGGGTCCATGGGGTGGCTCTAAGACACCGAGGGGAACACCTAGTTCACTCAATTTGGCTTGAACATGACTACTTTGGCCAATTTAGCTACATTAGCCAATTGTGTATGTTTGGTTTTGATTTGGATTACCCATTTGTCATAACCCAAGAGGTCCTCTATCCTCTTATTGTTGTCCAAGGTCAATTATACTTAGCGGGTAATTGGTCCAAGGGTTTTTTGCAGCTTGGGTCAAGCCAAATAGAATAATGGGTTCACCTTGGATTCAATTGGGTTGACTTGGGTTCAACGTTCAATTTAGGATTAGGCACCTTGGGATAGGCTCACTAAGTTATACCATCTCTATTGAGTTCCTAGGCTCAATTGAGGATGAATCTAAGACCTAATTTGGTTAGGTTTGGTTTAATCTTGACTTAGGCTCGGGTTTGTCTAGTTCAAGCCAAATTCATAAGATCTCTAGGCCCTCTAATACACCATGTGCCAATCATGGTGTACTTCGGTCAACATAAGGTCAATTGGGTCAAGCTAGCTTCAATGACCTACATTGGGTCATGTTGGGTTGAGCTTGGTGTTGAATTTCTACTCCAATGATACAGAAAATTTAAGACATACAGATTGAGGCTCTATACGTTATATTTGTCTCTCCATTACCCATAGATTGTAATATGTGTACTTCCATATAGGATCACTGACCCTTAATTATTTTTCCATCTTTTTTATTTTATTCTATTTTATAATGCCTTTGGGAGTTGTATGTATACCTTCTCTCTTGTACAAAGAAGAAAAATAAAAATTTTGAAGAGTTTTTATCATTACTTATTTTCTTCATGGTATCGGAGATTGGTTAATGTGCTCCATTCAACCTTTATTTTTATTCTTTAAGTTTAAAGTTTTCACTTTTAACATTTATTCTTATTCTCTTTAGTTATGGTTTTCAATTTTAACATAATCCCTCTTGTTGAGTTTTACTTCTTTTCATGATATTTGGGTCCTTTTGACTTTCGTTCAAAAGAATCGATGGTGATTAATTATGAAACTTAGACCAAAGAAGATCTTCAGGTATTTCAAGCATCTTTTTGCTTGAACAAGAACAAATAACTAAAATGGTCTCAAATTGTGAAGACCTTTCTAAAGGGGAAGGAAAAGATCTAACACCTTGAAGATTTACCTCTGAAGTTCAAAGACCCGAAGTTTTTACTTAAGAAGAAACTGAGTCTATCATCATGACATGGTTGTGGAACATTTTGCCACTGAAGATCAGTGGAGATTTTATGTTTCTCTTCAGCTCAAAAGAGATTTGGAATACAATTAAACAAACTTACTCAAAGGTGAAAGATGCTACAATTTTCTATGAAATCAAGATGAAACTTGCCATTACCAAAAAAGTTTAACATTTTTGTCATTGAATACTTTAAGGTCTACTGGTTAGAGTTGGACCACTGTCAAGATCTCATGATGTCTTATTTTGAGAAGACGATGCTTTCAAAATTCATCAAATAAGAGAGAATCTTTGAGTTTTTGGCATGACTCAACAATGAGTTTGATCAAATTTGAATTCAAGTCTCAAGCAATGAAATCTCCCTTCTTTGAATGAAGTATTCTCTCTCGTTCGAGCAGAAGAAGGAAGGACGACGGTGGTAAGTATTCCAACTCTTGAGATATCTGTTATGACAACTTTTGAATCCCAAAGTAACGGACTTTTCACTTAAAATTTTATCCAAAGGGACAATATTCCCTTTTCAAAGGAAATCTCCGATGTAAAAGAATGCGGCAAGGACAAATGTCAGAAATTTCACAGAAAACCTCAAGACCATGTAGCAAGTAAATGCATAAATAAAAAAGGATAGTACTACCTAGTGAAGTTGGAAGTTTTCAATTTAGAAGAAATCAACAAATTAATGAATTTTCTCATTTCCTTAGAAAAACTAACAAAATCTTATTCTCTTGCTCATAATAGTATGATTTCTATTTTTTATGATATTAGTATCTCTAATATTTCTTCCCCTTTATGTATTTTAGATTTAGGGGCCACCGTCCACATTATGAACCTAACTAATATATTTCAAACTTACAAACACTGTACGAGCAATAGAAAGATAAAAGTTGTAAATGGTTTAAAAATTGTTGCAGGACAGAGACATCTTAATTTCTCCCAATATAATCCTAAGTAACTTATCTCATATCCCAAATCTTGCAGTTAAATTTTTATCCATTCACAAATTAACTAAAGACCGCAACAAGAAAATCATATTTTTTACTGATTATTGTGTTTTCTAGGCTCTTACTACGAAGAGGGTGATTGTGCGAGATAGAAAAATGATGGATTATACTTTCTTGAAGATTAGGGTTAACTTCACACTCTTTCACCTCTCATACTACCGATAACATCTGGACCCATCATTATAGATTATGACATCTTTATTTTAAAAGTCTTCAGTGCATGTCTCCTTCACTTTTTATAAATATAAATATTAAAGTATTTCATTATGAAACCTGCAAAACATTATAAACTCGACCAATATTTTTCAAACTTATAAACCTTGTCCTAGCAATACGAAAGTAAAAGTTGCAGATGGATCTTTTTAAATTATTGCAGGACATAGAGACATCTTAATTTCTCTCAACATAATCTTTAGATGGACCCTAATTACATTTCCCAAATCTTGTTGTTAACCTTTTATCTATTCACAAATTTACTAAAGATCACAATAGCAAAATCATATTTTTGACCAATTGTTGTGTTTTTCAGGATCTCACTACTTGTGGATAATTGGGCAAGCTAGAAAAAGAGTGGGTTATATTTTCTTGAAGATCGAGATGTCAACTATCACACTCCTTCACTTATCATACTATTGATAATATATGGATCCATCATTATAGATTATGGCATCCTTATTTTAAAACTGTTCAGCATATATTTTCTTCACTTTTCATAAATAGAAATATTAAAACTTTCATTGTGAAATCAACAAAATTATTAAATATCACCGTGTTTCCTTTCTTGAATGTAACATTAGATCTTCTAGTCATTTTTTATTAATTCATTCTAATATATGAGGACCCCTAAAATCCCTAATATCTCTAGAGTCCTTTGTTTTGTTATGTTTATTGACGACTGCACTCGAATGACACGAGTATATTTAATTAAACAAAAATATGATGTTAGTTCTATACCTCTTATATTCTTGTCATGATAAAAAAAATCAATGAACTCTAAAATCATATTTTATTAGATTGATAATGCTCATGATTATTTTAATCACACACTAACATTATTCTTCCAAATAGAAGTTTTTATCCTCTAATTTTCTGGCCCCATAATCTCCAATAAAATGTAGTGAAAAAAATAAAAACCATCACCTTTTGGAGGAAATTTGGACACTTCTCCTGCACAATCAAATACCAAAATAATATTGAGGTAAAATTGTTCTAACAGTTACTTATTTAATCGATAGAATACCTTTAAGAGTAATTGATTTTAAAAGTTCATTAAATTATTTGATAAAATTCTTTAGTACGGACAACTTCTCAAAAATCCCTCTAAAAATTTGGATGCATTGCTTATGTTCATATCCAAAAAAAAAAACATAGAGGAAAATTTGACTTAAGAGCTCTCAAATACATATTCATAAGATATTTTTTCACACAAAAGTGTACAAAAATTTTCATTCACACACAAAATGTTCTTTACTTCAATGAATGTCATATTTGGATGTCTCAAATCACACCCATAGTTTCTTCACTCAACTCATCTTCAGGACGAGAATTCTTATCTTGATAGATGTGTTGATATCTTTCGTTGTGGCATTTATGTAATAAAAAATCTTTCAAATCGAATTCTTATACCAACTATCCCCTAATATGTCAATACAAAAAGGAACAAACTCAACGAAGATCTCCATCAAGTCGAAGATTCGAAATTATGACCGGGTAACACTTCTTAGGAATACTACTGGCTCAATCTAAATAAGGGAAATTTCTCTCCCAACAAAAATTTGTTTTGGATTTGCTGAAAGAAAACCAAGATGATAAAGTGCAAGTCATGTGAAGCTTTAACTGAATCAGGACGAAAAATGGACCCTAATGAAGGAGTTGATGTATATACGGGACAATATCAATGGTTAGTGAAAAAATTAATCTACTTGTCTCTTACTCTCTCAGTCATTCTGACATCATATTTGCAGTAAGTCTAATCAGTCAATTCATGTATAAACCTAAGAGTCACACCTTCAGGTCACTTATAAAATCTTCATATATTTCAAATCATGCTTCGGAAAAAGAATTTCATACAAAAGACTTGATATCCTACAAGTTGAATGATACATAGATGCAAATTATGCGGGATCACTGGTTGGTAGAAGATCTACTTCAGGGTTTGTACATTAATAATTGGAAACATCATACTTGGAGAAGTAACAAACAACCCGTGATTTCAAGATCAACTGTTGAAGCCGAGTTTAGAGCCATTTACACAGGCAATTTTTGAGCTTCAATGTGTTAAATTTATATTAGAGGATTTAAAAATCAAGTGAAAAGTTATAAAATTATATTGTGATAACAAATCAGCTAACAATATTGTACACAATCCCACACAACATGATCGTAACAAGCATGTTGAGGTTGATAGAGATTTTATGAAAGAAAAATTGAAAAGTGGCATGATTTGTACTCCATATGCGTCCACAAGTAATCAAATGACTAATATATTTACCATAGGAATGCAATCCAACATTTAAAAACATCATAAGCAAACTTGGAACGGTACATCTCTGCCATTCAGTTTCAGGGTGGGTGTTGAATTTCTTCTCTAATGATAACAGAGAATTTAAGATACTCGGATCAAGATTCTATGCCATTAGATCAAAGCACACATATCGAGGCTCTACAACGTAAATCAAGACACGTGAATCGAGATTCTGTGTTATTAGTTCTGTCTTTTTACCACCCTGAGATTGTAATTCATGCACTTTTCTATAGGATCACTGCCCTCTAATTATTTTCCCTCCTTTTTTTGATTTATACCTATTTTGTAATTTTCCTGGGAGTTGTATATATACTTTACCCTTTGTACAAAGAAGAAAAATAAAAGTTCTTGAGAGTTGTTCTCATTACTTATTTTCTACACTTTGATCAAGTTTAGTCTGCCAAGGGCTAGTTTAGCCTAAAATGAGTCTAGTAAAGGTCATGGGCTAACCATGAGTTTGGGAATTGATGCTTATTCCAAATGGGTCCTTCTATGATCTGTCTAAGCTTATTGGGTCAAGTGGGTCAAGCCCACCTCTTGGATGGGTGAAGCCTGATACAACTTGGGCAAGTAAGCAATCAAATCCAAGGCCTCAATATGATCACCTAGAGTCTACCAGGTGATGAATACGCCAAGTGTAATGGTAGGTTAAATTACAACGTCAAATGAGTTTGGGCATTGGTCAAGCTAGTTTGGCCTAGTTATTAGCTTGGGCCTTGGTCAAGCTAGTTTGGCCTAGTCACTTTTAGTTGTTAGGAGTTCAGTTGGACTCGTCAAGTTCCAATGGCAGACCCAACGTTAACAAGCTTAACTAAACTTGCTTGACCTACTCTGGGTCAATTTTGGTCTTGTTCTAAATGAGTTTGGGCATCTAAGGCTTGGGTTAGATCTAAAGGTGGTCACCAAGATCATGGTCAATCCAATACTGCCGTTATAAGTCAAGCAATGGCTCGAGATGACTTAACATTTCTTAAAATCATTATGCTAGCACCCAGTAGGGTTGGGTGCCAAAAAATGATAGGGATGTAGATGTTGAGCTCGTTAGGGGGAGGTCATTAAGGGAAGTTCACTTGAAAGTCTACAACCACGAGCGCTAGAAGTCTCAGACACTTTAAAGGTTACTTAAAGTTGGCTTAGAGTTCCTCTAGGTTTCTTATAGGGTCATTAGGCTCTACATAGGAAAACATTGGGTGGGTTTGCTTGTCCTAGTGTAATCAGAAAGTTTAAGTTTGACTAAGTCCCAAGATAACTTCTAAGTCATTCTAGTGTTGATTTTGGGTCATTCGAGTCCAAAGCTCAAATAATTGAATTAGCAATGGTATTAAAGCCACTAAGGTTCATACGGTGCTAGAAAAGAGTCTAAGTCTCTAAGGGTTCATTGGGTGCTAGTCAATGGTCTCCTAGCCTGGTATCAGGCCTAAGAGGTTCAATGGTAGGCCTAAAGCTAATCCGCTCTAAAAAAATGGCCAACAATAATCTTTAAAGCCCCTCAAATTTTTCCCAGTGTTCTTTCATTATAATCTAATTTTGGAGAATGTAGAGAATAGCATAAGCTTTTAAAATCCTACTTGTACCATTGTTATATTGTATTATTCCTTGCTTTGGTAATCCTTTAACTTATCCTGGGCCCGATGATTTGCTTTGTCTCTTCATATATGACTTGTTTGGTATCAGATTAGAGGAGATGCTTTGGTGGCGAAGGAGGCTTTGTTTCAAATCTCATGTCTCCTTCATGAGTTTCCTTCACGGTCCCATAATTATATTTCTTCCAAAGTATCCTACAATACATTTGGTTGCAATTTGGTTCGGGATCCAGGATCTCCAGTGGAGGATGAGTTTATCTTGCGCTTGGTGTGCCCTTCTGTTAATATCAGAGATGTGATTGGCAAGGGTGGCGCTAATATCAATCAGATCAGACAGGAATCCGGAGCAACAATAAATCTGGATTGCTTTTTTGAAGAAGAAGACTGCATGATATTAATTTCGGCTAAAGAGGCATGTCTTAGCTGTTCATCTTCTTTGGTGTCTTTGTATTTTCTGCAGTTTTATTTGCACCGAATATTTTATTCATCCTTGATTCACTTAATATACAGTTTATGGGGATCTCTAACTCGCCAACCATCAATGCTGCAACACAGTTACAACTCGGTTGCAGTAGTAAGGTGAATGGTGAATATGACGGACCTTCGTATGTAACACGTCTTTTGGTGCTGAGGTCACAGCTTGGCGGTTTGATTGGGAAGGGGGGTTTGTTCATCAAGGAGATGAGGAGAACCACAAAAACAAGCATCTCCATAGTTGAAGACTCCCTTCCAAGTGTTGCAGCTGTGGATGATGCAATGGTAGAGGTAAATATGCTTGCATTTATTGTTCTTGTCCTTGTCCTTGAAATAGTGTGTACTCAACAAGGCACACAAACAGTTCATTCCGTTGAACTAAGTAACATGAGATATGTGATTATTTGAATTTCCAGATTTGTGGAGATCTTCCAAATGTCAGAGATGCCCTTATACAAGTGATAAACCGGTTGAAAATTAGTCATTTTGCAAGGAAGGGCTTAGTTTCTGCATCCCCTTCGGCTTCCTCACATCATATGTTAAGAAATTCGACTCATGAATCGTTATGTAGCGGCCGAAGCTTTGAACTTCATAGTCATGAACATTCCCATTCTAGTGAGTACAAAGCTTCTGTTGGTAGGGTGTCATTAGAAATCCATGCCGGCTCTGGTGGTCCCCAGGTACATTATTATTTTATACAAATATACATTAGTTGAGGAATTAGATGGGCACGTCCATGCACTTTTTACATTTTAACCTATATTTCAGTTTTTTAGTTCTAAATCTTCTTCCTTCAATTTTTTTTTTTCCGCAGTTTGATTCATTATGTTTATACTTCCTGCAGGTTGATTCTGATAATTAGATATGCTGAAGAAGTTAATACATTTGGCATCATCTTGTAGGAGCTTTAAGTTGTTTTAGTTTCTTGATGAATAGTTTATAGGCTTATGTTTGTGCGGTTTAAAGTCGTGCACCGTGGAATTCGCCTATTGAGCTTATATATGCAGATAGCAATATCAATCAGGGAGCCTTTGTACTGTCGTGCCAGTTAAAAAGAAGAACATTGAAGCACACATAATGACACGCAACATGACAACATGAGCATGTATATGGTGGCAGGACAGACGTGGAAAGTTTTGTACACAACATAACTATGTCATATTCCTTACTGAATAATACAGACAGTTAGATGCTGAGAAACACACGCATATGTATATGTGTCTGTTTGTGTGTTTGTATTTATGCGAGTTTAACTGTGTGGCTGTGGCACGGACTTTATCTTTTTATGTGAAGAATCGACATTCTTCACCCTATAAAAATTTGATGTTATGACCTTGAAATGCAAGATTAAAGTATCCTTTTTTTCTTCAATATCATTAAGATTGATGCAGGATTAATAGTTGTTTTGAGTTTTAGAATTTGATTGCGTTTTATTCCGAACATAGTCTGATTTGGACCCAAATTGAAAACCATACATTTCTACATATGATGATGGCACAAGACAAGGCATATACTGAATTTCATGCATGTGTAAGGGAATACTCGGGTTAGTTTCTGGTGCATTTAGTTTCTGTTCCTTCTGGAAGGGGTTTTGTTCTTACGGACCACCAATTTTATGCGAATTAAAAGAGTTTAGAAGATCAAATTTTTGTTACATGGATTTGATCTTTCCAGAGAATTGATAAACTTGATTTCTCTATTGATTTGATTTTAGTATTGCTTTTGATTAGAGACGGTAGAGTTTTGCCAATGGAAGGAAGTATGTTTTATTCTATGAAATCATAATTAGTAGCTCTATTGATGCTAAGTTTTTCTCCCAGGCTGTGCCTTTTTTTCTCTCCATTTTATGTTTGTTTATGTTATCATAGCAAATATGTGGTGCAAGTGCATTTGTTTCTTGGTTTAGCAAGGCATGTTAGGAAACATTAGGAATGAAATTATAGTTTCATAATCACCTTGTAAACATGGACATCGATATGCTGTACTCTTACACTGTACAACTAGATATTCATTATGAATTTCAAAACGCAACCATGTACATACCTCCATATGTTGACAACATTTTGAAAACTTACTTGCTAATTTGTTTACAAATGTCAAGCCTCTTAGAATAGAGAGGAAAAGAGAAAAGAAGAGAATATAAGGAGATAATGGAGAGAATTTATAGATGTTTTATTCTGCTTTTTTTTTTTCGCTTGTATGCTACTCGACATGTGCAATGACCATAGAACATTTGTTCGAGTTATCTGAATCTCATCAATTTGGCGACTGACGGATCTCGCTGCTCCGACGATAATTGTGAAGGTCTCCTGCATCATCCACCTCCTCATCCTTCTTCTTCTTCACTGTGTCAAATATGTTGCTTTGGAGATCACATGGAACCATTAGCATTGCGTCTCATCCTCCTCCACTGTACTGAATCCATCACCCGATTATAGCTAGTTGTGGGGTCTATGGCAACACTCCAGATGGCAGCGCATCACTGTTGGCGACGATTTTGGGTTAAGTTTGATATATAAGTTTTTTACAAACATCAGTTTATTGCTCTCCTTCAATTTTTGTCAGCATCTTCGAGATGGCTACCTTGAGGGGTGTAAACACGAGCGAGCCTAGGCTTAGCTCTTGTTCGACTGGTTAAAAAATATCACTATTTGTGTTCGGCTTGTTTATATTTCGAACACAAAAAGTGTGTTCATGTTTGACTCGTTTGCTTAGCAGCAAGCGGGCCGAACATGAGTTGTTCGTTAACAAATAGTCGTTTTGAAAATCCTAATCACGCAACCGTAAGATGTTAATGGTTGGGGCAAGATGTTAACCTAAAACGAGCTGAATATAAAAAAACAATTCTTTGTACGTGTTCGGTTCGTTTATATATCGAGCACAAAAAANCCAGATGGCAGCGCATCACTGTTGGCGACGATTTTGGGTTAAGTTTGATATAGAAGTTTTTTACAAACATCAGTTTATTGCTCTCCTTCAATTTTGTTAGCATCTTCCACATGGCTACCTTTAGGGGTGTAAACACGAGCGAGCCTAGGCTCAGCTCTTGTTCGATTGGTTAAAAAATATCACTATTTGTGTTCGGCTCGTTTATATTTCGAACACAAAAAGTGTGTTCATGTTTGACTCGTTTGCTTAGCAGCAAGCGAGCCGAACATGAGTTGTTCGCTAACAAATAGTCGTTTTGAAAATCCTAATCACGCAACCGTAAGATGTTAATGGTTGGGGCAAGATGTTAACCTAAAACGAGCTAAATATAAATAAACAAATCTTTGTACGTGTTCGGTTCGTTTATATATCGAGCACAAAAAAATGTTCGTATTTGGTTCGTTAAGTTAGCAAACGAATCGAATATGAGCTTCTTAACGTGCCGAACATAAGCTGTTCGGGAGAGTCATGTCACGGACAAATAGTCCCACATCGGCTAGGTGTAGGGTTGAAAAACAGTATTGAAGTCCTGGGCTGCCCACCTCTCTTAAGGGCTCTTTTGGGAGGTGACAAGTGGTATCATAGCAGATTACTGCATGTCAGGTGTGTGGACTCTCCATGGTCCAGTGGGACCCTCGGTGGAGCCGATCTTTGACGAGGGCATCACATGATTGGGTGGAGGAGAATGTCACGGATAAATAGTCCCACATTGGCTAGGTGTAGGGCCGAAAAGCAGTATTTAAGTCCCGGGCTGCCCATCTCTCTTAAGGGCTCTTTTGGGAGGTGACACCTAGCTACCTTGTAGCAATCAAACAAGGTGTCGGCATAGGTGGCAGAGTAGCACAGGCTTGACGGAGCTAGCGATGGAATGTCAAATTGATAATTGGATACTACGTCTAAAATACATCTAATAAGCTGTTATTTTTGTAGTCTGTTTTAATGTTGTGGGTGCTATAATTGTAAATATGATGGTTTATGTGTGAAATGTGTAATATAAAGTTGTTTGGATTTATTGTCTTTAGATATCATAAGTAGAATCAACACCACCGATGTTTATTGGAGCATATATCCACAATGTCCTAATTATATATTTTATTGGTTCAAACTGCTGAAAAATAATTCAACAACTCATGGATTTAACATCATAATTTGCTGCAATTTCTGTATTAGTTGTTGGCTGCAATTTCCAAGCTCTTATCAGGTATCAAGAATCAGGTCACCTCTAGGGAAAAAAAATTGTGTAAGACGCACGCAGCGCTGTGTACGTCCTCCAATGACAGCTCGACACATCAGCTGAGTCGGTCCCACCGCCTATATTTGAAAATTTACCAGCTCGACCTGTTGACCCGACCAGCTCGGTTATAAATGAGCTATAACCGATCTGTAACCGCTCTGTTTGATCCCGCGGTACAACTCCAATAACTGATCTGTAACTTTGAGAAACCGCAGACCCCCGTACAACGGTTGTACATCGGTTGTGTGACTGCGCGGTAACCTCCGCTCCTCGCTGTACCGAGGCTGTGTAACTGCCTGGTAACCCCTCACCCTGCTGGACCAAATGTACCTTTCGTGTAACGTTCCGGTAACATCCAAAGTTATGTACCGCGGGTTTGTAACTTGGCAGTAATCTCTGAGAACCTTTCATCAATTCACGCAGTTGTATCGCTTCAGTGAATAAAATGTAACCGCTTAATAACCTTCCTTCAAAAATCAGAGCGTGAGAATGTTACCATTTAAGCAGTTAGGATTTACTGTTTTATTGCATTTTGATGTTGAAGATGGACTGCACAAACTGACATTTCGTGTCAGACGGTGAAGGAGAATATACATTTTCGACCAACAGAGAAGAAGTCGATGTTAAAGTGGAGGTGTGTTTGCGTATTAGTTGTATGTTTGTAGCTCTTTATTTTTTTTAGACAAATTTCTCTGTGTTTATCAGCTGGCATGTCTTTGTTTCTTGGTGTATTTAGGTATGTTTTTTTTTGTGTTTTCCTTGGTGTGTTTGTTGTTGTGTTTCTTGGTGATTTCCTTAGTGTGTTTTGAGGTTTAATTGGGAGACATTTTTTCAGTTTTTATTAAAATGTTGTTTTCTTTTAGAGATGTACAATATTTGTTGTATGATTTTTAAGAATATTATGGAGGTGAATGTTTGTAAAGTTGTGTGGTTTTTGTTTTGTTTGTTGTGTTGTGCTTATTACGGCTTATTATAGTTTTCTTATTTGTTGGGTGCGTTTCTTATTTGTAGGGTTGTTTGTTTGTTTATGGTTTATTGAGTTTAATATAGTTTTATATTTTTTGCAATTTGATGAGAGTGAAGCTAAATGTACGGATCAAAGTGAAAATATTTTACTTGTAACAGTGATCTATAATGATAAAAAAGCTTATGAAGTATATTGTGCTTACACTCATATATCGAATTTAGTGTCCGTAAGGAGCACGTAACTTTATGGCCTAACTCCAGGAATCTTAAGAGGAAAGGCTTTGTCTGTGGAAGAGCAGGTTTCAAGAAAGCGTTGAAGGCCACAAAAATTGTTCAATACAAAAGAGTGGATACAAGAAGAGGTTGTTCAACAATGATTCGATACGCAATTGATGCTGAAGACAATTGGACAGTTAAAAAATTCATAAGCACTTCTTGCGGTCCAGCAGAAAGATAAACGAAGTCAATGCAGATGTGCTCAGATTGATGACACGGTCAGGGATAAAACCTATAGATGTTTTTAACTTTCAAGCCATAGAAGTTGGGGGAGTTGAGAACCTAGTGTACTAAGATAGATGCCTTCAATTTCATTCAAAGAGAGAGGAGATGTAGAATTAAAAATGGCGATGTCAATGCTTTATTGCAACTATTCACAGAGAGACGTGTTGAGGATAACATGTTTGAGTGGGACTTTGAAATTGATGAGAGTGGTAGGCTGAAGAGTTTTTTTTTAGTGACGACACGTCCATGCATGATTATGATTGCTTTGGTGATGTTATTATTTTTTATACTAGCTACATATTAAATAAATATAACTTGTGTTGTGTTTCTTTTGTTAGTATTAACCATAATTGACAGAATGTTCTCTTTGGCGTTGGATTCTCGTCAGAGGAGACGACAAAGTTGTTTAAATGATTTTTTAAAACTTTTATCTGTATTATGGGTGACAATCATCCAATTACAATATATACTGATTAGGACCAGGCAATAGGAAAAGCCATAAAATAAATTTTGTCAAATACAAGACATAGATTATGCTAGTGGCACATATACAAGAAATTGCTTACAAAGGTTCACTGCGGGTTGGTGAATAAAATAGTCACTAATCTTTTTTATAAGTGTATGAGCAAATGCGAGTCTGAAGAGGAATTTGATAATACATGGGGGATGATAATTGAGACTTGTAATCTACAGAAGAACGTTTGGTTAGATGAGATGTACAATATCAGAGATAAGTGGGCTACAACTTTTAATAATGATGTATTTGGAATGAGAATTTTATCTACCCAGAGAAGTGAATCAACAAATAATATTTGTCATGGTGTCGCTAAACCCACAAGTTCGATTAATGATTATTTTTTGGGCCTTGAACAAGTTATGAGAACATGGAGGCATAACGAGAATGACGAAGATTACAAGTGTGATTAATTTGTGATCACTCCAATTATGAAAAATAACTCAATATTGAGGCAAGCAACTGTATTTTACTCAATGAAGCTCTATAATATGTTTGAGGAAGAGTTTATTCATGGATCATGTGGTCTCCAATTACACGCCTCTGTAAACAATGAAAATAAATTTTTTATTAATAGTTTTGATGATCACACGACAAATAGAACTTGGGTGGTAAATTTCAACCCTTTCAGTTTGGAGGTTCAATGTAGATGTAGAAAATTCGAAATGATAGGGCTATTATGTGCACACTTTCAATGAGTACTAAATTTTCTACATATTAAAAAAATCTCAGATAAATATCTTCTATTAAGATGATCGACAAATGCAAAAAGAGATGTGTATAACAGTGATGCATACAAGCATTTCCAACAGTCTCAAATGTGGAATGATGGTAAATGTGACTTAATATTCCAAACACGCACGCAAAAAATGTTATATCTAATTACTAATAAAGCCAAGGGAAATGCAGAGGCTGAGCAGTGCATGAAGGATTTAATGAAGAAAGTATCGTTGGATATCAATGATATAATAAGTGAAAGAGGTTCAAAGTCACAAAAACAAGCTAAAAAAACAAAAATCCGGTGAATAACGAATCAAATCTGAATGATCCCGCCAAAATACGACCTAAAGGAATATTCAATGCCAAGCTAAAATGTTACTGGGAGAGAAAGAAAAGAGCAAAAGGTATTTTTTGCTTAAAAATTTTGATTTTGGGTGTTTTTTCCAATAAAAAGTTTCTTACCCATAACCACTTGAATAGGTAAACCGATAGAAGTTTTAACCAGTCAAGAACTCGTTGCTTTAAAGTCTGATTCAAACATGTTGTCACTGTCTGCTTTTCCAACGCATGTCGATATATAATGGAAAACGATAATAACCATTTGTTAATTTTGTTGTGTTCTATATATTATTTTAATATTTTTGGTTCTTTCAAATGCAAAATTTCTTTCCTCCACGGTACAGGGAGTCATACACTATAATGATGATATATTCAATACATGATCGGCAAGTAATTTTGACATATTCTTTAATTGCAAGTTTTTTATTTATTATGATTTATAAATATGTTATTTTGTTTTTTCACTCTGGTTCTAAATATTATTGAAGCATTTATTGTGCCCAAAGTGATTTGTATTGAGTAATTTATTGCTTGGAGGAAGAATTGTATTGAGGCATTATTTTTTGGAGTTGGTTTTATGAGGATGTATCGAGACATTTGTATTGAGACATTTGTAAATAGTAATATGTAATCAGGATGTTTGTAAAGACATTTGTATTGAGACATTTGTAATTCTGATTCACATTTGTATTTCTGCTTTGCTTATCTATTGAAGTTTTTGTATTTATGAGTTACAAGGAATAGGATTTAACAGGGCTGAATAAGTTACAACTATTAAGTTCAGCTGGAATGAGTTACGACTGAACACATTACAGGGCTCCAGAAAGTTACAACTTAATAAGAAATGAATTACAAGACTCCAACACATTCATATAGAAAATTAGATTTAACAAATTATGCAACTTCATAGAGCAATATGTACCCAACTCATTTGTCCTCTATAAATCATATAGAATGTAGCAAATCTATAGCAAATCTGTGACCATTGAGGGAATTTCATGGTTCTGTCACGATGCTTTAACTTAATGCTTTAATAACAACAGAATGGAGTCGGTTCTATGACAATGAATTAGCAAATCTGTAGCCAAGGCAATAAATCCTAAGCAAAATGCCATGGCTTCAGAATTTTTGCAATAAGCATTAAGTTAAAGGGCTCCAAAATTTCTGCACAACAGATTTTCCAATCAAAATGTCATTGCTTCATAATATCTGCAATAAGCATTAAGTTAAATGGCTCCATAATTTCTGCACAGCAGATTTTCTAATCACAATGCCATGGCTTCAGATTTTCTGCAATAAGCAGTTAAAGGGCTCCAAAGTTTTAGCACAACAGATTTTCTGCTTTTATCTCACAGCAGGATCCCAAACTATAAAATTTATAAAACCATTTATCTTTCTATTAATGAATATGCTTAACAATTTCTTAAAAAAACATCATAAAATCTGCTTTCATATACAGCACGAACTGAAATAGGAAACAAAATATTCACAATCAAATACATATACAATCAACATAATATTCACAATCACATACAACCCCACACACACCAAATCTTTGACCCTTTCTGACGTCTTCCAGCAACCTGATATCAGTTCTGACAATCAAGATTAAGAAACCAGCTCCAACACTCTTGGATCATCAATTCTGAGTAACAATCTGTTGTACAAAGGACAATAAATAAAACAAAAATAATTACAAAGTTGAACATCATGAATAATATTAAATTCTAAGCAAATCCAACAGTAAGAATGACTGAGACGATGAAGTCAAAAAGAAACCTGTCATGAGTATATAAAATTTTTTAGAAACTACCATATATTTATAAATCTCATAAAAAGGCACATATATAAGTCACATATCAATTGTGTTAAATCCATTATTTAAATCTCAGTAAAATAAGTTTAAATAAGTTGCAATAAATGTTGTCCTTTCAAACTTGCTGTGATTTTGACGAAGCAAATTTACAAATGTCATATGCAATTTCTGCTCTGAATGATGACATAAATTTCTGCCAGTCCTTTTGCTCCACCCAATTGACTTTCACTTTTTGTACAAGTGTCTCCATATATTTACAGATAAAAACACCGCAATCATAACTATTACTTTGCACTGGAATTCCTCTGGTCATTACAACTGGCCACTTATTCAAATTATCATCGAAAGCTTCACTGGTATCCCTTAAAAAAACTTCAATCTGTATATTTAAAGTTGAGTCAATAAATAATTATTTCAATAGTCCTACATTATAATGTAACAATAGTTAATACTTACAATGCTTTGGGTGATGGCCAAATGCATTATGTTAGGTAAGGAGTCATAAACTCTCCATTTCCCCCAGTTAGTATCGGAACAAGAAGTATCTTATGTTGATTATTTATTATAGGTATCAATATTAACTCTGTCTTCTGGATAACATCATTTGTAATATGTGTGACAAAGGGTTTGATGTTACATTGTCTATACAACTACATCAAGAAGAATAAAATAACATTCAAAATATTGTCATGTTAGATTTGTATAAATACAAACAAGAAAACTTTTAATTTTACAAAGTTTACCCAGTGGCATGGAGAAACATATATGTGTGATATATATAGATGTGGTAGGTTATATCGCTTGTTTTCCATCAACATGGAAAAAACAGTCAACATGTTCATTGCCTAACCAACCGTTTCCCAAGGTTTCATCAAGATAACGCTGCGACATTGAAACATGTCTCATATCAATTAAAAGGTCACTCCTGCATTGGAAATATAAAATTATTTCAGTTTAAAGTTACAAAATTAATGAAGAACAACTAAAAAATTAGGTGAACTAACAAGCCTGTGTATTTTCTACAGCATACATCAATTGTTTCTCACATATAATTTGGAATTTCATCTCTAGCAGGAAACTCGATCACTAGTGATGCTGGCTAAACCTGTAAGATAATAAAATCAGAATATTTATTGCTCATATTTAAATACTTTAAGAAAACATTCCATACCTTGTCTGGATAGTCTTCACTAACATAATGACTGACTGGTTGTTGCTCCTTCTCTTCTTTATGTACAAATGCAACCTCTTCTTAGGGAGATTTGGGTTGTTGGTCTACACCCGCTTCTTCTTTCTGTACAATTTCAACTGGTTCCTTTTTGGTTTTTTTTTTCTATTTCTCTAAAAAACAACATATGGCGAACTGAGAGCCTTCTTTCTTCTATTTGCTCTATCCTTAAACCGTTGGATCAAGCTTCTTTGTGCGGACTATTTCACCCATCTTCTCGGCAATTCCCCATATGTTTGTTTAATTGTTTTCTCTACTTTCACCATGACACTTTAAGTCGGTCACCGTATTCTCTAACTTTGTCAATAAACTATCAACAGAGTCTTGAAATTCTAAAATTGTATTCTCTAACCACGCCAGACAACTGTCAACATATACTTGAAAATCCAATATAATTTTTTGTTGCTCTTCCAACAAATCATGAATCTCTTCAAATCCAAGTGTTTGTCCTATTCTTTGACTTGTCTGTTCAAATTTATGACTGACGGGTGGTTGAGTACTAATACGATAAGGTACTATAGAAGATACCTCAACCAACATGGGTGACTGTGGTATAGAATGAGTCTCCCGCTGTGGGAGAAGCTTTGCAGGACTGGAGGGCTCTTCAAGGGAAGTGGCGAGTAAGTGATGTTCACGTTCCTTTACATCAGGAAAAAAATTATACACCTGAAAAAAAATTACAGACAATCAAGGGCAATCAATGTATAACTTGACCATAATACCAACTTCTATTGAAAATTATTTAATTCATCTCGGCAGGGCTGAGCATATTGAAGGCTAGCTGAATCTGTAAAGCATTCCATCTTACATTTACTAGTCATCTCAGCATTCGGGTCTAGCCTCAGGAACTGCTGGCACGACCAATGACGCGTGCTCATAAAACCATAGCTACTAAAATAAATATTTGGTATGAAAATCGAAAATTATGAAAAGAGATTTCAGTAATAATGTGAGAACAAACCGTTAAGAGGAAAACAAAACCAGTAATATATCCAAGTGACTGATCTATCTTAAGTTTCATAGCACATAGGTTCAATTGTTCAATTAAAAAGCCACACACTGTCACAGACCAATTATACGAGCTGAAAGCTTCTACGTCATCGCAAAGAAAAGACAGCTGTTTGGATACTCTAAAATTGCTTGAAGGAAAAAGTAAATTAGTCCATAAAAACTTTATTAATAATTCTATAAAATGATCAGATAACTGTCCTGGGTCTAAATTGATAAGTTTAGTTTTCATTTGTCTTGCATCAATGCTATAAGATAGAGCTTTATTACAGCATGCAGGTAACCCTTTATTGGACATGTCTATCAGGAGGGAAACTTGATCAATATCAAATCTGAGCTCTTTTCCACCTAGCTGAAATGTCATTCGATTAATATCCCAACAGTTAATTATATGCATTGTCAGAATATGATTCTAAGGGTATGGATGGAGTTCAAAAAATTGATCGAAGCTCATGGTTTCCAACTTATTTCACATGTGCTCGTCGATAGTTGGCCAGACCTTATCCAGAGCTTCTCGTACTACAGATGGACGACATCTGCAATGCATTGATTTTGCGCTAAAAAACCTACAATTAATTTTAATGTATGTTAAACCATGTAAATAATAATCAAACTAAAAATCTATTACAAAATCAAACTCATTTAATCAAAATATCATTCTACCCTAAAACTAATTTCAAAACCCCTTTTCAAAAACTCAAATTTAAGATCTTTTAAAACTTAAGATTAATATTCAACATTTAGAATTGTCAAGCACAAAACTTTAACCAAAACAAAGTCTCAAAATACCTAGAAACGGCTTTGGGCTTCTTAATGGGTTCGGTGTCCTCCGTCTTGGAGCCATCTAAATCCTTCTCTTACATCCACCATTCGCCATTTTCTCTGGCTGCTTGACCTCATGCTTCTTGACCTCTTACACGTTCGGCTTCTCCTCCTCGTCCAACTGCACAACATTTTTCTCTTCCAACAAGGTCATACTCTTGTCGATGTCCTTCATTTTAATCCAAATGTGAAAACCGAAACGATACCTCAACGTTCGAAAGGAAGGCAAACCCTAGGTGCGAATAAAAAAGTCAGTGAACCCTAAAGAATTCTTACTGTCTAAATTTTTACCACGGGAATTTGAGCAGTACACGTTAAGTGAAGGTTACACTGGCTACCGAGGTTACCGCCAGGTTACACGATCGATACATTTGCTAAGCCGGTTGTCACAAAGTTACAATCCCTCTGTGCAGAGCTGTGGAGGTTACCTAAACGTTATATACGTGATTCGATCGTCCGTAGGTTACACCCCGGTTACAGATCAGTTATTGGAGCTGTACCGCGGGATTAAACCGATCGGTTACGCGGCGGTTATAGATCAGTTATAGCTCATTTATAATCGAGCGGGCCGGGTCGACGGGTTGCACGGTTAAATTTTCAAATATAGGCGGTGGGACCGACTCAGCTGATGTGTCGAGCTGCCATTGGAAAATGTACGCAGCGCTGCATACGTCTTACGTATGCAATTTTTTTCCCACCTCTAGAGTTTCGATTACAATTAATGAGGAAAAATGACCCACTTTAATTAGGAATTTGGAGCATTTGAAACTATTAAATGTCATGGGAATTCAAATTATATTTTTAGTATAATTATGTGACATGAGAATACGAAGCAAACATTCACATATAATTTTAATTTTGGGTATTCAAAGTAAGTCTATCAAAAAAATTCACCGTTCGTGAATAGCTAATGCTCTCGGTTCTTCCTTCGCAATTTGCTCTCGTGGGGAGGTAGGGTAGAACCGTCTTAAAAGTTATCACTGACCGACCTCCGAGATTTTCTTTTGCGGTCTTCTGCGGTGAAGAAGCAGGAGAAAACAATCCTGAAAGTTGACCACTGAGATTTCCTTTTTGCGATCTTTTTTAGTGTAAAAGCATGAGAAAGTCTCCCTAAAGGTTATCCCCGACCCGTTTTAGCAAAAAAATTTCTGTGCAGATTCCTTACGTGGCTCTACGTGTGGCGCAGGGTATTCCTGAGTTATTTTCAGGTTATTTCTTGATTATTTTCAATAATCTCGAAATAACCCATAAATAACACGCGGTTTTTATTTTTTGGTTTTTTCAGGATTATTGAAAATAACCCAGAAATAATTTGAAAATAACTCAGGAATAACCTGCACCGCACGTAGAGGTACGTCAGGTGTCCAGACAGAAAATGAACGCCTTAGCAAGACCTCCGAAATGAGTCAAACAGGAGAAAAACATCTCGAAATTATCCCAACCTTTATTTAGCATTGTTGAGATGATCCCGGCCAATAACATTTCAAGATCTATGAACTTATTCTTTATGTATGGTGTGGGCTGATCGCGACGTCCCTAGGGTTTTTTTCAGCATAGAATTCTCTATTTTGAAAAAAAAAAGTAATATTAATAATGTTTTTGGGGACGGGTAGCAGTTGTGCGTTTTGACCTAAAGAGCGGCTGTTTGGGATTCAATCTTACCCGTCGACAGGGTGGAGCGTGCCCTAGCTGCTGCTCACTCAAGCTGCTAGTAGGAGCTTCAGCTCAACCCCATGCTGTTGATCCTCCTCTTCATCCTCGCCCTCATCTTTTCTCCTTCTTCTTGCGAGATAATCTTTGAAGAGCGATTTGAAGGTGATTTCAACTTTCTTATCTCTTTGTGAGAGATTTATTTATTTTTTTTCCCGATTCGAGTAAAATATCCATAATAGTCATGTCTGCTTGTCTGATAGTGTTTGATGCTTTCTTAATGTTGAGCTGCAATCTCTTTGGATTTCGATGTTTTAGTTCCGATAAATTGTTTGATAGGATGTGGATGTCATGGCAGCTTTTTTAAAGTAGAATGGTTTGTTTGATCTTGCACAATTTAAAGTGTGGTGTGGAGATCTCGAGCATTTGCAAAAGGTTGAGCCAGAGTTTCATTTGATTTGGTATAGCTGAATCAGTGCCGTAACATGCACGAATAGGCTAAAAACCACAAATCAATCTCCATTACTAGTACCAGGCTATCCTTCCCCCTTGATACTAATTTGCCCTTCATTATGGACGCTAAGATGCATTGTCTTGATTAGAACCAAATTAGGTTTTATCTTTTATTTTTTGGTTGATTTTCTGACCCCCAGCTTCTTCATCTGATGGTGTGTACCGTGCTTTACAACTTGCCACGACCAACTAATTAGTCTCTACTTGCTAGAAAGTGTGTAGTTGTTTGCATTCCGTTATTTAATGAGAAACTAAACCTTTAATCTTTTAATGCTTATAATAATAGCTTATCATTTGGGTCAAGTCTCCTAGTTTTTTACTTTTAGTGATTTTATGTAAGAAGCATGGTCTCTCTTGATTATTTGTTTTTTTGTGTAATTGAAAGCTCTGTGGTTGAGATGATTACATACTTGATTTAGATTCCTATCCTAAGGATTTCATATGAAATGCAATAATTTGGTATTTTCCTTAGAAAGACAGTCCATGACGGCTATCAAATTTTTCAAAATGATATGTTATTTATTTATGAAAATCTACTTTCAGGGGTTAACCATACTTGGAGGGAATTGTTATTAGGTACCAATTAACTCTACGTTAACTCACCTTTGGTCTTTGAAATTCTCTCATTTCACTGGGATCCCTCCTTTCCATTTGCTCTTTGAAATTCTCTCATTTCATTGGGATTCTTCTTTTCTATCAAGGACAATTTTGGTTGTAGATCAGAGAGTCCTTCACGTTAATGTTTTGTGTGATTGTAACGATTCTGTACATAGGGGAGGGGAAACGAAGAATCATGGAAGAGGATGGGAGGGGTCGAGCCAAATGAATGGAAGGAGGAGAAGAAGCGAGAAGATCGTGAAATCGAAGAAGAGGGATTGATGAGTCGTTAAACCGAAAGAGGAAGGGAGAAGAAGTCAGGAAGTCAGAGAAGCAAAATCACATATTTAAGACTTAGACCGACTTACCTGACGAAGTGAGAATTAGGGCAAAAGCGGCGTCTTTGCTGAGTGGAGGAAGAAGTGGCGTTGGTACCATGTAGAGGAAGAGGAAGCGGGAGGAAGCAGACTCAAGCGGGAGAACCGAAGTCTTGTGTGGGTTCGATCCAAGAATAAGACTTGAACTGTAGCCGCTTGCGTTTTAGAAGAAGAAGTTTCGGCTCGTAGAGGAAGGAGACTCTGACGCGCGAATCACAGAGAGGAAAGAGAATTGCATAGCCTTTCTCTCTGGACCGAAAGCTTGGAAAGGAAGAGAGGTCACATGTTTTCTTCTCCGTGCGTAGGGGGAGGGAACAAGGTAACAGTTTAATAATTATAATAATAATAAGATATTTATATATAAAAGTATCTTTATTGAATAGAAATTAAGCATGATTATATAAAGAAAAAATTAATGTTTAAATAATGAAAAGTTAATAGTTAATTTAAAAATAATAAATTAATTACATTTTATATCACATGTTAGGCTTTCAATTTTTAGAGAAATCGACGTCACGACCAATAACAAATTATGCTTAATCGAGGTGAGTACTTTTATTTTCTAGCAATAGTAATAATTTGTCTTTTCTCAAATATATTTACAGTAGATGATATTTATGTGCGCTTTATTTTGATTGAGATATTATTCTTTTTATTGGTCATATTGTTATAGATGTTGTAACTACTTACTCATGCATTTGGTATGTGCTTTATATAGCATGTTGAATTGAATGTGATGAATAGATATGTTTATGATGACTGTTTTATGTGCATGACTAGCCATGATGGAACACCCATTGATGGTACTAGTGGGAGAATACTAATGTACCAATGCACATAAATGAAAAAAGATATTGATATTGATGTCTTAATTGACACAATTTTTATATAATGCCTCCTGTTACAGTTGTATTGATATAAAATGAAATTGATATGATATTGTTATAAACCTCTTTGAGTGGAACGTCAAATGCTTATATTAATTTATAAAGAAGCTTAACTGACATGCATATTATTTTTTTTATATTGCTATAGTTTAGAAGTAAGTATTTACAGACTCATTTAGTTCAAAGTGGTTTTAACTAACTTTTTAGGTTTAATTAAATTATTAAAAAACGAGCGATAGACGACAAAACGTTTATAGAAGACACGAACAATCATTAATTGGGTAATTTTAATTGTACCATTTTAATTTAATTTGCAGTGACTCTTTCATCCGTTAAATTTTAGACGAATATAGAAAATTTAATTCATACTGTCAAACCATCTGTACACGCCTTGATTATTTCCAAGCCTCCGACCGGTTTGTAACAGTAATGTTGTTGATAAAACCATCCACTTCCATCGACATTCGACAGGAACTCCAAAGAACTGTCATCTAGAGCGCATCTTTGAGTACAAATGTGACTCTTTTTATTTGATTTCATGTAATGAATTATCAACATTGCATTTGACCTAGCTATATTGTATGGAAGTATTGAGCAGTAAACAAGTTGACATGTTAAGCTAAACATAGTAGAAATGAGAAAGAATAAATCTATGAAAAAAATAAGAATGATAAGTTAGGAGATGATTTTATTTAGTGAATTATTGGAGTAGCACTTCTTGAAGGTAAGGTGGAAGAATTAAGTTGCATGATTTGGACATCTATTACAAAGGACATCTCCACCATAGTTATCCTGGAAATGAGTTATGCCAGAAGATTTGCACAAAATAGGCTTAACACCTCATGCAATAGTCATTATGGATGAATAGATAATGATGATTAAGCCCGTTGGTAGGTTGGCATAAGGCTTATAATGACAATGTTGTTTGTCATGATGATTCTGAGATTTTGACAAAGGGTTATAAGTTTCCGTCATATATTCCATTTAAATCGTGTGCTATCTTGAATTTTTACTCCTGAAAATTACTTCTAGTCTTTATTTTTTTACTTCAATTTTAACCATTTACTTTATCTTGCTTTTTCAACCATGGAAATTACTTCTTGTTTTCTTTTTTTTCTTTATGCTAATGCTTTTATCTTTGCATCAACCTTTTTTGTTATAATATATATATTTTTTAATTCTGAAAGATGGCTGGGAGAGCCGGTGGGTGAAATCAGACTGGAAAAAAAGTGAAGGCAAGGCTGGCTCCTTTAAGCACACTGCGGGAAACTGGGCTGGTGACCCTGATGACAAAGGCATATATAACCCATTGACTTCATATGTTTCACTCTCTTTGTTAGGATAGTTTTATTCTGCCATGTTATTGGCATAAAGGTTTTTCCATATCTATGGTTAAATTTAAGCTGACATTTTTTTGGTAAGCTTCCAGGGATTCAGACATACCCAGATGCTAGACATTTTGCACTATCCGCAAAAATTCCAGAGTTCAGTAACAAGAATAGAACATTAGTGCTGCAATACTCCATAAAGTTTGAGCAGGACATTGAATGTGGCGGTGGTTACATCAAACTTCATTCCGGTTATGTCAACCAGAAGAAATTCAGCGGTGATACGCCATACAGGTCCTCCACCTCAACACTCACATTTTCTTTGATATTGGATATGCATCATTAGTATGGTCCATATCCTTAACTGAGTCTTAAACTTCATTTGCTATCAAAAGGCTTTTGTTTCACTAGCTATACTACTGTTTAAAGGAGTAGTAGTCATTTTATACTATTTTTGGTTTGGATCTTGGTCAGGAAACTTTTTGTAGTATAAAAATTTGTGATGATGCTACACAGCATGTTCCTGTCCTTGTTTTTTTGACTGGCCGTCAGAGGAGACTGTATTTTTACTATAGCAACCTGTAATGCTGCTAGAAAATATGTTGCAGTCCTTACAAATTTACCGTACCCTTTCTTTATTGGGCCCATATGGTATGACTCTGCAGTTTATTTAACAATCTGTTTTGGTTTAGCAGCACGACATAGTATTTTAGAACTATGGAGGTAGGATTTCTGAACGCAATTTTGTTTTCTTTAGTGTGCTCCTTCACATCCGTGCACTCACACGAGCACCTTTTTAATTCAACAAACGATGAAGTACTTCACATAATTTATCTGAACTAATCATGTTCTCCCATGCAGTTTAATGTTTGGACCTGATATATGTGGTACCCAGACAAAGAAGCTTCATCTGATTTATTCATATCAGGGACAGAACTATCCCATCAAGAAGGATCTGCAGTGTGAGACGGACAAATTGACACACTTTTACACATTTATCCTTAGACCTGATGCCTCTTATAGCATCCTGGTTGACAATCGAGAAAGAGAATCTGGAAGCCTGTATACTGATTGGGATATTCTTCCACCTCGTAAGATCAAATCTGTTAATGCCAAAAAGGTATAACAGCGTTCTATTTTTACAGTCGTTTAAAGGCTAATCAACAACTCTTTTATTTGCTTCTATGCTTGTTCTTCTTATGTGTGCATATTGCATGTAGCCTGCAGATTGGGATGATAGGGAATATATCGATGATCCTGATGATGTTAAACCTGAGGTTGTCTACCGCATAGTATATGTGATATTAATTCATCTTCTGAAAGTAATAAGTGTCCTGTTTCTTACAATTTGTCAATGTAATGCAGGGATATGATTCTATTCCAGCTGAAATTCCTAACCCAAAAATCAAAAAGGTACACAACAGAGCTTATATTATTTGCAATGAATGCACTTCTCAGATACTTCTCACTGAATAATTTGTAATATTTGCCTGAAAAATTTGCAGTTCTCAGCTGTTAAAACCTTTTTTTAGTCGGGGGTTCTGACATTATATTTTCTTCTCTGTTCGATTAGCCTGATACATGGGATGAAGATGAAGACGGAATATGGAAGCCACCAAAGATCCCAAATCCAGCGTACAAGGGGCCGTGGAAACGAAAGGTTTATTCATGATCTCTTCTTTAGTAGTTACACACTGGGTTTATAGAGTAAGATTTAGCTTCTGTTTCTCAGTTGTTGCAACATATGAATATTACAGAGGATAAAAAACCCCAACTACAAGGGAAAATGGAAGATTCCCTGGATCGACAATCCTGGTAAGTTGAGATTTTAGGATGCTTATTTTTTTGTTGTGCATGCTTGGATAAAAGCACTTTGTAGGGAATTGTATGGCTTTTTTTAAAAAAAAATTATTTGGGTATGCGTGGGCTTTGTTTTTCTTATTTTTTTTAAGTATTATTCTCTTAAAGAGAATTTAACAGGTAATCTTGTAAGAGAAAACCAATATAATTTGCTCAGTGTTGTGAACTTCTGAAATGGCCTTAAAGCCGGAGTAAAGCTGGATGGCCTACTGGCATGGAAATTCCCATCCTCACTTACGATCATAATAATAAGAAAGTGTACTAAATAGCATTTCCCTTCATTAACCAATTTAATTACACACAGTATTCTTCAAAGTGTCATTAGTTGGTAAACGTTTTCAATTTGTGAGTAATACTGGCTAGTTCTTTTTGTTTGAGGTGCCAAAATTATGCCCAAGAAGAGGAAGATCATGTTTTGGGCAGATTTTGATTTTAACAATATCCTAAATTTAATTTGTAAATCTCAATAATTGGGTTGAATACCAAGTTTTATGGCGAAGCTGTTTGATAACATTTTTGGAAGTTCACAATCTGTTAGATTTTCACCCTCTTTGATTGCCAGTTCAGTTTTAGTTTTGTGACCTTGCCCTGGCCAATTTTTGTGGTAGTGAAGGTTGTTTATATTGGTGTTGGGGTGGATTGGAGTGTATGGAGGGTGAAGTAGAGCATCGTGGTGGTAGGATTTGTTCATTTTACCCCTGCAATTTATTATTAAAAATATGCTTCGGCAATGCACCACATGATGAAAAAAATTTGTATTGAAGAGAATGTGATTCATTTATAAAAATATGCTGGCAAAAGTCTATAATCATAAAAATATGAGATGAAATTTTATTGAATTCTACTAGTCTTTCATCCAAGGAGAACTAAAACATCAAACTACTTTAAAGAAATAGAATTGATTGCAACTACTATAACTAATCTAGAATTCAACACAGGTCTAAACAAAGAAGTAGTACTTAAATAATGAATATCAAATTCAAATAATAACCATTGCTAAAGAATTTGCTTTGATGACCTGCTAATAAACTAGTTAGGATCTACCAAAGGGTTTAGTGCATTTAGAATTCAAGTGCTTTTTAAATGCAATGTATATTCAATGTATTGAGATACTTGAGAGTTATTTGCTTGGCTGTAAATAAAGTTACAAATTTTGTTGGGCGTCAAAGTTACATGCAAGAACAAACGAGGGTGAATTCTTTGCTAGCACTAGTAAGCACTATGACAAGTGATTTACGGGGAGGGGCACTTCACAAATGCTGAATTTGTAATTCATCTTAAGTGTACGATAATTTTTCAAAATGAATTTAAATGTATATTTCAAAATCCCAAAAAAGTTAAGTTACATTTATTTATTTTTCACTTTGGGATTGTTGTGTTAATGGAATTTTTATTTCATATTTATTTGAAATGCAGTGTATTTGGATTTTATTGTATTTTGGGATTCTTTTGAATCATTATCACATTTTGGTTGTAATAAGTACATATGAAAATTAAATTTTTTTTTGTAGAATTCTATCCCTAATAGTTGGCCCGTCGGTCATATAGGCTCTACATGTTCAATCTGTGCAAGCAATTCGATGCAATACTTTGGGAACTGACGTGAGTCTTTGGGAATCCGCTTGAATGGGCGGCTAAAGGGCTGGCTTGATCGGCCTAGAGAGGTCCAGCCTTCTGTTGGATCGTCTGGCCTTCCTATGGGGTGGGATTGGCCGCCCACCTTACTCCCCTTTCCTTCTCAGCTTGCCGCTAATCCACTCCTCTTCCTTTTCTGGTTGTCGCCCAAATGTGAGCGCCTCTCGTTCCTATTTTACCTATTAGCTTTTATATGTGCGTGTTTTGTTTGGCTAGGGTTCATATTCTTGTATCATTTATTTCAGATTTCTGTGTGAAGTCTTTTTCCCTTCTAGGGTTGTATCCGAAGGCAAGGAGGTGCTCCAGCTGTAACTCGTCTGAGGTGGTGATCCTTTTCAAGGTTTTTTTGGGGTGCTTTGACTGCAACTCACTCCCACAAGGATATTTATCCTTTCGTCTTCTCCTCATATGCTCGCTTCCATCTTCTCTACCTTCTCACCCTTCCCGTTTCACTGCCGCAAATCCTCTGCTCCCAACCTGTTGCTACTCCCATCCCTGTCCAGAGTCGCTGCTGCCCAACCGTTGTATCACAATTCCCCTACTCTCCTTCGCTGCTTCCTCTACCTTGATCTTAGCTGCCAACCCCTGAACCTTCTTTCTGCGTGCCGCTGGAATCCCATACCTCCGCTACTTGCTGCACCCCTTCTTACATACAACTCTCTGTTGCTGATTGCAGCTCCCATCCAGTCACTTGCTATCCGCCGCTGCATATCCACTTTCCTTCCGTCTTGCTCTCGAGCTGTCGTCTTCCACTCTCGCACTCACCCTAGAGAGTCGATTATGATTGTGTTGTTATTTTCTTATTATCAAGGGACTTTGTTTGGAATCCATTTACTTGATATCTGCCACTACATATCCCCCTTCCTTCCGGCTTGCTCTCGAGTTGCCGTCCACCATTCTCGCCCTCACCCTAAAGAGTCGATTATATTTGTGTTGTTATTTCATTATTATCAGGAGTCTTTGTTTGTAATCCCTTTTGAATTTCAGTAATAATATTTTCATTTCTGTTGAAGTTTGGGTTAACTCTAGTATTAATTGGTATCAGAGCTAGTCTAACCCTAGTCCTATCCTAAGGTTTCTTAGAATCTGCCTTTACCCCCCTCTCCCAACCATAAAGTTTTCTTTCCTTCCCCAAACCACTCCTTCCAAACCCAAAACTTAATCGTGCCATTTTGGAGATACATGTCGAACCCTATCCGAGAGGAGATATAGTGGGAGATCCATCGTTTGTAACAAAGAATTGTAGGGTTGGATGATGGGAGCCAATGAGAAATTACCCTCGATTGTGACCTAGAGAGTCGAAAGGGAGATTATGACGAGGATCTAAATTCGTTCTATAGGGAAGATAACAACGACGAGGAATATCATCCACGCCGCTTTGGAATTCAATATCAGAGGAGGCCGAGAGAAGAGACCATGTATGAAGTCCACAAGGACTTTGACGTCAAAATGGATCTACCAAAGTTTGAGGGAGGTATGGATCCGAATGTGTTTTTTAATTGACTTCATTATGTTGAAAGGATTTTCGAATATAAAGCTGTGCCTGAGGATTAGCAGGTCAAATTAGTTGCTATCAAGTTTAAAAACAATGCTTCTTTGTGGTGGGAGAACTTACAAAGAAAAATGAAAAGAGAAGTCAATGATATAATTACCGAGTGGAATAAAATGAAGAAAGCAATGTAGAATAAATACCTTACATCTCATTGCCGCTAGGGCATATTTTTGAGGCTCCACCACCTGCAATAGCGAGACCTTTTAGTGGAGGAGTTTGCAACTTTGTTCGTCTACTTGTAGATGAAATGCAAGCTGAACGAGCATGAAGAGCACACTATAGTCCGATATCTTGGGTGCCTGAAGCCCGCTATTAGCAATGTAGTACAATTGCAGCCTTATCGGTCGCTTGGGGATATCCAGACCTTAATTTTGAAAGTGAAAAGATAGCAAAAAGAGAGCAAACAACCACCACCAGTCAAACAACCATCCACAGTTGACGATACCAGCAGGAGCACACCTCAGGGAGTTAAGAAAACTGGTTTGGATGAAGGATAGAGCCACTCTCGATGAAAAGAATCCTGAGAAGAGAAGCACGCCTACTACAACCCCCACCAGGCAATGCTTCAAATGCCATAGATATGGCACATCGCCTCTTGCTATCCGATAAGCTGAGTTGCATCTTTCACTGAGCGGGTTGTGGAAGAGGTTAGCAACAAGGAGACCGCTGAGGAGCACGACAAGGTGCATCACCTTCCATCTGATGAGGGCGAGATGCTCATGGTTTGACGGGTCCTACAGGCCGAAGATACGAGGGATTCACAGAGGCTTTATCACAATATATTCTACACACGTTACACTACGAACATGATAGTTTGCGGTCTCATCATCCATAGAGAGAGTTGTAAGAATGTGGCTTCTTCGCAAATGATAGAGAAATTGGGTATGATGACTCAGAGTCACTCCCAGCCCTATTATCTGACGTGGTTGAAGAAGGAAAACAGGGTCAGCATTGATTGGTGTCTCGTGTAGTTTTCGATTGGGGTTCAGATGCAGGATCATATGCGGTGTGATGTGGTCCCCATGGATGCTTGTCACTTTTTGTTGGGAAAGTCGGGGCAATTTGATTGGATGACTCAACACAATGGATTCAAAAACCCATATTCCTTCACTAAGGATGGAAAACACAGTCCTCTCTTTGGTGGAGCATGAGATCTTAGGCGCCCTTGCAAGCAGAGCAGCGCCGATAGAGCTAGTTTTGGTGATGACAATGGATGAGAGGACTGGGTTACATGCTCCAGACTCGGGATAATCACGACAGAGAGCATTGTGGGATATCACGATCAATATCTTACCACCATGAACACCATCGTTCGGAGAGGTTCAATCTACTCTCACCTCAAATCGGGTTGAGTTGACTGCAGATTGCTTTGGGAGTATTTAGCAGCATAGACAAGACACACAAACTTAGTGCAATTCAGTAGCGGACCCCTAGAAGAGCGGATTGATATGAATGTATGCTCGCAAGTGGAGAAAATTCCTCCGATGCATTGGGACATAGTGCGGGCGATAGTGGGTTCAAGGTACTACTAGGACCTCAAAAAAGGGCCAGAAGCTTCTATGAATGAGGTTGAAGCTTCTCTAGCCCCAAGAGATTGACGCGGGGCATTGGGAACTGACGTGAGGCTTTGGGAGTCTGGCTGAACCGAACTAGAGGTCCGAGTTCAGGCTCCTGCTGGACTGATTGACCTTCCTTTGGGGCGGGATTGGCCGCCCACGTTACCCCCTTCCCAGCTTGCTGCCAACCCTCTCCCCTTCTGATTGCACCCAAATTTGATGGCCTACCTTTCCTATTTTACCATTAGTGATTATATATGTGTGGTTTGTTTGTTTAGGGTTCAAATTACTGTATGTTATGTTTCAAATTTTTGTGTAGAGTCTTTTCTCCTTCTCGGGCTATATCCGATGGCGAGGAGGTACTCCTACTAATACTCTTCTGATGGTGATCTTTTCTGAGGGTGCTTTGGTTGTAACTCGCTCCCACGGGAATAATCCTTCTTTCATATTCCCCTCACTTGCTCAATGCCATCTTTCTGACTTCCCACCCTTTTTGTTTCACTGTCGCAAATCCTCTGCTCCCACCTTGTTGCTGCAACTACTCCCATCTCAGTCCACAACTGTTGCCGCCCAACCTACTGTATCGCAATTCCCCTACTCCCCTCCGCTGCTTCCCCCTCCCATGCTCTTAGCTGCCAATCCGTGAATCTCCTTCTTATGGGCCGCTGGGATCCCAAACCACCCCCGCTACTTGCCACAACCCTTCTTCCAAACAACTCTCTGTTGCTGACCACAACTCCCATCCGGTCACCTGTTGTCTGCCGCTGCATATCCACCTTCCTTCCAACTTGCTCTTGAGCTGCGTCCACCTCTCTCGGCCTCGCCCTAGAGAGTCAATTATGTTTGTGTTGTTATTTCCTTGTTATTAAGAGTCTTTGTTTGTAATCCCTTTTGAATTTTAACAATAATATCTTCATTTCTGTTGTGGTTTGGGTGAACTCCGACATCACTATTGGAGGGAGTTTTCGATTTCAGATTTATTCTTATTTTATTACTTTCTTATCATGTTGTCTTTTTTTCGTTGTTTGTTTTGTATTTTATAAGTTGTAATAGTTTTAAAGCCGTCCCCTATATAATAGGGGAAAGTTTGTAATTTGATAAATATTTTAAATAGGTGAATAATGTTTCTCTACCTTTCTTCATGGTATCAGAGCTTCATGCTTTGTTTTGACAGGATTAGGGCATCTTTCGTCTGCCTACATTGATTGGCGCTGTCAAACGCTTCGTCTGGATTGCTAATCTCGTATGTCTGCGTCAGTTCTGTAGAGAATGGTTTGATTGGATCGCTCGTCGGTCTCGACTGCGTCGTTGGGATTCTAATCTACATAATTAGCTGATTTCGTCTGCTTAGGATGAAGCTGACGATTTTGTTGGCCCCTTATGAGCAAGAAAATCATGTCAGCCTCTATTGTTGTCGACTTGGTTCCCTTTGACTGCATTGTTCGTCAGTCTTTTCTACTGCAAACCCCCTTTCTGCTCGCTCATAGAACCGTTCGAGCCTCTCCAACAACCGTTTAACAGCCGAAACCTTCCCTGCAGCCACCAAAATTTATCCAACCAACGTGCAGACCCTTCTCTGCTCCTTATCATACCAGTTGGATTCCTGCTAAAGCTGCAAGTATAGTATTTATGACCAATTACGAAATGAAGATGTCTAGTTTTACTCCAGAGGATAGTTCTTTATCGCAAAACATAAACTCAATGGTCATAAATTTTTTTAATGATCCCGATCTGTGTTTATGTACATTTGTGGAAAAGAAAAAGGTGAACATCTCACGGGAGATGACACAATTCCTGAGCTCATTGATCCTAACAATTGCTCATGGAAGATCCAAAATCATATGGTCCTGTTTTGTTTGATTAATTTTATGACCACAAAAGTTGGAGAAATTTTTCTATTTATAGGACAATACAGAAGATCGGGGAAGCAGCTCGTGAGACGTATTTTAGTGCCGAAAATACTTTAAAATTATTGAAATTGAGACAAAACTGTATAAGCTCCGATAGGAAAAGTTAAGTGTTACTCGATACTTCAACACACTATCAAGGTACTGGCATATGTATGGAAGTTCCGATAGTATGATGTATAGAACATTAGTGGAGAAGAAATGGATTATCAAATTTTTATTGGGTCTCAATAGAAGTTAGACGAGGTCAAAGGGAGAATCATGGGGATGAAGCCTTTCCCTAACACTAGGAAAGCCTTGATGACATGAAGTGTGATGTTGATGGCAAGGTAAGACCAAATGATTGCCAGAAGGCAGAGTCACTTGTGAGGGTCTAGCATCATGAGGGCTATTTTTTCCTGTGAACTTCATGTGCATTCGCGCGGTGTATTTGAAACTAGTGCAAATTAGGCAAATTTTAAATTCACTAAAAATCATCTATTGCAGTATTCAAAACTCAAAAAATATTTTGAATTTGATTTACAAACAAATACTGAGAAACTTAAAACCTATGCTTTTAGAATGTAGTACACCCAAAACCCCTCCAACCAAACATTCAAAAATGTACAACCTTGCAAATGTGTTTCACTCTGAACTAAACAGCTCCTCAGATGAAAAACAACAATATATCCATTAAAGAAAAAAATGGTTTTCAGGCAAACACAGTATATATATAAAGGAATGGTATGAGAGTATCACACTCTCCACCGGGGGAATCAAACCTCACACCAGAGGGGATTTACAACTGACAAGTAGATGCCCGACCAACTGATCTATGTATATATATATATATATATATATATATATATATATATATAATACTTAATTGCAATCAATGAAATAATACATAGCATGATAATATAACTAGTGACATTTTTTACATCAGGTTAAAATAATGTTACATGGCATGGATATTTACAATGATTGATGGTACATTTGTGTTCATAATTCTTTGTATGAAAAATTATAATCAATGCATTTGCGTGCTACCACATTTTTATGCAACTGCATTGTGCGTGTTTTTATACATCGAAAAAAATTCATCAACTATCTATGATAACATATCTTATACATCCAAAAAAATTCATCAACTATCTATGATAACATATCTTATACGTAATCATAATAACATGAACTAGAGGAAGATTTTCTCTCACTTAGTATAGTTAAATGACTGCCAAGATAGTTGTCCTTTTATGGAATCAACTGGCGATTTGGTCAATCATATCAACAACAGAGTAGTACAGCATTCGGATCTCTCACACAAACATTTTTTTATATATGTTATGTCACTGGCATGTGTTGTAACAATCGTTTTTTTTAATATGATCAAAGCTTATTTCCTATCATCAATTCCAATACTAGCAAGAATGATATTTATGTAAACTGAGCTATGCCATCACATGCTCCATTTAAATTTTAAATAATTATGGATTACTTACTATAGCAACGTGGCCATACACTTCTATGATGTTTAAGGTTCGACTCAACATAAGTAGCATGATTGACAATCTATTAAAGGTTCAAGTGAAACTTATAATAATTGTCAACAATAGCACCTCTATTAAAGAAGGGCATTTTTATTCTTTAATAAATAAATATTATTACACCGACATTAAGATTTGTATCACTAGGAAATAGTTGAGATATTTACAGCTCATGTTTCTTTAGCTCACTTTTTATCTCCATTTTACAGAATTTGAAGATGATCCTGACTTCTATGTGCTCAAACCTGTGAAGTATATCGGAATTGAAGTATGGCAGGTTAGAGATAACACGAAACCTAGTTAGGTTAACTTTTAACATCTCTTGTTCTGAACGCACTACTACTTTAATGCGATAATTTTAATTGTAATGAAACACTGCAGGTAAAGGCTGGCTCAGTTTTTGACAATATCCTTATTTGTGATGACCCGGAATATGCTAAACAAGTTGTTGCAGAGATTTGGACGAGAAATAGAGAGGTAGGGTAGATGTTGCAAAAATGCTAAATTCTACTTAAAATTAAACGTCTGATCATGCATGCATCCCTCTTTTGTTTGCCTGTTCAGGCTGAGAAGGAGGCCTTTGAGGAAGCAGAGAAAATCAGGCGAGCAAAGGAAGAGCAGGTGATGGATAATTGGCTTAGTTCTACTTTTGAATGCTTTGTGGTTAATGTGAAAATTTGATAATTGTTGTGCAGGAAGCTCAGAGGGCAAGGGAAGAAGGTGAGAGAAGGAAAAGGGAGAGGGGACATGATCGTCATTATCATCGGGACAGGGAGAGATACAGGGATAAATATAGACGGGTATGCCGATCTAACCTCGCATCTATTTTGATTTTTTGATCAATCTGTTTTGCTTGTTCTTGTGATGTTTATGATTGAATGTCCTTAAAATACATGTATTTTAGAATAGTATGATGAAATTGGTGGGATGCAAACTAAATGCATAAAAAATTATTTACACGCAGGCCACCCGAAACGCTGATATTTACAAATTAAACACCCGGGTGATTTTTTTATATTTGAGTGAGAATTTGAAAAAAGGATGAAAGAGGGTGGTTGATTTGTAAATAGCAAGTTTTAGGTGGTTGGTCTGTATGTAAGTCCCCCTTATTATGATATATTTCAAATACAAATAGTGCGTGATTTGGAAATACAAGCATACATCTTCATTTTACATGAAATTTTTACAAATCTTTGAGACACCTGAAATGTAAAATTTTCTTTACCTGTTCAAATTTTCTGGTGAAGTTCAGTAACTTTATTTCGCACTCTTTTGTTTTATTGCAGCATCATCACCGTGATTTTGATGATTATCATGTAAGTTGTGCTGCTTTGTTTAATCTCCAGCATTACTGTTAGGGGTGTAGACGAATCGTTTGAAATTTAGTTTGTTTGAAATAAGCTTGTGTTCGAAATTGTTCGTGAAGTCACTGTTCATGTTCGTTTCTTAACGAACGAGCCGAATACAAGCTGTTCGGGAACGACGAGCAGTTTGACATCCCTAATATTAATATATATAAATAATATATTATTATTATTATTTTATTATATATTATAATTTGTAAAATTTAATTTTTTAAAATATCATAAATTATATATATATAATTATTTTAAATTATTTTATATTTCGAATATTGACGATTCAAACACAAATGAACACATCATTGTTCGTGTTTAGTTCGTTTAACTAACCGAACGAAAAAAAAGTGTTCGCGTTCGTCTCGTTTACTTATCAAACAAATCCAACACACTCCTTGACGAACCGAACACGATTGTTTGCGAATAACAAGCTTTTTTGACAGCTCTAATTACTGTTCCTTATTCAGTTTTTTTTTTTTTAATAAATTTGTTTTACTGTTTTTCATTTCTTTGCAGGATGAACTGTAAAAGCCCCTGGAGTTGAAAATGGAAAAAAATGGGCGCTTTAAATTTCTGTATTTTATCACTGAAAAACCATTTCAGCCTATTTTATGCTGCTCCACTCTTTATGATGCGCTTTGGAATATATCTGCTGAAACGCTTGGAAGTTGATACATTGGGAGGAGTATGTAGCCCCTCCCACCCTTAATTATTGAAAATGAGCGGATGATTTGATATTTATTTGATTGGTTGGCTTTTAGTTGATTGATTAATCTAAAAAGGGGCTATTTAAATATCATAAAATCCTTTTGCATTTATATGCTTATTATAATTGCTGTTTTCATTATTTTTTAAGGGCTTTTACGTAAATATAGCCCAATTCCTATGAAGCTACATATATAACTCTTAAACTTTAGTTTTATATTTATACAACTCAAAAACTATACTCATTTTAACTTACTTTCATGCCTGAGTAACATCTGTATGCAAAATTGAAACTTAAGTGCTGATTTGTAAATACTTGGAGCTTCAATGGTATGTATGTAAATCTTCTGTTTTATTTGTCCTAAATGAAAATGGTGGAAATGTGACTGACACGTATCTTCATCCTTCGAATCTACCCTTTTTTTTTTCTTCACAAGTTGAAGCTGAATTGCATGGAATTTGCAAGGAATTTATTATTAAAGCCCAATAAATCATACAAATTACATCAATTGTGGGGGGTGCAATTGCATGCAATTTGCACAAAAAAGCAATCATTAATTACTACATCAAGTTGAAGTGTCATATCACCCTCTGGAATACAAAAATTAAAACAATGCTGGAAAAGAAGAATGCAAAAGAAGTAATGACAGAAATGTAGAAAACGAGGGGCAAATCTTCTATTGCTTTTCTAAGAATGCCAGAGCTTCTGAAAGGTTTGGCAGTGCAGGAATTGCACCTTTCTTGGTGGTGGTGATTGCTCCACAAGCATTTGCAAATCTCAGCACTTCCCTTAATTTTTTCTCATCCTGTGCCCACAAAAAAGGTATCAATAAAATATTAGGGGCTGCTCTATAAATAGAATATTTTAATCAGGAAATCATGAAAGAAATGTTGCTATGGTAGAACACCTGCAATACAGACATATCCTGAACTACTTTGCTGAGTAGGGCACCGACAAACGCGTCGCCGGCGCCGGTGGTATCAACTTGCTTCACACTAAACGCATTAACGGCCCCTCGGAAATCCTGCAGCATTAGCGAGTGAGAATGATGCAATTTGTTCCCAAAATTATGGGTAGTAACTCATTTGATTTGTTGCAGATTGTTAAATTTAAGCTGGAACTGAACCTATCTTTCAAATTTTATCTGAGAAATTTACATACATACCAACCAAAGTTCCTATGTATTGCAGGAATTTATATAAATTTTCTTGATATTCTAAACTAAAGAAGACACAATATATTGCAGGAATACATACCTTGGTGTAGTATTTGCACCCCTTCTCACCAAGAGTGACCAGCAGAAGCTTCAGTCCTGGATGCCAAAGGCTCAAGGCTGCTTCGTCTTCCAGGGAAGCTTGGCCGGTCAAGAACTCGAGCTCAACGTCGCTGATCTTAATGATATCAGCCTGGTCCCAGATGCTCAAGATTTGCTCCTTAGCTTCAGCCGCAGAGGGCCACAATGGCAGCCTGAGATTTGGGTCATAAGAGATAAGTGATCCAGTATCCTTAGCCACCTCCAGGGCCTTTAAATGAGCTGATCTGCATGGATCTGTTATCAGACTTATAGATCCATAGTGGAACACTTTTGCCTGGAGAATAGCACTAATATTAGCATAACCTTGAATAAGGCCATATATATATATATAAAGAAATTACAACACGATTCCCACTTGAAAAGCTATCTTCAAGGAAACTAATCCAAAAATAAGGATAGAGAAAAAATTCAATCCTCTAGATGTTGATGTGGACGGTACATTAGAGATTAAGATAATCTTGATGGAATAAACTCCATAATTCACACGTAAAGAATCTCCTTTAGTTTTAACTAATTTTGACTTGGTCTTCTTTATTCTTTCTAAGGTCGCCAACTCTTCATGTTTGGATTTGAGATTAGAATCTTTGAAAGTTTGAACATCTCTTTTTTTTTTTAAAGCCTTAAAGCTTCTTTCATATGTTCGACATTCTTCGGCATGTCCTAATATGCTTGGGACTTCCGAAAAACTCTATAAGGTTCTACAAGCTTTTCTCAAAATTTTGAATTTGTGACTTCATAGGGTTATTTTTCATCCTTCTAACCCTTGTTGTCCCAAAGAAGCATCAACTCCAACGTCCAACTTTACTCAAAGTGCCATAAGGTAGTTCCTAACAAGCGGTTGTCATGAATGTACTTAAATACTCAAAGTGCCACAATTTTGATGAATTAAATATAACATTTTGGGTTTCATTCCCCATTTGTAACTCAATAATAATGCAGGATTCAATTATGATGAAAACTCCAAAATAATATTGATCATGTTATGGTTCAAGTTTTAGATTAGCTAACCTTATATTTTACCACCCTTGCCAACCAACACCATTGCCAGCTATTTTGTGTGATATGGAACCCTTTACAATCGGTTAAATAAGGATGCATTGCTCCATCAGTAATACAATAAGTTTATCCTACTATATACAGAATTTCACCAACCTTTGAAGGACTCAGATCGAAAAACATCATAACTCTAACATCCTATCCTTAAAAAAACTAAGGGCTTGTTAGCAGTGGCTCCAACTTTTAAAAAATGTGATTGTAAAGCTATGGTGAAGAGAACAATTTCTTAGAAACTGCGCAGATAATTATAAATAAATAAATATATATATATATATATATATATATATATATATATA
>NEWO01000002.1:6698743-6729640 GCA_003013225.1 Phalaenopsis aphrodite | reverse complement strand
AAAAGGCCAATTAAGAAGTGGCGAAATGAGCATACGTCTTTGTGTTGTGGTATATTGCTCTCTTCCCTAAAAACCTACATACACCTTAATCCATAGCCAAGATTTTTAGGCTAAAGCCGAGAAAATATTTTTGAGCCACACAAACATTACAGCCCTCTTAATCCCATTTTCCACATAAATTAAGCTGAATCCTGACATTCTTAAATCTTAGAGGAAGTATGATTTAAGATCTTTACACCCAATTCTAAAATTTGAAAATACATTGACCAAAAATTTACTACATAAACTAAATCCCATCAGAAATAATCCCACCATATATCTCAAATATCAAAGCTTGAGCTGGACATGATGAAGGAAATTCTCGTAAATTATAAGAAAGCTTAAAAAAAAAAAATGAAATTAGCAAATGCAAAAGGGTTTAGGGAATAAATCGAGAAATGGAGAAGGGTAGAAGGGACAAACCCTGCGGAGAAGATTTAGATCGAGTTCATCAGGGGTGAGAAGCATATCGGCGCTAGGGTTTCGGTAAAACATGAACTCGCGCTCGCCGTCAGATCGGAGGGTGACGAAAGCGAGGGCGGTGCGGGCTCCACCGTCGAATGTGACGCCGGAGTCGGACACCCCGTTGTCGCGAAGGATGGCGGCGAGCATGCGGCCGAACTCATCGTCGCCGAGCTTACCCATGAAGGCCGCGCGCCCTCCGAGACGGGAAACCGCGATGGAGACGTTCGCCGGAGCTCCGCCCGGAGCCTTGATGAATCCCGGCGCCTCTGCCAATGAAACACCTGAAACCGTCGGAACGAAGTCGATCAGCATCTCTCCAAAACTAACCACCAGACGATCCTCATCATCGGCACCGCTTATAGCCATATCGCCGCCGTTAGACAGAGAGATAGAGAGAGAGAGAGAGAGAGAGAGAGAGAGAGAAGATTGTAGGGGGGGAAGGGGCCTTCTCCTTCTCCTGGATATGGGTTCATATAGAGAATTTAGGGTAGACGACAGATCATCGGCTTGGTTGACATTTTAAGCTCCGCCATGTTCTGAGGGCTTCACCTGTAGTTTTCTATTTAGGAATCGCCATTCCGGGAATTTAGTAGAATTGGTAGGTTCGAATTGCGCACGTGTGAAATGACCAATCACAACCAATGGACAAGACATTTTGGGGGTGGTTTTTTTTTTTATTATTTTTTTCAAATAACGGTCATATTTTTTTTATAATTATATTCTCCATTTTAAAAAATCTTTTTTAATATTGAGAAATACCTTTTAATAAATAAAGATGTGATTTAGGTTTGTGTGGGTGGAAAAATACCAGACGAAAAACGACGTCAGGACTACGGACACGATCCACCGGGAGAAAATATTATCTGGTGTATCGTCTCTATTGTCTGGAAGTAGCTTGTGTCTGCACTCTGAACGCAATATTTACTCGTTTAACTTCAATTTTTTTAAAAATTGTAATGACAATCATAAATATATATATCTTTTTTTCTTCAAAAAAAATTAGATAACTATTTCTAAGAGTTATTGTACCATAATAGATTATGTTGATAAAAGCAACTTCAAACCATAAAAATTACTAGAAATTTATGAGAAAACAGTTTCCCAAACAGAATTGTGACGATGTTGTGAAACTCATAAATAAAGTTGTCTCAAACTTGAGAATGAATGATAAGTGTAAAAATTTTGATATCTTATCATTATTATTATTAATATTATTTTAATTATGTCCCTTGATAAAGTATAATAGATTATAAAGTAGGTGTAATAGTCCTAAATTGATCCGTAGGAACTATTTAAGGCAACTTTTTAAACCATCATCATAATTATCTTTAGCTACAACATGTTGGTTCATGATAAGAATTTTTTACAAGAAAATCTATAACTGCCATGAATGAAACTTCGTTCTCGTGATTAAAGCTCGATCGAGTGCCAATGTTTTACCCATCATATAGCCAAATTTAATTAAATTATAATAAATTAAGACATGCTTTAAAATCCGTGCGCTTTCCTAATAAAGAGCTTTATTAATTGGCTCGTAAAAAATAATTTAGCTTAACCAAAATCAAGGGGTCATTTGGGACTTTTTTTTTTTTTTTGAATTTATTTTATTTATATTTTGATTTAAATTAAAACATGTTAGATTTATGCGATTATTCTTAAAAATAGTCGGAACATACTTTTAGTGTTTTTAGTATTTGTAAAGCCATTGATTTGTAATGAAATGATGGTAAACAATAAATTTCTTTTAGTTCATGGTATGTAGATTTTTAATATTATTCAAAGAGCTATATTTTATGGAATACCCTTCTTCGCACTTCAATACTCTATATAAATGCATGCATTTTATCTACAATCAAATAAAAATTAAGTGATAATATCACGTATTGTAACATCAAAATTGGTTATGAAACTGCTTTTTCCTTGAAATGCAGTATGTGCGTGCGTGCGTGCGTGCGTGCATATATATATATATATATATATATTGTGATTGATTTTTGTAGTAATATGATAAAAGTAGTTTTCATGTTGAGGCTTTTTCATGCTTTATAATGTTAATTATAAAAGTGTGCATATATTTATCTTGTCATCAATGCAGCATCATCATATTAACATCATAATTATCTTAACATTATTAGATGCATCTGAAAATGAGGAACTTATAATCATACAATTATTTGCACAATATCATTGGGATTGGGAAGGAATTTTTCTTAACATACAAAAATAAGCAAACAAATAGATTTTAGACATTAATAGGAGAAAATTAATAATCACTGAGCAATCTCAAAGCTTTTAGATTTAGTATAAAATTAATGTAACATTAATTAACTATAAATCATACACATTCTAAAGCATATACAATCATTCTAAGTCCATCTAACAAAAAAATTTAATCAGAATATTCTGAAAGCCATTGTTTTTCCCATAGAAACCTTACTAAACCTTCGAAAGAAGCCGCGAAGATCGCCGGCGAAGAACAGCCAAATCATTCATATTTTCCTTCGCCGAAGACTTCGCATTTTGTGGCATTGTTTCATTCTTAACTGCACCAAAAGAGACATCATCTCTCTTCTCCTCATTCTCTTCATTATCTTCTGAACAATGGGTTCTTTTGGAGACTTCGTTGTCCGTGGGATTCTGAAATTGCAAAGATCTACATAAACAAATGGATAATTATGGTAGATTAGGACAAAAATGTAAAAATTGTGAATGTCATAATTATATTAAAAATGTGATGTTTGGGTACTGACTTTGATTTTCTCTTCCGCAGATTGCTTTTTCTCTGCAAAAGTTCAATTTGTATTTGAGTTAGTCCTTCAACTCACAAAGAGAAGGAAGCAGCCATGAACATTTCTAGAAGAGTAAAATTCAAACTTGAATACTGGAAGGCATATCAAATGATATTTAAGAAAAAAATGTAAAGAATAAAGATGGGCGGATATGAAATACTGGAATGCATATTAATGATGATGCGATGTACATGTGTGTGTGTATGTATATATATATATTTTATTATTATTATTATTTTTAAAGGAATGACCGGAGGCTATTATACGAGCCCCGACCATCCCTCATGCGCCTAAAAATTCGAGTCCCACATCCTAGACTTGGGGGGAATCGAACTCCAGACCAGAGGGGACTTACAACTGACAAGCAGATGCCCGACCAACTGATCTGAGTAAGCGGCACACACACACACACACACACACACACACACACACACACCTATATATATATATATTACAATAATGACCTTAATTTACAAATGAAGAATTGAATTTGTTAGTGTGGCGTTCCAAATGGTAGTGATCATAGGTATTGGAACAGAAATATGAAAAATATGTTTTTTGATGTTTATTATCATAGTAATGATAGTTATAATGTTCATGACAGGAGGCATGATAGTTACGTCAACAATATGATCTTGAATTTCTGTTATGGTGGTTGTGATTATCATAATTATCATAATATGTAATTATATTATCATTGATCATGATAATTTGCACTCATAATGAAGTGATTAAATTACAGATTTAAGTGGAGAACAATATTTTAATAATCTCTAAAGAATATGAGGGGGCCTCAAGAAAAGAATATGAATTTTGGATGAGCATTTTTTAGAAGAACAAGGAACCAAAGTGTGAGATGTTGGTGGTGAGGGAACTAGACTTAGTTATGCATGTGAAAACTACAATTTCAAACAAAATTATATAATATTTTGAGGAAGGAAGAGCTTTTAGAAGATATACATCTAGGGGCTTCAGATTAGTTGCATGGTGGCTAAAAAATTGGAAAAAAAATTACATCCGAACTCCGGATGTCCGGACAACAGCCCGGATGCAGCGGAGGAGGGGAGGAATCGAACCTCCGTTCTCCTCGCTGCATCCGGGTCGTTGTCCCAACATCCAGAGTCCGGATGTAAAATTTTTTCCAAAAACTGAGGGAGGGATTATTTTACCAAATGTTGGGAATGATGTGATCTTTATGTATAAAGAGGAATAGTTGCGACCATGAGATAAGTTGTCCAAGTGAATTATTAAAAGACTAACAAAGAGTTCTGTGGAGTGAGAAGGAAGAGAGGGAGGGAGTGGGGGTGTATGGACCGAGGGCTCCCCAAAGGGTGTCTAAGGCTAGCAAAACGAGCCAATGCCTAGTGGGTGAGCCCAGGACTGTAGGAGTATATGGTATAGAGGCAGTGGTGTCCAAGTGGAGTTTGGATGGTGGGGAAGAGGCCAAAGCTGAGAGCAAGTGGTGTGGCTAAGGTTTTGAAGTGAGGGTAAAACCCAGAGAGGGAAAACTCGGAGTTTACACGTGGGGGTTGAAAAGGGGAAGGGAGATGATGATTGTGAAAGTGAGAAACAAGAGGGAGTGTAATTGGAAGAAATAAATTAAATATAAGGAAAAAAAAATATCTTACACTTTACCAAAGGAACACGTCGGATGAAGGCCACCAAGCCGTCACCCTAAAGTCCATGCCACCGAGGAAGATACCTTCCATATAATAAACTTCTTGAATTTTCAGTTAAAATAAGCTGCTATGACAATAGTTTTCCACTACATCAAAACAATTACAGCATAAGGAAAGAATCCAAAAGTATGGAAAGTGGTTGGTCGCCGATTGCATTGGGAGTGGAGGAGGCACCATGGAAATTGAAACATGCCTTCTCGTTTTGTGTAAGAGTGTGGGAGGAGAAACAGTGGTGGATTTTTGGAGCATAACTTGAACTTCCTTCAATTGCCTCATAATGTATTTTTTTTTAAATGGTGTGCATTTTACATTAATATAAAGGTAAACAATACAAAAGGTGTACAAAACTATGCCCATCGAGCATCAAAAGCTATGCGATCTATCCTACTCTAAAAGCGTAAAAAGACTCTCCGAATCCTGCTCAAAATAGTACAAAAAACTATCAATTGAGGCTTGCTGAGCACAAGAATGAGCAGTCTTGTTAAAAAAACATGGAGCAAATAAAAATTAACTTGTTTGAACTCCAGAAGAAAAACAATGTCCGGGCGTCCGGAGGGTAAAGATTCCACTTGCGTTGTTCCATGCTGCTAGGGAGGAAGTCTGTGACATTTTTATTGTCTCCTTCAATAATAATACCACAAACCTCACTCATCCATGTTTCAAACCAACTTTTCAATGAAATAGCTGCCAAGAGCTCCACCTGTGTGCTATCCCAAGGTTCCCAGTGACGCCCCGCTGCTTTGACACAATGACCCAATTCATCTCGAAATACAACTCCAATACCTGCCACACAAGAAGGGAGTGGGGCAACATCAATATTCACCTTCAACCAACCAGAAGGGAGGGGGGCACCAATGAGAGTTAGTAGACAACCTAGAGGGCTGAGAAGTGTCCCATTGCTCCTGAATTGGGTGACGGCGAGAAAACAAGAAAGCCCTAAGAAAAGTAACAACAATAACAGTGGGTGTGCCGAAAGGCTTCACATGCTTTTTGGCATTCTGAGCTCGCCAGCATTGGTGAATCAAGTCGCGTCATAATATTGGGGAATGGTGTTATGCATATTGTCACGACTTGACCTGGGGCTTAGAATTAACCAAGGCGAGAACAGACAGTCGGACGATTAAAATTAATTTTCTATATTCGTCTACAATTTAATAAATGAAAGAACCAAAGCTAAATTAAATTAAAGCGATACAATTCATTTTACCTCGTTACTGGCTGTCCGCATCTTCTACAAATATTTTGTCTTCTATCGTGCATCTTTAATCACTTAATTAACCTGAAAGTTAATTAAAAATAATAATGAGCTATATAAGAAAAAAAATAAATATTAACATTTAACATATTATTTAAAGAGTTTATATCAATATCATTTCATATTTATACAACCGACGCATGAACACCGTCTAAAAATTATGTCAATTAAGATACATCAATATTAAAATCCATTTTTATATACGTGTACGGATAAATTAGTATTCCCCACTAGTAACATGAATGAGTGACTCCATCATAGTCAGTCATGAAATAATCTATCCAGATTATATCATTAATAATTTCATATCAATCAACTATAATGCATTAATTATTTCACATTATGAAATTATAAGCATTTGTATCAAAATGACCGATAAAATGTTAATAATAGAATAATCAATTGCATTAATTAGGCCTAATTAATAACCCATAAGACTGGTTTAGAAGAAATATCAAATTGATGCTATAATTTAAGAATAAGAATATTCACCTTAATAATAAACATTTTGTTTGCTATTGACGCCGATTCTTCTAAAATTGAACACCTAAACATGGTAAAATATTATTAATTTAATGAACTATTTATGTATTTCATTTATGAAATCCCGCTAAAATTGCTGTCTTATTACTACTATCATTATTTTATTATTTTATTTTTATATAATATTATTATCATTATTATTATTATTATTATTAATAAAATTTAATATTAAATTTATTTAATATATCTTACCTTTGTTGAACCCTACACAATGCGAATCGTCTTCCTCTCCTCTGCGCGAATCGAATTGCACGGGCACCATGGTTTCCCTCGGTCATTTCCTCCCGCGCTAACTGAATCCTTCTTCCTCCTGAGTTTCCTCCCTGTTTGATAGCGCACGAGCAACAGTTTCCTCCTTATCTTCCTCAATCGCGACTCAACAACTACACCAACACTTGCTAAGCTCTTTGCACTAGCCAAGGCTGTTCTAGAATGATATGACATGCGTCCATGGGAACGACGTCACACCATACTTGTTCTTTTAACTGGTTGTCAATTGAGAACTCAACAAGGTACTATTGATTCACGTGGATTTCAATCCCTTTTTTCAGCAAAATGAGAGAATTGATGGGGATGTTTCTGTGTGGACGATTCCAATTTTGTCACCATTAGTGGCGAGATGACATTTTCACAACTGCCACTGTCGATTATCAGGCTTCAAATCTACCCTTCTACTATACTTTGTGCGAAAGATATTGTGTCTTAAGCCATGACTGATCATGTGTTGGTTATGATTTTAAAACTCATCTTAAGACTAATAATTCACCTTCCTCTTTGAGGAGCTAAAGTGCTTCTTCGGTATTTGCCTCTGACTCCTCTTCCTCGCTTTCCTGAAGGACACCTTGATCTATAAAAGGGACAATTCAGCTTGTGGGGCACTTGGATGGCCTTAACTGTGGCAGTTGAAACACTTTTTAGTTGACATTGGCCCAGATGAGCTACCATTTTCGAACTTCTTATTGCTTAGATAATATTTCAGATTCCATTATATTGGTTTCCCTGTTCTTGACATGCCTTTGTCGGTAGTTGTAGTTGTCAATGTTGGTTTGTATGAGGGTTGCCGTCGGAAAAAAAGACCGTGGTCTGATCTGTTTCTATTGCTTTTTTACTTTTATGGCCAAGGTTTGGACGTCACCCAACGACCAATAAGACTGCAATTTGACTATATTGCTAAAGGCAGACTTAAGGCTTTGAGGTAGCGAGTGATTATGTGTTCCTTCTGTTCGACCAACTTGCACTTCATTTATAACTGGTGAAATTTGGCTGTAAATTCTTCTACTGACAAGTCTCTCAGCTGGAGGTTGTGAAGCTACAGGAACATACTTTGGCGGTAATACAGTGACAAATATTTTCACAGTAGCACTTTCTTCATGTTGTCCCACATTGCGATTTTGTCACTATCATCTCTCGTTCGTTATCGTTGTAGGTTGTGCCACCATAATGAGGGCTGCTTTTTCAGTTTAAAAGTTGCTAGTTTAACCGGCTTATCTGCAAGTATCTCCTTACATTCAAAATTTCTTTCGACTGCTCCCAACCAGCTTAGGAATTCATCGAGATCCATACATCCATCAAATTCTGGGAGATCTATTTTAATGCCAAAGTCGTGGTGGCCTCAGGTTCTCGTCGTCTCCTCTGGGGTATTGGATGCCAAAACGGCGTGGACGTTTTTCTTCACCGCCAATATCTTCCATGAGGAAAGGATTCAGATCTTCGTCCCTGTCTTCTCGTCGATCTCTAGGTCATGATCGAGGGTAACCTTGCCTTGGATTCCTTTATCTAGTTATGCCAATTGTTGTTGTAGACGACAACTTTCAAGCTGTATCACATCCCAGGTGGGGTCCGGTGCGTTTCTCCTGGGAGCCATAGCAAATGGTTTAGGGAATAAGACAACAAGGAGAATGGAGGAAAAAAAGAGGGACAAAAAGGTATGACGAAGAGAAAAGAAAAGGGAGGGAAAGAAAAGAAAAGAGAAACAAATTTTGGTTTGGTTGGTAGTGCGGATGTTAGGAACCCTAGGATAGAACTAAATTTGGGCTAACTCTGATACCATATGATACCGAAGTTAACCAAACCATGATGCAAGATGACAAATATTATTGCTGAATTAAGACAAAGAGACAATAAAAACACAAAAGAAGAAGAAGAACTACCACACAAAGAAAGAGTGCAGGCATATTACAAACAAACAACACAACAAGAAGACACAATGCTCTTGACGAGGAGGGAGAGGGAGTCTGGTGTGGAGGTGCAAGGCAAATGGATGCACTTAAGGCCGGACGGGTGTTTTGCTGCTGTGAAGGGGTGGGGCAGCAAATACGACAACAAATCAACGATAGTAGAGGCGTTGAACTGCAACTGGAGGAAATGGAGATGACGTTGATGGCTAGAACTTGGTGATGTAGCTGATGGCGGCTTGTAGGAGGCAGGGAAGAGTGGCGGCCTACTGGGGCAGGGTGGCGGTCTGTAGCGACAGGGAGGAGTGGCGGCTTGCAGGGTAGGGAGCAACGACTGAGAAGTGTTGGGTGGGAGGTGTCGAAAAGAAGGTTGCAGCCTGTTGGGAGGAGGTGGCAACTTGTTGAAACCCTGAAGGTTGCGGTCTGCTGGTAGGGAGGCGGTAGCTAGCGAGAAGCTGGATGGAGGGAGGCGGCAAAATGTTGGAAGGGGTTAGCCTGCAGGGAGGAAAGCGACAACTGGCTGGAAGGCAAGACAGAGGGCTGCAACCTGCTGGAGGAAGGCGACAGCAGGCTTGAAGGGTTGCGGACTGCTAAGAGGGAGGCACCATTTGGCTGGGAACATATATGAGGATTGTGTCATACTGGGAGGACGATGAAAGCGGGTGGAAAAACGGCCCAGCAGAAGCGGGGAATTGCGGTTTGCAGGTAGGAGCCGATGGTCTGGATGGAGGAAGCAAGGCAACTGCAGGAGGGCAGGGAATGCTGCCTGTGAGTGCTGGAGGAGGCCATGTAGGTGTAGTGACATCTGAGGTGCAGGAAGTAATCAAAACGACTGAGATAATCACCACCTCGAACAGGGTTACAGCCGGAGCACCTCCCTTGTCGTCAGATATAACCCTTAAGAGTGAAAACACTAAGATAATGTTGAATTCAGATTAAAAAATGAGATGCCTAACTCTAAGCATATCATCCCTTATTTATAAAGAGACTAGACTTATTTTAGGTAATAAGAAAGGAGAATAAAATATAATCAGGATTTCAAATTTTAGGAAAGGATTTAATATAAGGAAGGATTTAAAATAAGAAAGGAGAATAACGTATAATCGGGATTTCATATTTTAGAAAAAGATTTAAAACAAGAAAAGTGCTAGGAAGTAAGGGTTGAGGGGGAGAGAAAGGAAAGGTGAGGAAGGAAAATTACCAGCCGGCCCAATTGTCTTCATCCTCTCAGACAATTTCATCTCAAATGTTTGTATTGGTGATAAAAACCTAAAAAGAAGTACTGGTTTTTTCTCCAATGTTCCCAATGTGTTTCCCATTTCTATGGCATCAACTCAGATGGCAGAGGCTATTCCTTTCATTCATAAGCTTTGTGCTGTTATCATATTTCAAAATTGATGACAGTTCATGCTAATATTATAATTTTAACAATATTGCTAAAAGTCAAATTTTAGATGTTATTCGGCCTGTCTTGCATTAGAAGAAAGCTTCAACCATGAAGATGATTACAAACAAAAGTTTCTAGCACAAAGTTGCCAAACAATCATCGGTTTTCAATATGGATTCTTGATAGCTTAGTTAGAGGATCATTAAACAATCATTGATAATTTAGGAGTGTCGACGAGCCCTAAATTTTGCATGAAAGAAGGTAAACAAACCCAGAAGAAGATAGTCGTTGAAAGGGGGCAGACTCACTTTAACAAGGCAAAAATGGAGATGACTTTATTGAAGTGGAAGATCTTGGCCTTGAAGACAAAATTTTTATTTTAAAGTCCAAATTATAAATTAAAAGAGATAAGAATACAACATCGAAGTCGGCTTTAATAATTTTAATATACTAAGGAAATAGCTCGAGAAAGTAAAGGAATTTAATATGCTAGCAAAGAATTTTAAGAAGATTTAAGACTTCAACTCCACCCAAAGGCTAACAAGGATCAAGCCAAAATTGTAGTTCCAAGCCTGATAAGCATAAGATTTAGTTAACTATGGCAGCCCAACCCAAGAAGACCTATCAATTGAAATTTGATTGCTAGTTAATTCATGATATGGAAAAATAAATTTACTTTTCCACTTATTGTGGTTTCACTTCTTTCAATGATAAGATTAACGAAGTAATAGCATTTATAGTAGAGCAAACAGTGTGGTCAACTTATATTCATCAGCATTTCAAGCCATCCCATGTCAGGGATCCAAGGAATTGAAAAGATCATATTCATTTGAGTGGTTATAATCCTAGAATTAGATATGCTGCAATGTAATCTTTCCCTTTTCTTTGCTTTTTGTATTGCTCGGCTCCAGTCTATACTAAATTGATCCTTTCAAGATCGACTTGTAGTATGAATATATTGGGTTTTCTTTCTAATATCTTAGTTCAGGATTGTATCGTTTAATAGCTCAATTTTAATGGATCATTGAACAAATCATTTGTTTATTTTGATTATGATTGAAATGCTCATAACATAGTTGTGAGAACATTAATTTTGCCACATGGCAATTTGATTTTATTCTACTTCGGAATATTCATAAGCATCATCATTTCAAAAAAGTGAATAATTTTAAAACATTCAAAAGGTCGTTGATACGGGAGCGACACGTTCTGCAAAAAAAGCTGCAACCTGGCTAGCACTCTTGGACGAACCAATCCAAGCTGGGTACCCGGTGAGGAGTCGGTCGACCCTCTTGGGCCACTCCTAATTATCTTATTATTATATATTTGTTTTCGTAGAAATCTAAGATTAGTTTTTCGTGAGTTTTGTTTAGGACAGCTGCCGACATCCGTTTCTACCTAGGGCTGCATCCAAGGGTTTGAGTGGTGCATCGGTTGTATCTCTCTTTAGAGATGTTGAATATCTTCCTTATCTCCTTCCACATTCTCCCACGTAGCTCCAACCTCCCTCCTTTGCTGCAGCTGCCTCCGAAAAGTCGCCATCGCTGTTTTTACTGCCGTTTTTCCAATTCCAGACATCTGTCCTCACTGCTACTGCTCCGGACAGCCATCTTCTAGCTGTCCTGCAGTCCTTGGCATCTGCCGTCGCTGGCAACATCATTCCCTCTCGTTGTCGACGACTCGAATAGCTATTCCCGGCTGTTTTTCTGCTGTTTCAGCCATCCAGACCCCTTTTTCCTACAGCCTTGTGGCTGTTACGGTCACCACTACCGTCCCCTCCGCAACCGTACTGCTATCCCTGCTTGTCACAGCTTCCCACGCACCGTTCCTCCCTTTCCACGAACCACCGCCTCCGGAACCCGCGCCCTACCCCTTCCCATTTGCTGCCATCATCCAGGACAGCTGCTCCACGTTGTTATCCCCTGCATGCTTGCTGTCTCGAACCCAGGGAACCTCTGTCTTGCTGATTTATGCTGGCCGACCATCTCGCCCACTACTCCGCCACGTTCCAACCACTCGCTGATCACCACCGCCACTCCAAGATCCACCCTCATGTTGAGTCTGTCGTTATTTTTGTGAGCATATTTCTAAATCATTGGTGGTAACAATCACGATGGTCATTCGCTCCCACGCTGACTAGGAGAAATATTAAGACTGACCTTGAATGCTGGTTATTTTGGTAACAAGCTAGTTGTTTGTTATCTCTGAGATATCAAGATTGATCAAATTACAATATACCAATAAATTTGAGACAAAGAAGGTTGCTCCCCATGAAGACTGGCCAGAAAAGGCCAAGAAAAGAATTAATGTTTTTGAGACAACATCAAATGAAGCATTGGTTAAAATTTTCTTTGTTCTTGATATGATCAATAAGAATTTTAAACTTGTATGCAAAGTAAGAGAGCTTGAAGTGCTAGTTTAATCTCGAGACGTTGAGCTTCAGAGCAAGCCCATCAAAAAAGATTTGGTCGACTTATAAAAAATCTAAAATTCAATAAAGAATCACTCTGTCATATGCATGAGTTTTAAGTTCTTAAAGATTAGGATGAGAAAAGGAATTTTTTAACAGAACTACTTTAAACTCAATGCATTTTAGAAATTTGCTAAAGGGTCTTCCCCATCATAATTTTGTTCTCATTGCTTCCTGTTTGGAGGTCTAAGGATGCAATCCATTAATGTGCCACTGAAATCAGAGCAACTCAATTGCTCGACTTTTAACTATAATGTTCAATTTAATGTTGTTATAATATTGAGTGGTCATTGATCAAGACTTAGTTGAGCAACTCTCAATTGTCCTAGAATTTGTTTGCTCAATAAACGTTTAGGTAGGATCAATTTAGTATGCTTTTTTTACTACGGCCATAAGTAAGCTCAATTATTAAGCATTACTTTGAATGAGTTAGTGGCTTTCATTTGACTCATAAGTCGGCTTTCAATTGAGAAAGAATTAGCCAAGAGATCAACACATTTTGCTTCCCATGGTGACATCCCTTAGAGGGAGCATGTCTCTATAGTAGGAGCACTCGTACATACACACCACTCTAGTTGGTTCTTCTCTTGACAAGAACTTTGCTAAGAATGCATTGACTCCATCCCTCCCTACACCTTTCATTTATTTTATCCTAATAATTTTGATGTATTAACCAATATTTTGAATTGGTTTACCTAAGCAAAGAAGCCAACCAAGGTTCTTAGACTTCGATTTCCATTTATACGTTCTAGGAAGCAACCAGTCGAATGGCTCATCCCCCATACAATCAAGCTTCTACTCAAGAAGTTTGCAATATGACTAAGCCTTTAGATTGAAAATCTCATGACGCATTTTAATTTTCAAACCTGCTAACAAGAACAAAAGTTTGATGGAAATATTATCTATGTACGCTAAAAAATAACAATCAATTTAGTAGAATTTTTTATTCATCTCTTTTGTAGAGAATTTTAGAGCAAAGAAATGCAGGAATCGACACAAATCCAGAAGAAAATACAGACTTAATGAGGTTCGACAAAGATGCCCACGTCCTCGGAAGTAGAGCGGTGACTTTTCTTTCAATTCCAAAAAAAAGAGTACAATATCCCATTAGGGTTATAACATCATATATATACATATATAGTGCTGATGTACAATATGTAATTACAAAATTACTCATGTACTGTAACGCGGGGCCGTTGCCCCCGCACTCCCAACCCACATAAAGAAACTCCTTCGATTGGACAAATGCTTCCGCTCCAGCATCTGTCTCTTTTCTGGTATATGAGTTACCTAATAAATCTCCTCCTTGACGAATATCCAGCCTCTTAGAAGAAATACATCATGAAATTTCTTCTCTTACACACCAAAGTGGGTTGAGCTAACATGCTTGTCTAGCAATTGTGAATATTCAACAAGTTCAAGCAATGCAAGAACTTGTTAATAGTAACTGGTTTGGTCAACATATCAGCTGCATTCTCATTAGTATGAACCTTCTGCAACAGTATATCATCAGAAACAATTAATTCTCTGATATTATGATACCTGACATCAATGTGCTTAGTTCGTGCATGGTACACCTGGTTCTTAGCCCGAAAAATGACACTTTGACTATCACGATGCAACTGAACTCCAACTTGCTCAACACCTAGTTCCTTTGCTAGCCCAATAAGTCATAAGGTTTCTTTGGCAGCTTCAGCTATTGTCATGTACTCAGCTTCAGTTGTAGATAATGCCACAATAGACTGAACGGTTGATTTCCAATATATTGGCCCTCCACTAAGAGTAAACACATACCCGATTTTACATCTTCTGTCATCTAAATCACTTGCATAGTCTGAATCCACGTACCCCACAACTGAAGGATCATTCTGCTGACTGCCAAAAATAATCAATGTCCTGCAGTACGCTTCAGATACCTGAAAAATCTACTAGACTGCTTTCAAATGTCGCCTTCCAGATTTAGACATGTATTTGCGGACTTGACTAATAACATGAGTCAAATCAGGGCGAGCACATACAATTGCATACATCAAGGAGCCAACCGTACTGACATATCAAACATTTGCCATATCTTCGATTTCCTTATCTGTCTTCAGACACTGTTCTGAAGGAAGCTTAAAATGATTTGCCAATGGCGTGCTCATAGGTTTCGCTTTGCTCATCTCAAACTTGTCTAGCACCTTCTCAACATAGTTTCGTTGAGATAAACATAATCGTCTTGAGCTTCTATCTCGATGAATCTTCATTCTAAGAATCTTCATTCTAAGAATCTTCTTTGAATGAAGATTCATCGAGATGAGCAAAGTTTTCATGTCAAATTCCTGGCTCAATAAAACTGTCAAACCAATAGCATTATGCATATTCTTTGTAGAATCAGGATATCGTCAACATACAATAACAAAAAAATAATATAACCATCATCGAGGCTCTTAACATAGACAAAACAATCATACTCACATCGCTTGTAACCAATCTGAATCAAGTAGGAGTCAAACCGCTTGTATAATTGTTTTGGAGACTATTTCAACCCATATAACAATTTCTTTAATCTGAAAACCAGATTCTCCAGTTTAGGTTGAGTGAACCCTTTTTGCTGCTCCATCTAAATATACTCCTTCAGATCACCATGTAAGAATGCAGTGTTAACATTCATATGCTCCAGATGAAAATCTCAAATAACTACTAATGCAAACACTGCCCTGATTGAAGTATGTCTAAGCACAGAAAAAAAGATTTTATCATAATTCACCCACCTTCTGCTGTGAAAATCTCTTTGCTACCAATTGAGCCTTGAATTTTTCCCCATCTTTTTCTGATACTGTTGCTTTCTTTTTGTACACCCATTTGCACCCAATAGTCTTCTTTTACTAAGAAAACTGAACTAGCTCTCATGTGTGATTTTTTTGTAAAAACTCCATCTCCTCAACCATTACACAATCCATTTCTCTTTCACTTGGTTGGTGATAGCTCATTGAAAGGTGGTTGGATCATCACTACTGATGAGAAGTACACAAGAGACTAAGACTTCATAACACAATCTACTAGGAGGTCTTATATTAGTGTCTCTGTCTGTCTTTGACTAGATTGTAATTCTGCAAATTATATGTATTGGAATCACCCAGTGTTGGATTTGAAAATTCAACTCTCTCAGTTGTTTCTAAATGTGTTGCACTGTATTTGAACTGGAGTTATTTTCTGGCACCTTATCTTGATGCTGCTGCAACAAAAACTACTCATAAAAAATGACATATCTACTGATTACCATCTTCTTTGCAATCGGATCCCAAAACTTGTATCCTTTCACACCTTTTTTGTAGCCCAGAAAGATGCACTTGAATTTTGCATCAAGTTTTGATTTTTCATCACTAGGTGCATGCACATAAACATGACAACCAAAAATATGTAAGTGATCAAACTTAACTGAATTACATGTCTATACCTCTTCTGCAATCTTGCCACCCAATGATGCCCGAGGAAATCCATTGAGGAGAGCATGTCATATTCACACTCTCTGTCCAGAAACTTTTAGGAAGCTCTGGATTCAGTCTCAAGCATCTTGTCATTTCAATCAAGAACATCATTATGTTGTGGTGTCTTGCACACTGACAAATGTCTCTAAATCTCATACTCCTCACAAAAATTCTGAAACTGCGAATCTGTGTACTATGTGTCATTATCAGATCTAGGACAATTGATCTTTCTGTCAGTTTGGTTCCGCACCTCGGCTTTCCACAGCTTGAATTTGGAGAAAACTAAAGTTTTTTGCTTCAAGCAATACACCCAAATTTTTCTGGAGAAATCGTCAATATAAGTAACAAAATACAGCGATTCTCCCAATGATGATTCCTTGGTAGAGCCTCATACATCAGAATGCACATAATCAAGAATCACTTAAGTTTTGTGTTTTCCAGTCATGAAACTGACTATAGTATGTTTTTCAAGAACACAAAACTTACAAAAATCGAGTTTGCAACTTTTCATAGCACGCAACATATTTCTTTTATGCAATTTTATCATCACACGTTTACTAAGAAGACAATGACGCATGTGTCATAGTTTTGTATTGTCATCATCTAACTTCACAGAATGAACTCTACCTACAACTGTACTCTCAACATTTTGTAGATATTCCTTGCAGTTAACTTTCCTTTCATCCTTTCATCATAGTCAGTGCACCCTTAAGAAATTCTGATAGTTTCCATATCTTAATCTGTTTTAGGAATAAAACCATTTGTATATAAAACACCCAAGAAAATCAAATTTTTCTTCAAATCTGGAATATATTTGACATCACATAATATTCTAACAGTTTCATCATACATTTTAATCCTGATTTCACTAATACCAACTTGCAACATCTATCATTACCTAAAATACAGAGCCAAAATTAAATAACATGTATGAAGTAAACCACTCAATGTAAGGTGTTATGTGATGAAAGCATCATAAATCAAGAATCCATGCATTCATGAACTGAATTGATGACACTGAAAGCATATCATCATCACTGTAATCTGAATTGTCACTCTACACCACATTTACAGATTTTGATGAAGCATCACGTTTCTTATCAGTCTGCTTATTGAGTTTTGAATAATCTCTCTTTATATGACATGACTCATTGCACTTATATCAATGAATTGTCTTTCTGCCTTTGAACTTTGATATGAAATTTCATTTTCCAGTACTCTCCTTCTCTTGCTACCTTCCAAAATCCTGATTACCCTTAACATATAAACTATCACCGTGAGAGCTTTCTCCTGTATTCTGCTTCCGCTGGTTGTGAGCCAATAATATTGCAGTAATCTCATCAACTTTGATTTTTTTCTTTTCCATACATAAGAATAGTCACCAGGTGTTCATAAGAGAGACAATGAACACAACAAAATTATTACTCGGTCCTCATCCTGAATAGTCACATCAATTTGTGATAAATCTGTGATTATTTGATTGAAAACATTCACATGTTGCGCCAGATCAGAGTCTTCTTGCATCTTCAGCCCATAAAACTTTTGCTTCAGTTACAATTTATTTGATTTGGACATAAACTGAGTTTTCAATTTCTTTCATACCTCTCCTGGAGATTTTAGATTCATTACGTGATACATAACCTCATCTGTCAGACATAAATGCATGGTTGTTGTCGCACGTTGCAATTCTTCCCAATTTTCATCTTCCATGGTTTCTGATTTTGTTCCCCGCAAAGTCTTCCAGATCCTTTGTTGCACCAACAAATCCTTTACCCTTGCTTGTCACAATCCGAAATTATTAGTTTCATCAAACTTTACATTTCGAATTTTGCATCGGACATTGCCATTTTAAATTACTCCTGCCACAAACTTTTCTTGTGAATTCCTCTACCTCAGTTGCTGAATTGCTCGCCCAAATTCCTCCGTACAAAATCCTTCGTCGAACAATTGCGTGATTGTCGAACCGAACCTGCGCTGAAAACTCTCGTCCTGATCATTCGAATCCCTCGTCTTTGACCTCCTTGCGCCGAACCGATGGAGCCCTCGCCAAACTCCTCTGCGGAATTCGCAGAATGCCATGATTCACAGATTCGCGTGCTCCTCCTGCGTCGAAACTCCCGAACCCTAGCCAAACTTTTCTGCCAAATCGTCGAATCATTCTTCGTCGTTCCTGCGTCGATCTCTTCTTCCGTAGAACCTCTCTCTGATGTCACTTATTGAGAATTTTAGGACAAAGAAATGCAAGAATCGACATAAATCCAAAAGAAAACATAGAGATTTAACGAGGTACGACAAATATGCCTATGCCTTCGGGAGCAGAGCAGGGGCTTTTCTTTCAATTTGAGAAAAAAAAGTACAAGTTCTCATTAGGGTTACAATACATCATATATATAGCCCTGAAGTACAATATGTAATTACAAAATTACCCTTGTACCGTACCGCGTGGTCGTTGCCCCTACACCCCCAACCCACATAACGAAACTCCCCCGATTGGACAAATGCTTCCGCTCCACTCCGCTCGGCTCCAGCATCTATCCCTTTTCTGGTATATGAGTCATACCTAACATCTTTAGTGTCTGTTTATTGCATTTTCAGCACATATGAAGGGCACTAGAAATGATTAACTCATCAAGATTTTTGAAGGAACTTCAATAGAGAGCCTTATGTTGTATGATTTAGTAATTAACATGGCCCATTTTACATATATTTTTAGTTTACTAGCCTTATGGCAACATTAAGCAGTCAAGTTACCGTCTCACTTTGGATTTTCACAAAGGAAATGAATCAAGAACAACCATAAAAGCAAAGGCAAACATAAAAGCAAAGGCCAAAAATTTTCAATTGCAGATAACAAACTATCACGTGCCAAAATGAACTATAAAATTTGTTTGTGCAATGCGGTCAAGCTTTACTTCAGCACCAATATTACGTTGAGGAAGTAAACACACGAATGGTAAAAAAGAAATCCTTGTAATTTTTTTTTAATACATTAAATCATGACTCCTCTTTGTGATTCTATTGTCGCTTAATTAAAAATTCCTAAACTTCATAATTATAAGTATAAACAAATTTGTAAAGAGGAGTACCGAATTTTCATATCTTGAGGCATTCTCAGGCAAAGAATTTCCTGGTTGATCGAAATCTGATGATTGACCATGGTGACATGACATGTCAGTGTTGTTGCATCTTGAATCTCTTTCCAAATTTAAATGTTTCACATTTATCTGATTCTCAACAATACCAATGTCAGTAATTTTCGAATTTTCTAAAATCTCATCAAGTTCCGTGAAATTATTTTTCGCACAAACACTTGCAGCAAAATTGGTCTCGGTAGTAAGTTCGACATTGCCATCCATTTTTTGAAAGCTCAGGCTATGGCACTCCGTAGTCTCAATATTTTCTGTTGTCACACCAGCACAGGGAGTTTCATCTGCATTAGACTTGGTTGACACATCATGTACTGTCTGATTGCTCTGTATTGTTTTGAATGAAGCGTCTATAGAGTCCTGATGTATTATGGTTTTTTCCAGGGAGGAAAACATATCATCAACCATATTAGAGTTTCCAAAATTAGAATAATCTACACAAGGAGAAGAAACAGTTCTTTCCAAATGCCCTGGTATTTCAGTCGGAGTATTGCTTGCAGTTATAATAAAAGATCCAGAAGAAGCAACTGTTGCATCTAGTGGAAAGACCTCAGACTGGCAATTCTCACTAACCACGGAACATAATGAAGAATTGGTGCATCCTGTGTTTGTTTCAACCTCGTTGATCTGTAGATTTAGCCCACTATATTCAGATGGAGAAGCTTTCATATGCTGACAAGTATCTGAAGAGCATCTAGCAGGGTTGGAGAAAGACACTAAACTGTGATGCTGCAATCTCTGATCGATGCAGACTTCATCTTTTAAACTTGTGATCCATTCTGATGGAATTGAGTTCAAATCAACATAAAGGTTAACACCCTCCTCAGATACCACAAAGAACTCAAACGAAGGGTTTTCTTTTGAGGAGTTTGCATAGGAAGACAAAAATCCAACTTTTGCAGAACTTGGTGAAATTCTTGGTTGTCCAGATAAAATACGATGATTATCACTGTTTGAAACAACATCAATAGATAGTTTTTGGCCATGATTTCTTACTGTTGAGGATTTCCAGGATTCCTTTTTAAAATTTTCATCGTGGCACCAAGAACCATGTTGAGGGGCTTTTGAAGCGCGAATATCAGCAGCAACTGATGATTTTCCGCGCAAGCCACCAAGCTCAGAAGCAGAAAAACCAAAACCTTCTTCTCTTTCAATATTAGATGTGCATCTGTGGACAGAGTTTGCACTAGTATCGCATGCCTATCAAAAGAATGCAAAGCTACATGTAATGCACATAAAATAAGCTAACAGCTACTAAATAATGCAGTGGACAATCAGCTAACATATCAAAGGAAAGTATTGCTAATTAAGGAAAACAAACCTTAATATTGTGCATGCACTCACTAACACCATACTGAATTTGGGTTGGAAATTTTAGCCCATCATTGCCTCCACTTTCCTTAGTGGCCTCGGGCATCTTAGAAGAATTGAGAGAATTTGCAATTCTCTTATATGATCCTACAATTTTTGGAGCTCAATGAAATATAACAGAAAATTACTGCGCCTCCAGCATTTTGGTTCCCAAGTTGCTAAAATTTTATTTTTCCATAAATGTCGTAGAGTTATACCTATTCCAGCTTCTTTGGGAGAAACAGCTTTTCCTTTGGGTCTTCTAGTATCCAAAGAAGCAGGCTCCATAAAGTTGCTTGATTTTCCCATGGAGGGCCCTGGATAAACAGTTGGCTTCTGCAAAATGTTTGATCTCCAAGAATAAGAGTACTATAAAGCTTTTTAAACCACAAGTCTACTTTCATTTCAATAAAATAAAAGGCACCTCAAAAAATGAAGCTAATTATTTGGCTAACCTAGTAATGTTTCTGTTTGTAAAAAGATTACTCTCTCTTTTTCTTCGCACAAACCTTGAAATTCTGTGTGGGAGAGGTTACGGTATGCTAGAGTGTCTTGATATTCCATTAACTCCACATATAACTCAATTAGAAGCCAGTTCAAAAGATCCAACATTAAATACCTTCAGTGCCATAAATAAGTCATTAATAAATAAAGTTTACTGAACATCAGTCAAAATGAGATGCTATAAACTGAAACAATTCATTCGCATAAAGGAAAAAAACCTAGATGACTAGGTGAAGCAAGAATCACTTAACCTGTATATATGGTTAAAAAAACTTGCGCACCACAACTCTATTAAGAAATGAATAATCTATAAACAATTAAAGCTAGATTGACCCCCTCTATGTAAAGTAAAATAATATATATATGAATGTATTGCCACAATTATAAATTACATGTCTTTGATTATACGGGGTTGGAGCTGAGAAGGGTATAAAGAGGAGACATACAAACACTGATGATCAAGTAAACCTTTCACTATATGTCAGTAGCAATTACAACTAATACTTGACAAAAAAGCAAAAAAGAAAAGAAAAATCAACAACTTCATCCTAAACTAGTGTGAGTTGACGCCATGCATGAGCGTCTTACGCCTCACTGGGCATTCATTATAAGAAAGAGATTGCCTTGTTGTGTCGTTGCTCAAGTGAAATGCGAATAAACAATTAGCATTGAACTCTCAGGGATTTATCTAAAATTATTTATTTCAGACTTGTAATTATATTTGACAATGTATCATTTGTATTAATAGAATTAGTAGATATTCTGGTTCATAGAAAGATAAAGATCTTGTGTATTCAAGAAACTAAATGGGTTGGAGAAAAGGTTAAGGAGAATGATAGCTTAGGTTTTAAACTTTGGTAATCAGGTAGGAGTCACACTAGAAATGATGTAGGTGTAATTATGAATAAGAGTTTGAAAAATAATATTGTAAAAATTAATAGAATTGAAGATAGAATTATAGCTCTAAAGATTATTGTTGATGCTGAGATTTCTAATGTTATAATTATTTATGCTCCTCGAGTATGCTTAGATATAAGTTTAAAAGAAAAATTCTGAAATGACCTAGAAGAATTAATACAAATGATATATCTTGAAGAAAATTTTTTATTGGAGGAGATTTAAACGGACATGTTGGTAGAGTAGTAGAAGATATTAGAAATATTCATGGTGGTTACAATTTTGGAATTATTAATGAAGAAAGTGAAATCATATTTGATTTTGCTTTAGCGTGTGATTTTGTTAATACTTTATTTAAGAAAGAAGATGCACGTATTATTACTTATAAGAATGGATCCAATAAAACACAAATTCATTGTTTCTTTATGAGAAAAAGAGATCATCGAGAATATAAGGATTGTAAAGTCATTTCAAGTAAAAATTTAAGTACTCAACATCAATTATTAGTTTTGAATTTTAAGATAAGGAATTGTAAAATAAAAAAATACATTGAAACATTGTCATAGAATTATATGAGGGCACATAAAAACACAAATAAAATTATTTTTATGAGTAACCTTCAAGATTTCAATATTTAGGATGTTCATGAAGAAGCTAATTCTGTGTAAGATAAAGTAACAAGCACTAATAAACAAGTGGCAAAAGATATAATTGGAGAATAAAAAAAATTATAAATAAAAATAGTTAGTGGTGGAATAATGAGCAAGAAAATATAAAACATACGAAGTTGTATTATAAAAATTGATTTAAATGTAAAAGACTAGAGAATTAAGAAAAATATAAGATGGTCTATACATAGTCTAAGAAAACAATTTGTGAAGCTAAAAATTTTATTTTTAGTGATCTTTATAATAGGTTAGATACTAAGAAAAGTGAAAAATATAAGAATAAGCTAATCAAACAAAGAAAAAAAAAGAAAAGTAAAGATTTAATTCAAGTAAAGTTCATTGAAGATGAAAATCAAAAAGTAATTTTCATAGAAAAAGATATTTAACATAGGTTGGTAAGATATTTTGATAAACTTTTTAATGATGTTTCTGAAAATACAATCAATCTCAGTGATCTTAATATCATTAATAATAATAAAACATTTTATTTTAACTGTCGTATTAATAAAAAAGAGGTTGATGAGGATTTAAATAAAATCAAGGGTGAAAAATTAGTAGAACCCGATAATATCCCAATTGAAGTGTGGAAATATTTAAGAGATTTGAGAGCTTTTTGGCTTACTGAATCATTTAATATTATTTTAAAAATTAAAAAGATGTCTGAGGAGTGAGGAAAGAGAATTTTGGTCCCCAATTTTAAGAATAAATGGGATGCACGAGAGTGTGCAGATTATAGAGGAATTAAGTTGATGTGACATACTTTAAAATTATGAGAGAGGATAGTTGAACATAGATTAAGAAGTGATACAAAAATTTCTCATAATCAGTTAGGATTTATGTCGGACAGTTCTGCCATGGAAGTAATACGTTGATTAAGGTTTGATGGAGAAGTACATAGAGAGTAGGAAGGATCTTCATATGATTGTTATTGATTTAGAAAAAGCTTACGAAAAGGTTCCAAGAGAAGTCCTTTGGAGAGTTTTTGTAAAATCCATAAATAATTTTCTTACCATTTTCTTCCTTCCGCGCATTTCTTTCCTTTCATGTTGCTTTCTGAATTCTGGTTAGCGATTTTTTTTCTTTCGATTTATTGTTGTCGCCGTCCCTATTTGCTTGATCACACTGGCTTCGCTTCATATAATTCAAGGTTGAAGGGTAGGGTTTACAATGCCTCATCCCACTTGCTCTCCCTCTTCTCCTGATTTCCCTCCTCCCGATTCCCCTTCCACTTGCTCTCATGCACCGAACCCTTGTGATACAACTGCTAGCAGTGAAGGCAACGAGATTGTAGCTTATAGAGACCACCAAAACTTCCTCCTTCCATCTGCTCCAACTCGAAACCAACGAGGAAGGTAAACCTTGTCATCCTCCCTCTCGCAAGCATCAACTCCTCTGAATCTCGTAAATCCTTTGCCAACGAGTTTCTTAACCCAAGATTTAAAACAAACCAGAAAAGAAACGAGATTTAAAATATTATAAAATTTTAAGATATCATTTTATTTTTGGTACCTAAAAATTTTACTTAAAAATTCTAATTTCTTTCATATCAAAATAAAACAAAAAGAAAAATTAAAGTTTATTTTGATTACATTAATTTATGTTAATAAAGTTCATAATTTTTCTCCTTTTATAAATATAAATATAATAATAATAATAATAATAATAATAATAATAATAATAATAATAATAATAATAATAATAATAATGATAATGATAATGAACGCGGATTAGGTTATATCTAATTTAATACTAAAACTTAATTGTATAATTAATCATTTATATTTCATTTTTCCAATTGGTACAGGACTGATAGTCAGACACTCGAATCGTAGAAGTATTGTAATTGCCGTCTCAAGGTCAGTAATTGTTTTTTTATTAGAAGATAAACATGCTCTTTCTAGTTAGCAGTGTTAACTCCATGTTAATTGCAGTAGATTCATTGTTATTCTATAGGATTATCAGTCATGCCCTTGTTATTTCAATTCTGTTCTTGTTATAGACTAATTATTTATCATGATGACATCATCTATCTTAATTTATTACTGTAAAGTTTCCTGCATATTTGATCTTTTCTTTTTTTGCACTTAGATAAAATTACATTTGTCATATCACAAGCCTGTATAAAATTTCAGCTTTCTTACATATTATACGTGTGGAAACAATTTAGCATGCTTGCGTGTGATGTTATGTAGGTCGGTAAAACTCTGTTAGATTTTTTTGCTAGTCGGACCGACGAGCCAACAGAGTGACGACTCTACAAGAAATCATTGGGTCGGTATTAACCTTCCCAGTTTTTGGATGTGTTAAAATCAACTCTATAAATAATAACTTGAAATTGAATGATAGGAACCTGATGGAAAATAATTGCATGTTTTCTTATGATATGCATATTTGATGTTTATGCATCTCTTACTGTCTTACAGTGTTATATATGCACATGGTGATTGTCCTTATTTTTTGTTCATACTGCATGTCACATTCCTCTTGTCGTTTATGTTTGAATAGATAACTGTTATTTATTGAGTTTGTCAAACTTACTCTTTGATATTTTGAATAATATGTTCTATTCAGCCACTGGTAAGATCATCTCCACCAGAGCAAAAGTTTTTTAATTTTAGTTTTCCCGTTTTGGTATTTTTTTTCCTCAGTAATTATTTTAGTTATTGTATTTTTTTTTTGTTTGAGTAGTTATTCAATATTATCATTTTTAGTTTATTTTAGCTAGTTTTTTATTTTTAGTCTACTTGTATCATTGAACTTTTTAGTATTAATAAAATTTACATTTCATTTTCTTCTATTTGCATGCAACTCTTTCTATGAAAATACAAAATATGTTTATTTTATTTCATCATGTCCTGCATTGCCAGGGTGTATCACCTTCCGAACCCTGAGTGTGACAGTTTTAGAGAAAAAAAGGTGTTGGTACGACTTATATTCAAGTCATTAAAGATAGTATACTAGAGTTGTTATTTGTGTTCGAACAGAAAGAAGATTGATCGAGTATTTTCCTATTTCAGTTGGATTAAATCAGGGATCAACTTTAAGCCCATATCATTTTGCTTCAGTTATGAATGCTCTTACAAGATATTTACAGGAGGATGAACCTTGGTGTATGTTTTTGCTAATGATATCCTTCTTGTGAATAAAAATAATGAAAGAGTTCAGGAAAGACTTGAATCGTGGAGGTCTAAATTGGAGTTGAAAGGTCTTTGTAGTTTAAAAGGTGTGAACGTTATAGATATCTCAAGTCTATTGTTCAGAGTGATGGTGATATAGATGGGGATGTTATTTGTAGAATTCAAGTTGGTTGGTTGAAGTGGAAGAATGCATCGAGTCGATGGTGTGATAGAAAAATACCATTTAGACATAAAGGAAGATGTTATAAGATGATGGTGACAACTGCAATGCTCTATGGCGTAGAATGTTGGCCTTTAAAAGAGAAGCATAAAATAAAGTTAAGTGTTGCCGAGATGAGAATGCTTAGATGGATGAGTGGCCTGACACTTAGAGACAAAATAAGAAATGAATATATCTATGATATGGTTGGTGTAGCTACAGTGGCAGACAAGATTATAGAGAGTCGTCTTAGATGGTTTGTTCACATTAAGAGTAGAATATCTGATGATCTGGTCTGGTGTAGATGTTTTAGATTCGACTTATGTTAAGAAAGACAGATGTAGACTTAACAATTCTTGGGCATATTGTATAAAAATGATCTTAATCTATCAAAATTAAATGAAAATATGACACTCAATAGAACACAATGGAGACAGGTGTAGACTTAACAATTCTTGTTGTTCTTCTTGTAATTATATTTGACATATGTTGTGTAATTTTCATTCTATAGAGTTAAGCCAGTTTAATTTTAGGACATCGGCCTCAACTTCTCACTCTTTTGTTATTGGAGACAAAATGTGGGATCAGATTTGGTTTGATTTTGTATGGACGCATGTTATATTCTGTTGGGGCAACCGTGGCAGTAAGACAGAGGTACGTTTCATGATGTGCACAAAAATACCTACACATTTAACAAAGATGGGAAGTGTATTGAATTTTTGTCATTAAAGGAGTTAGCAGTTACAAGAACTCAAACGGAGAATGAAGCAATCATGCCTCTTGCCACCTTTTTATATGCTATGAGAGAGGGGTCAGGGAGACTGACTTTGGTGATGCTAGAAGGCATGAGACGGAAGCACCAATACCTGAGGTAGTGCGACCACTAATGGAGTTTCAAGATCTCTTCACAAATAGTATGCTACCTAGATTGCCCCCTTTGCGAGAGATTCAACCAGCTATAGACCTTATCCCAGAATCAATGTTTCCCAATTAACCAACCTATCATATGTGGCAAGTAGAGTATGAGTTACAAAAATAGGTTGAGGATCAAATGACCTAAGGGCTAGTTCGCAAGAGCACTAATCCATGTGTTGTGTCAGCTTTGATTGTGCCAAAAAAGATGGATCGTGGTGCATGTGCATAAATAGCGGGGTTGTGAACAAGATCACAATCAAGTACAGGTTTCCCAAATTTTTTAGGTTTTTCAAACAGGAGAGCTAAATGGCCAAACAAAGATGTGTCATTTTCTTACACCGCAGACGCATTTCTTAGGATATATCATTTCAACTATCTACATTTAGATGGACCCAATGAAGATTAAGACAATTGTAGCCTAACCCATACCCCAATAATTTACTCAAGTATGTCAATTTCATGATCTAAATTCTTTTTACAGAAGGTTTATCAGAAATTTCAACTAGATTGTGACATCTTTGATGGAACTTCTCAAGTTAGATAAATTTGCACAGTCAGATGATGCTCAGGAAAGCTTTGATGCATTGAAGAGACAGGCGACTCAAACCTCCATTCTCACACTTCCAGATTTCAATGAAGTGTTTGAGATATTGGGAAAATATTTTACATACAATAAATAATTTTTTCACTGTGAAAGCTCTCAGTCACCAAAGGCATTATATGTTGGCAAATGAATTTACTCTCCATGCTAGCCATGAGGCTCAGAAATTCTTTAATAGTAGAAATAAGCTAAATGGTAGACATTTCTCATGGGTGAAATTTTATTTCTTCGTTTCACTTTGTGCTTAAACATGAGTTAATGAGTCAGAATAAAGTAGTTGATGCACCGAGTCGTTGCCACCTATTACTCCCAACGATGCAGTCTAAGGTCATTGGCTTTGAGATGTTGTAAGGATTTGAATGCGTCTGACAAGGATTTTCAAGATATTTGGATCAACTGTTAGGATAGGTTGTACGAGCAGTATCACCAACATGATGTATATCTCTTATTCCAGAATAGACTCTGCATTCCTCAGAATTCAATTAGAGATAGTGTTTTACAGGAGTGTCATAGTAGGGAGATGACAGAACATGTAGGCAGAGACAAGCCCCTCTCACTATTACAAAAAACTTTGCTGGCCCAAACTAATACAATAAGTGGAGAGACACGTTAGATAGTGTAGGGTATTTTACTTGGTTGAGACTTGAGGACAAAATATCGGGCTCTACATTACCCTTCCTGATCCAGAGGCACCCTAGTTGGATGTGAGCATGGATATCGTGATAGGCTTACCCCAAATACTGCAGAGTAAATATTTTGTTATGGTTGTGGTAGATCATTTTTCCAAGATGGCACATTTTATTTCTTGTCATAAGATGATGAATGCATCACATATTGTAGACTTATATTTGAAGGAGATGTTTCGTTTTTATAGCATACCCAAGAGCATTAATTTAGACATGGACGTGAAATTTCTTAGCCACTTTTGGAGGACCTTATGAGGTAAGTTAGATATGAAGCTTTAGTTTAGCTTAGTAGCTCACCCTCAGACAGACAGGTAGATCAAGGTTGTAAACCACAGTTTGGAAAACCTTCTTAGATGCTTTGGGGGAAAGAAAATCAAGCAATGGGATTTGATTTTTCCTTTGGTGGAGTTCGCTTATAATCACTCTATAAGACAGTCCATAGGCCATAGACCATTTGAGATAATGTACGAGCGGAAACTCTCGTACGCCTTTAGAGTTGGTCCCTATACTGTCAGCTATTGAGCTTAGCGCTGATGTTGATATTCAAGTCAAGAATATTCAGACCCTACATAAGGACATCAGGAAAGAAATTGATAAGAAAAACACCATGTACCAAAAGCAGACCAACAAGTTAAAGAAATGTATGATTTTCAAGGTAGGCCACATTGTATGGATTAGGCTGAAAAGGGAGCGATATCCTGCAGTTCCTTTGGAAAACTCAAGCCTAAAGTCGATGGTCCATTCAAAATTGACAAAAAGATTAATGACAATACCCATAATATTGAACTAACGAAAGATTACAATATTTCTGATACTTCTAATATTATCGATTTGTTGTCAATATTTCTGATACTTTTAATATTATTAATTTGTTGTCATACTACGAGGACTTAGATGTCTTTAGAGGAAAGGGCGAAGTCTCTCCTACCCGGGGAGAATGACATGGGAGCGTTGTCATTGCGCCATGGTATAGCGGGATAGCGATAGTCCCGTGATCATGGAAGATGGGACTAAAAGATCCTATTTATCCTCTTCCTTTTTTTTTCTCCTTATTTTCTACAAATTCCCTTCCTTCATTCATTCCTAGTCAATTCTTATTTTATTATTTTCCAATTGAGTTTTTTTCTATAATGAGACTTTTCATATGTTGTAGTAGGTTTTTGGGATTTCAGTTTGTTGAGTATTTAAATATTGAAAGATTTCTCTGCAAATTTAGCTACCCAGCATGCTGTCACCACTTCCCTTCTCAAGTGGCGTGTCTGTTGCTTGCCAAAAAGAGGAGGTGGATCCATGTCACCGTCTGCACCTCACTAATTCTCCATTCATCCTCTGTTTCCTGTTGGGCAGCCATCAAGGGTGCAGTCGCCTGCTGTTATTAGCAGGAATCTGCACGTTTCTGCTCGCGGTTTGATGTCCCAACCGCTGTTCACGCCCATTATCCGCTTCCTTCCATCCTCCCACATCAGACAACAAAGCTACAATCTCTCCAACACTTTTTGTGCTTTATCTCACCATCTAGGAGCCCTAGGAGAATGTCATTGGTCCTCTTCTCGAGTTCTTGAGCTGCCAACATACTAAAAAACATATAAAGTCAGTAAAATTGATTCAAAATCCAATGGAAGACATGCTCAACAATTGTCGGCAAAAAGAAGGCTCCGTTGGGGAGTAACAGAAACGAGCAAGTCCTTCGCTAGATAACGGCCGATCTATTATTTCAGCCCAACTTACTTGTCTCGGGCCACAAGTTTAGGGCTATCACGGAAATCTGACAAATCATGGATCGGGACTTAGAAAAGGGACGTACTTGGATGCAGGTGATTTGAGTTAAAGGAAGCGAAAAAAGTATTGAAAACCCAAATCCAAAACCCTAGTAGACTCACAATCAATCCAACAAATGTTCGCATTTCTTCATTATATTACTCCACTTTCCTTCAACCCAACCCATGCGAAGCCTAGCGAAAAGTACAATGTGCAATTTTGAAGACAATATCAGCTAAGAAGAAGGCCACAGAAGTTACCAAAACAAGATTCTCCATAGGAATAATACCAGCACACAAAAAAATACAGCTCAGCGATGAAATTGAACTTCTTACACAAAATCAAACTCATCTTAAAACAGCAAATTGATCCCTGTGAGGATCGTAACTAGCAGTGGTTTCCAAAAAAACTACGGCGCTGCCTGGCATAGGATTTAGAATAAGATTTAACCCGGATTTAAGCTAAATCCTGCAAGAAGATCACTTTGGCTAAATCCATTTGGAGAGCAAAACCAGGATTTTTAATCCAGGAATCGAGAAAGGGAAAGAAAGGGCTCGCACGAACTCACCTTCTTTGTACGCGCGATCCCGTCGTTGCCTTCCCACTTTAGCTCTCTCTAATCCAGACTGTATCGCCCGAGCTCGGTTGCCATCGCTTTAGACGACGAGGCTGAAGAGTAGCAGAGGGGAAGACAAGTGTTTATGATTTTAATTTTGTTTTATTTTGTTAATTTTTATTAAATAAGTTATTAATATTTATTTTATA
>NEWO01000002.1:6648962-6698690 GCA_003013225.1 Phalaenopsis aphrodite | reverse complement strand
AGCTTCATTTACATACATGCCGCCCAAAAACATTTTGTTAATGTATATGTTGAATCTCAAAGTATCTTTTAGGTCGCGCCAAAGGAATAGAGTGTTAGTCGGATAAGAGGAAATAAAAAAGACAAGAAAAATTAAACAAAAATAACATTGATTCTCTTAGAGTAGATCCAATAGTCTTTAAAATAGAAATGATCATCTTATTTATAAGTCATAGGAAGTGATCTAGTAAATTATATAATTGTTCTTTATTTAATGGAAATGCTAAAATTATTTATGAGTTCATACATTGTATATATCTATAACCGAATTAGACATATTTTGATATTGCAACCGTCACAGGCGTTGTTCCAAATCTGTAACTAGCATGGGCACCATTTTGTATGTATAAACTGCTTAACTTGGTCATATGGTATTCTTTCGTTCTGCCAAAAAGACATTCGATCGATTGAACTATCTTTACTTGCCATTTTTTCGAGGAATCCATTATGAAGTCTCATTGTCTTCTGGAAGGATTATTCCATCAAGCAAATGACACATTATCGTAATTTGATGGCCAGCCTATCTTCAATCAATAAATCTATATAAGAAGAGTCAATGTTAGGCGGCTATTGTACTTGCAAATATCACTTGTGTTAGTTAGAATGTTAACAGTATCGATGCATGACACTCTTTGATTCAGTCGGACTAACACTCGGTCGGCCTAGAATTCGATCGACTGAAGTTGCTCGATCATTTGTCGCGTTTTTCATGCGATTCATTTGATCTCCTCAAGATTCATGCAACCACATTTCAAATGTACAATAACTAACATTTAAATTATACTTTTTATATTTATATTATTAAATCTTTCATATCATATTAAAATATTAATATTTTAATTTTTAAAAAGTTAAAAATATTGATAATAAGAGGGCATATGCCTAAATTTAACTTTTTATATTTATATTATTTAAATCTTCCATATATATATACCACCCAACTGTCATATCACATCAAAATATCACTGGTGTAAATTTAAAGAAGTAAAATACATAAGTAAAGTAGTTTGTCTATTAGTCTATTCTCGTACAATGATCTCTTTGTTTATAGGAGAGAGTATACAATATATTAATATTAAATTTTTGTCCCTACTTTAAAGAGGATTGTACGAGATATTCTGTATTTTTTAATCATATGAGCATATTGTTCTGCTGTCTTCTGGCTCGATTGACTATGCTAGTATGACTTTAGCTCGATGAGTATAATTCAATCAACTGAGCTTGATTAACTTTGGGTCGGCATGATTGACTAGGTCGACAAAGCTTTACCGATCAAATGATCTAGTCTGGCTTTCAACCTCAATCTAATAATGAGGGACTCATGTCAACCGAACACAATTAGGCTATTGGGTAGCGGGTGAATCACTGTAATCAAATAAACAACTCATTTAGGACGAGTGGATCCTTTGGGATGATTATAAGCTTATATTCTATTATAAATTCTGGACCCCTTATGAGGAGCTTCAGGAGCGTCCATGGGACAACTAGTAATGGTGAGGAACTGGAGTCTCCTCTAAAGTTTGATCTACCAAATGTTAGATCGATGCCTTAACTCGGCTTTCTAGCAGTGGTTAGTTAGAATGCTTATTGGTCTTGTTGTAATCCGATTAGTGCAATTTGGACCGGTCGGTTGTTCTTTTTGTCATTATCTTGACCTTAAGGACCAGATTTGATTGAACAAGTGAGAACCTTGATTTCGGTCGTCCCTTGTGGTATTTTCTTCTATTTGAACTCTTCGATCTCCTTGGAATTATATATATATATATAAATAGTACCATTCCCACATTTCCAGTGCCCATTAGTATGGTAGACTGGTGGGACTCGTCTACAGCAGAGCTTCTCCTGCAGCTGTATATGAAATGCAGAAGAAGATATTTCCTTCTATAAAAACTCCCGTCGCCATTGTTGATCTTAATTTTGAATTGTTCGGCGCTGCATTGGAGCTGCTCCCGGTCTCTTCTTCTCCCATTCTACGTTCGTCAGTGTCGCCAAGCACCTTCTCGGGGTCCGGAATCGCAACGTGCAAGCCTTATATTTTCCTGAATAGACGACGATTCTCCGCTGGCCAGGCGGAGTTTCCATCGGGAAGAGGCTTAGGTATTGGGAGAGCTGTTATTTCCAGATGCTTCCTCGTTTCGAAGAAGAAAGCCGATGCCCGGTTGGATGATTATTCTTCTTTACCCCAAATCCTGAAGCAATATGGAAACCTATGCCCGGAGATCACCCGTCGTTTCTGGCGTGTTTCCACGTTGAGTCCTGGAGATGTCCTGGAGCTGTTAAAATGTTTCGAACCAGGCAAGGATTCGATTTTTATAGTGGAATTTCTATGGGTGTTGTTCAGGTGGGCTCCCAGACAAAGCAAGAACTTTCATCATCTGCCTACTGCGTATGAAATACTGATTTCAATGCTTATCCGATCTCAGATGTTTGCGGACGCTGAGTTTTTGGTTTTATCTTCGAATCCCCGTGGCATCCTTTCCAATCCCAGCGAGATATTTAGTAATATCATTCTAGGTTATGCTGAGAATTTCCTGTTGCAAAATGCTGTTGATTTGTATAATCAGGCAAGGAATCAAGGGTTGGAACTGTCATCTTCATGCTACCAAGCTCTGCTGAATCTATTAGTTGAAGAGAACAATTCTGAATTGGCAACAAGAGTCTGTATAGACATGATAGAATCTGGATTTGGGTTATGTGCTGAAGACAAGTTGCTTAATTTTCTTGTTAGATCTCTATGCAAGGATGGGAAGACACTTGACGCTGTAAAAGTCCTCAGAAAGGCAAGATCTGCTGGTGTTACAGCAAGCCCTTCCACACTTGATGCAGTTGTTGGAGGATACTGCTGTAAAATGGACTATGAAGATGCGTTGAACTTTATGAAAGAATGGGCACACATACCTTCTTCTTCTTTAGGTAACAAAGTAGTTTCATCTATCTGCAAAAAATTAGGTGATAATTATGCTTGGTTTTTTACTCGAGAGTTGAAGGATCTAGGCTTCCGTCCAGATGATATTACCTTTGGAATTCTGATTGTTCAAAGCTGCAAAGAAAGAAAGCTGAGAGATGCTTTCGTTTACTTATCTGAAAGTTTTTCTCATGGGATAAAATTGAATCTGCATGCTTACAATGCAATCATTGGTGGGGTTTTGAAGGAGGGAATGTGTCATGCCGCAAAAGATATTTTTGAGGAGATGGTTGAGAGAGAGATTTCCCCGGATCTATCGACTTTGAAAATCTTACTCGCTGGGTATTGCAAGTATAGAAAGTTTATAGAGATAAAGAACTTAGTGACTGGGATGGAAAACTCTGGCTACAGTGCTGGTTCAGCTCAGGGGGAAAATCCTCTTTCCAAGGCCTTTAAGATTATTGGCATTGATTGCTTGGGGGTGAAGATTAAGAGGGATAATGATGCTAGAATTCCCAAAGCTGAATACTTTGATTCCCTTGGCAACGGGCTTTATTTAGAAACTGACAATTCTGATTATGAAAAGATTCTTGATAAGATTCTAGATGATGGAATGATTCCAGATCTTGATTCTTTATTGTGCAAGGAATGCCAACAAGGGAATCTAGATAGAGCACTTGTGGTGAAAAATGAGGTTCTTCAATGGGGGCATGATCTTTCTCCACCTACCTGCTCTCAGTTTTTGAAGGTCATGTGTAAATCCTCTTCTCATTTGAAAGAAGCTATCTGTTTTCTTGATGAGGATCCAGAATTATGGGATAGGCTCGACGGCGATACACTTAATCTGGTTGTACAATCTTTAAGCAAGAATGGCATGACAACTAGTGCAAAGTCAGTTCTGGATAGGTTGCTGAAAAGAGAGTTACTGGTTGATAGTGCTACATACAATGCTGCAATATTGGGTTTCTTAAAAGAGAAGAATGTTAGACAAATTCATAAATGTTTGGAATTATTAGAGGGAATGGCCTACTTACCATCTTCCGAGGACATCAATAGGCTTGTGAGCTGTCTATGCAAGTCAGGAATGGTAGAAGAAATGCTCATGTTTTTCGATAGTATGACTGAGAAATATAGTGATTTGTTGCCATCAGTTGTCACTGCAATTTTAAAAGAGCTCACTTCTGGAGGTCTTTTGAGCATTGGGACTGTGTTTCTTGATGAGGTTTTTAAGAAGATTCCAGTTTTGGATCCTTCATTCCTTTTAAATCTGACAGAAACTGCTGCATGCCAAAATTCATATCAATGCTTAATGCATTTTTTGGTGAGTTCAGGCAGAATTAAAGAAACTCTACTTTTGAAGCAACAAGTTCTGAGCAGAAGGGGAAGTCGCACTAACTTTGTTTATAGCTTATTGTTGAATGAGCTTTGCATGAAGGGAAAGCTGACGGAAGCAGCTTCTCAGTTGCAAGAAATGTTAGCAAATAGAGTGTTTCCTGATGATAAAATTTTGAATGGCTTTGTTCATGGGTTTTGCAGACAGAATGATCTGAAGAAGGCACTTGAGATTCTGGCTATCATGTTAAGAACTCATGCTAGCCTTTCAATTTCTAGTTATCGCTGCCTGGTTCGCCAATTGTGTGCTCATAGACTATTAAATGGTACATTGAATCTCCAAAAACTATTTGTTCAAGATGGCTCGAAGTCCTTCATCTTTCAAAACATTCTGATTTTTTCTTTGTTTCAGACAAAAAATTATCTGCTTGTTGATGCTTTGCTAGACAAAATGCAACAGAAACATTTGCTTGGAGATACTGACACTTGTAATTTCCTTATTTATGGATACTATAAGTTTGGATTTGTTGCCAAAGCAATTGAAGTCTTTTATGATATGATCGGCCATGGAATGACACCGAATAATCGTAGTTTCAGAACCATAATTTGTTATCTTTGCAGGCATGGCGAGCTTAACAAAGCACTAGAACTGACTAATATAATGGTAAACCATGGCAGAAAGATTGGTTCTTGTGTTCAAAATTCCGTAGTCATCAGTCTCATTTCTTCTGGCCAGCTTTCTGAAGCACTAATACTTTTGGACCGACTGGAGGAACAGGGATTGATCCCTGAAAATGTCTACTATGACCTTATAATTAAAGAATTTAGTGTTCAAGGGAACCTAGAGAAGGCAGTTCATCTGTTGAATTTAATGTTGAAGAAGGGCAGCCTTCCAAGTCAAACCAGCTACATTTCAGTAATCCATGGGTTCTGTAGCCACAAAGCTTTTGACGATGCACTTGGTTTTTATGAGGAAATGCTTCACAAGGGCCTTGTGCCAAGTGAGGCTTCCAGTAATACTCTAATATGTAGCTTGACTGAGTGTAGCAGAACGGATGATGCTAGAAGAATTTTAAGTTTAATGCGGCAATTTGGTTTAGTTTCAGCTTGCAGCATGTATAATTGTGTAATAAGAAGTTATTATGCTGAAAACAATATGGAGAAGGCTTCAGAAGTTCTGCAGGAAATGCAGCAAGTAGGATATTCCCCTAATTTTGAGACTCATTGGTCTCTTATAAGCACCTTAAGTGGTACAGCACTAAAGAAGAATAACAACAAGGGTTTTCTGTCCAGTCTGCTGTCCGGGGATGACCTTCTAGTGAAGAAAAGGAAGGGCAGAGGAGTTTCTGCCATTTAAACAGTTCTGGACCAGAGGTTTTGAAGTTTGGAATCTCGCAGTGGTGTTTTTCAAGATGAAGTTCGTAGGGATATAAAGTTTCATTGGTCTCTTATAAGCACCTTAAAAAGTATAGACGTCGGTGATGGTCTCTCAAGTGCATCCCATGCCATTCATGGCAAAGAGAAAGAAGACAAAATATTCGAGAAAGGGGGCGTTCAGGCGAAGCAGGAGAAGGGAGAGTATTGGAGAAGGCTGCTGTAAGGAAGAATAACAGAAGTTGCCTCTGTTGTGCTCTAGCACACAAGAAAGAAGTTCTTGGATAGGAAGACCAGTGGGAAGCATTTTTGCCACATTAATCTTAGCAAAAAGGTTTATCTTTCTTCTTTATTTTCATCAAAGTGAGATCTTTATTCATATAAAAAAATCTCTTCATTTATCTTTTTTGAATTTTAATAAAAACTTGTTCAATCTCTATAATGCCAGGTACATAAATTTTTTGAATTTGAACTTCATGAACTTTGATGCATTTTTCAGTGTTTCATATCACTTGTAGTTAGTTTATGAGCATCATATTAACTCTTATGATTGATTTTCATGTAATTTAAGTTTAATGAGCTCCTTGCAGCACTAAATGTAACCTTAATAAATTATTTCTAATGCTGTCATTTCAGCATCATTGTTCAGCCGAAGAAGCAGTTGCTGACGGCTCTTTGAACCCTCCTGCTGCTGATATTGTTGCAGAAGCATCACCAGCAGATGAAACAGCTGACATGATAAGGTTTTCTAAGATGCAGAGATGAACAGAGCCACAGCTTAGAGTTTTTTTTGGAAGCCCGAAGAAGTCAACGTGGCGACAATTTTGCTAGGATGAAGAAAATTTTTAAATTATTCTGTATAAATCAAAAGATTCTTTTTATTTTCTTTTTTTCATTTATGTAAATCAACAGCCAAAAATTGTCTTTCAACAAGAGGAATTTTGTTGTCTACCAGTTTTTTCAATTCTGATCATAACCAACACTACCTAAACAATATAGCGCTGTTACAACATAGCTAATGGCTAGGGGTGTAAACGAACCGAACACGAACAAACAGAGCTTGTGTTCGTGTTTGGTTCGTTTGAAATTTAGTTTGTTTGAAATAAGCTCGTGTTTGAAATTGTTCGTGAAATCATTGTTCGTGTTCGTTTCTTAACGAACGAGCCGAACACGAGTCCAACACGAGCTGTTCGCGAACAACAAGCCAGTTTGACATCCCTAATATTAATATATATAAATTAATTATATAACTTATATTATATAAATATATAATATATATATCAGTATATTACTAATATAGTATATTAATATACTATTATTATTATTTTATTATATATTATAATTTATAAAATTTAATTTTTTGAATATCATAAATTTTTTATATAATTATTTTAAATTATTTTATATTTCGAACAATAACGATTTGAACACGAACGAACGCATCACTGTTCGTGTTTGGTTCATTTAACTAACCGAACGAAAAAATTTGTTCATGTTCGTCTCGTCTAGTTATCGAACAAATCGAACACAAACTCATTGACGAACCGAACACGAACTGTTCGCGAACAACGAGCTTTTTTGACAGCCCTACTAACGGCAAGTTACAGCGATGACTAATCACTTGATTAGAGCTAAAAGAGTAAACCTGAGATATAGTTGGCATATGAAATTGCTATTTAGTCTATAAACTTAACATAATCTCTAAATCTAAAATTTCAAGAGTTCAATATATGGCAGTTGTAAATTTATGAACATACACAAAACATAATGCATTAAAAGCTTTAGTGATCAATCAGGTCGGGCTGCCATGCACCTTAATTTGCTCAACATATGGGTTGCTGCTGATTCACGAGCTTCGTCAGGGCTGCTCTTCAACTCACCTTTGCAGTCACATTCGAAGTCCATTCCTCGCACCGCCACAGCAGCTTGGAATTTTCCTGTATTTTATTATAGTTCAGAGAAATGGCTAAGATAGCTTTATGATAATAATTGTGTAAAGCAGCCTCCAGCTTGATTCAGTGTGGGGGTCAAAATACGATCAGAACTAGTATAAGTAGATTTTATTTTAATGCTTCTACTAAGAAAAAAAAAAGGCCTAAATATGGCCTGCGTTACAACAAAATGTCATGCGCAGGATTATTGTATCTAAAAAAATGTCAGCATTGATGTCAAAGAAATCCAACGGTCTAAAAGGAAAAAGTATAGCGACAGTTGGCTCTTGCCAGATAATCATCACACACACTTGACCGATCGAGTAAAGGCATACGAGCCAAGCAAGCAAAGCCAAAATTAGTTGAGCCACGAGGCAGACAAGAAGACTACCGAATGAACCATTTGCAGAAATAAGAACAAAAGAGCATCCGAGTCAACCACTACAAGAAAATCGACCCAATGCTATAGCCTACCCCACAATAGAGCTGATCCAAGCGAAGATCTAGTTCCACAATATCTCCAACCATCCCATGGATACCCCAGAAGGTCCTCATCAGTTATCAATGATTGACAGCTAGGCTATTCCAGCTGGTCGACCCATACCACGACTGAGCTAATCTCATTGACCCGAAGTCAACTGAACCTAATCGGTCAAACCAAGTAGTTGGACGACAAAACTATACATGTAAACTACCATAAATTCTCTATTACAGACCCTTATAAAATAAGAGCAAAAATATAATATCATTATTGTGCCCTCTGCTCCATAAATAGTGAAATCATTTTATGAATAAGAAAGAACATATTACTGTTCATTCTTCCTCTCTTTTTGTTTCTCCCTCTCCTTATTTACATTATTCATTAGGTGTAATTCACGACAAATCAAGATTCAACATCTTAAAAGGTACAGTGAGCATAGATCATGTCACAAATAAGATAAGTAATAGAAGAAAAAATCCATAAAAGAGACTGACGTTATAAAGTTCTCGTGACCAGCAGAACCGGGAGTTGAAAGATCAGATATTGAATGTCATCTGAGGCGCACCAACCCAGGGAAGAGATTAGCAGCCCCTAGACGGCGGGCGCCCAACGACTTAAGATTTCTCCCATATTGAGAAGAAGAAGGCAACATCCAATAATTCTATGGCGTTTTGAAATCAGTTCAAGGGTACAAACCCGAGAATGCGTTCTTAACGCAAATATATGATGTTGAACCCCCAAAGCGATTAAAGATCCCAACACTAGAGTCCTGCAAGGGGCGAAAAAATTCAGTCGCACATAGCCTCGTTTAAGTCGATCATGTGTATGCTAATGATTACCGACACGCTGAAATGTCTTCTCTTCTTTAGCATGCTGAGTGAGTCAACCCTTAGGTAGTTCAATAGATTACTGTCGAGAGCAATCACATCATTCACTGACTTCAAGCGAACACCCAATAGCCTCAGAAAAACTCATATGCTCTTCTACTTTCCATTAGGGACAGAGCAAGATTTTGTGCTCATTCATCACTTGCTTCTAGAAGAAAATGTTGAAAGTGTCAGACCTGGAAACCGTGGCAGCCCATGTCACCCTAGCTTAAGGGTTATAGGAAAGACCTTCTGATATGCGCTAGAACTAATGCGGCCAAAGACACTAATTGATTTATTGGAATTAATAAAAAATCACATATCAGCCGAGAAGTATAACTCCAACCCGCCTCCTCTAGAGTAGAAACCTCCTCTGGTCACCCACAAAAAGGGGCCGCCACCCAAGATGAAGGATGGAGATCGAGACACGATTCACGACCTACTGCTCGTCCTTGTTATGAAGATGCTCAACCTCCATAAGATCATATGGCAATCAACAGACACATCACTGAGGTAGTCAAGCCCTGTATCCTGACCAAAACTCGACTCGATCTACCGAGCGCCCACTACGTAACCACGAAACGCTCAAACCAATTAAGTTGAGAGTTTCAATGGTCGATATAATAAAAGTCATCAAAATAAATATTATTTTAAGAGAGTGTCGTTAATCAAGACCAAAATTTATCTTTGAAACCCCAAGAAGTATCGTGCCTATACGGGGGACCGCAGACACCTTCGATGTTTAATCAAAGAGTTAATAAAATCAGAAAAATTAAATGAATTTGTGGCAATAAGAGCAAAGACCCAGCGTTAGTGGAAGGTTCCACCTGAGAAAATATTGAACAAACCAGCCCGAGTCCATGAAATTCATATTGCTAGCATAATTCCCACCATCTTTGGAGGGATGGAGGCCCATTCCATCGAGCCAGTCTAAAGAGGCTTCGATCAAGAGAGATAAGCATGGCCACCCTCGCGCACAAACGTTGCCCACATTATCTCATAGTCTTCACCAGTGAAGGCCTAACCTAAGAGTAATCCCTATAACAACGCTATTGTCATGAGCACGCTTATTGGTAACTACCAGACCAATAACACATCCATCAATACCAGTTGCTCCATCAACATCATGTTCAAGTAGGTGTTTGACTAAATGGGCCTCAAGAGCGAGCGAATGACAGTTGTGGCATGGTCATTTTATAATTTTTCTAGCGAGAGAAAGGAGGCATTGGGAACCATCGCTTTATCAATTACCTGGAGAGACAAACAAATAGTTTACTAACATGGCAAACTTCATAGCTATCAATGTTATCTTTGATTGTCCCCTGTTCAATTCTTACAAGGTTGTCACTTCTACCTACCACGTAGCTGTAAAGTGCTTGAGAGATAGAGAGGTGATCACTGTCTGCGGCGATTTCGAGTAGTCTTGCACCTTTAATCTCTGAGTGATCAGAAGAATCCTGTAGGGACCCTTCGAGCTTGATAACTTGTCAGAAGGATGTACGAGACCAACAAGACTACCCATAAGATCCCAGCGACCGAAGGCCACACTGGTAAATTTTTCTTATTGATTGAAGCTTTTGATGCAGGTCAGAGGGATGCACCGATCGACACCCTCCGGGGCCACTGAGATGTTTGTCTCATTTGCTGACGAGATGCTCAGAATACCGATCGACATAGTCTGCCACCACCTAAACATCAACCTAGCGGCCCGACCAATAAAGCAGAAGATGAGCACAATAGTGGTCACCCTAGTAGAGCCAATCCTGGAGGAAGTTCAAAAGTTGTTAGAGGTCGGCTACATCCGAGAAGTCCAGTACCCAGCGTAGGTCTCAAATGTTGACATAATGCCGAAATCAAATGGTTGGTGAAGGTGTGTCGACTTCATCAATATGAACAGTGTTTGTCCGAAGAACAGCTACCTCCTGTCAAGAATAGACACGCTGGTGGATGCAACAGTTGATCATTCCGTGATGGGCTTCTTCAATGCCTTCTTAGGCTACCATCAAATCAAAATACATTCGATCGATGTTGAAAAGTAATGCATTCATCACATGCGATGGAGTGCATTGCTATATTGTAATATTTTTTGGACTAAAAAATGTTGACGCTCCCTATAAACACATGATGGATGCAATTTTTACTACACAAAAAGAAAAAAATGTTGAAGTGTATGTGTATGATATCTTAGTAAAAAGTAAAACGCCCAAGTAACATATTAAAAATCTAAAAGAGGCCTTTGAAACTTTAAAAAAAATTAATATAAAGCTCAATCCTCTTGAGTGTATATTCATAGCATCCACAGGTAAATTATTAAGTTGTCTTCTAACCCCAAAGAGAATAAATGCTAACCTGGAAAAAATTTTAGCGTCAATCAACTTGTCGTCCTCCCGAAACAGTAAGGAGGTCCAAAAGTTGATCTGTCGAATCGCAAGTCTAAGCTGATTTATCTAAAAATCGATCGATAAATGTGTTGCTTTCTTCAAAATTGATTTGAATTAGTATATATAATTAGATGTATTAAGTGTTTAATTATAATTCAATGTTAGAAAGTATTGGTAGAAGAATAAAAGTAGAATTAAATCGATTAGTAAGGGGGAGGAGCCTAGCGTGCAAGGAAGCAAACTTAGTCTTTGAGGTAAGAGAGAGTTTGCTTTATTTAGATTTCTTTTGTAGAATTGAAATCATATTTAAGTATTAAATTGAAGTTATATTAATTAATGTCAGGCGGTAAGGTGGAGGAATAAACTTTTGAAGAGGTATTTGAAAAGTTAAGGTGAGTAAGTACGTTTTTAAATAGCAGTAATTTTTTATTTTTTTAAATATATTCCTACTTACAATTATTCACTGTTATGTTAAATATCAATGAAATTAAATTAGATATGATTCTTCATATTATTAATTATAAAATATGCATGTTAAGTATTGTTGTCTTAATAGTTGCATCCGAATTTATTTTAGAAAGATATCAGATTATTTCATGACCCTTGTATTCTAGTAAAGATGTATATGTTAACTTATTATATGACCAGCCATATATATCGCATGATTACTTGACCTTTAGGGTTTTAGTAAATGTGCATTTTATTTGTATATAAAATGCGGTATATAAACATAGGCTATCTCATAAAATGTATCATAAGAATGCATGATGTGAAAAATGAAGTTGTGTATGTATGAATGTTTTTGTGTGAGTGCTAAGAAGAGTTCACTCCCTTATGGTACATACAGAAGGCACAAGTGTATCCACACGTAGATGTTATTCCACCATCTCAAACAATTGTGATGTTTAAATCGATAGCCACTGTGCCGACGAGAGAATATCGACCAGGGGCAAGTAGATACATTTTTATCTGAGATAATTGTGTGAATTAGATCACGAATCGTTGTGCCGATAGGAGAATATCGGCGAAGGGTATGTTACGCTATGTTTTGACGATGCTTCAAATATTAATGTGATGGTTAAATGTATGAAATGAAATTAATTAATAATTAAACATTGAAGAGTATAATTAAAGTTAATGCTTATCAAAATATAAATTATTCTAATAAGTAAATGTTATGGACACATATATTAAATTATTACAAAAATTTTTATAGAAAAATTCAAGATCAACACATACATTGCTTTTTTTTTTCATTGGATTACTTAATTGTAGAAATGCAATTGCTCCTGAGTTATCTTTAGATAACTCATTATGATGTTTTAATAATTTTTTTTAAAGTTTTAAGCTTTTGAATAAGATGAATAGAAAAGAAATCAAAGAGTACAAAAGACAAGATCACCAACCTAAAAGGTAACTTTTTATTTGGTCGATTTAATTGTGTTCTTGAGTGGTTCTTTCAATTAATAGTTAGATATTACGTTCTTGTAATAGAAATAGAATAATAGAAAATTTAAGTCCACCGTTCGACCGTCGGTTCCTATCTTCGTTAATTTCAAGCCCTGGAGTAAAAAGTAACTGAATGATAAATTTATACATTTAAAATACCAAAAATATCTACTATGGATCAATTTAAAGCAAGGGAAAAAAATACAATATCATCATTGTACCCCTTTTTCTATAAATAGAGAAATCAATTTATGAATAAGACATACTGATTGTTGCTAATTCTCTCTATTTTTGTCTCTCTCTATCTCTCCTTAATTATACTCTACTCCTCGGGTGTGATTTACAAATAAATCAGGATTCAACAATTATGGATTGCATTTAAGAAAAAAGATGGCATAAATGAGTTTACCGTCTTGTGAAGGAAGTACGCAATATTTTGGCAATATCCAGTTATTCTTGCAAAAAATCTCATCAAGCTCCTGTAGAATAATGAGAACAGTTCAGTAACTCGGTTATTTGTTGATGTTTGCTTAATGACACTTGAAATTAAAGAAAGAAAATCATGATGAGCAATACCAAATAAGAGAGGCGGCTTCTCATTAAATTACAATTTGTTACAAGCCTGCTTTTAATGGCCACATCATACAAATCTTTGACGCTTAAATGTGGGATTATAAATGACGTATGTCTCTATGTGAGAACAGACTTTTTGCTTATATATATATATATATATATAGTGAAGAATTTTGAGATGTTGATGCCGCTTGGAGCTCTTCACTTGGTCTTTGTGTTCTTTCTTAATTTTTTTGGTGTACATCTTTTGTGGGGTATACGATTACTTCGGTATACTGGATTTAATGTTTTTTTGGTACACTTTTTCCTTTTTATCCTTTTGGTGTGGAGTTGTAACGTGGATAAAGAAACCCCTAGGTTTTTTATTTTGTTTTTAGACGGGAATCCTTATTCCCTCCCTATTTTTGTACTTTTAATTTATATTTACATATAGGGAGCCACGAGCTACTCTTTCCCCTAATATATATATATATATATATATATATATATATATATATATATATAGTGAAGAATTTTGAGCGAATTTAAGTGTAAACTGACGCATACATTTGCACATGCGAATGGACATGTTAAGAGAGTTAATAACTTCTAAAAGGGAAGGGAGAGAGAGAGGAGTATGCATGCTTCGATGGGTATAGTATGGATATGATAGGGAAGCTCGAGTGAGGATAGCCGCTTTTTTAGCATCTTCAAAGTAATTAATTGATTATGAAAAAAATTGCAGTTCAAACCATCATTTGTCAGGGAAAAAAATAAGATAATATCAAAATTAAAGCCTAACAAACTAATAAATCTTAGAAATACAAGAGGATAATTCTTCTTATTCTAAGGAACCCGGCATTGGTTGAACGTAAATGCTGGATAAGATAGATTTAATACATGGAGATGCAAAAGGTGGAGGTGGATATGCGTGATTATTTCTTCATACACTTGTGTGCAGAGAGAGAGTGTGTGCGCGCGTGCTTTGATAGGTACGGTATGGATATGACAGGGAGGTTTGAGTGACGAGAGCTGCTTTTTAGCATCTTCAAAGTAAATCATTGATCATGAAAAAAGTGCAGTAAAAACTAGAATTTGTCAAGGAAAAAAAACATGATGATATCAAAATTAAAGCCTAACAAACTAATAAATCTTAGAAATATAAGATGGTAATTCTCCTTAATCCAAGGAACCTTGCATTGGTTAAACATAAATGCTGGATAAGATAGATTTAATACATGGAGATAGAAAAGGTGGAGATGGATATGCATGATTATTCCTTCTCACACTTGGCATATATTGTTAAGAGTTTTTTGCAGATTGTTGTGTGGAGAAGCCGTGTAATTTCACTAGATACTAACCATTCTTTTTCTCTTCTGAATGCTCCAGCTTCGAAATATTCAATTGTAGAACAAACAGCAAGCTACAAACCTCACTTATTCTGAAATTTCTCTTGTTATTGGGAACTTCAACATCAAAATTAATGGATGAAAATCACTTTTTTCCTTGGCTAGTCGGCCAAGGAGGATTCTAGGTTTAAGGCTTTTTATAGAGCTTATGAGGGAGGATTTGAGTTTGATAATCCTTCAAAAAAGAAAGAAAAAACACATAATTAAAATAGCCATAAAATAACTTGAGAATTGGGATAGAACCATTAAATGAGCATGCCAACTCGGCTACAAAGTTTGCTGAATTGAAATAAAAACTCATCCCTTAAAATTGTGAACTTAAGACGTCTTTTTAACAATATGGGTTATTAAAGTTAAAAAAAAGAAAGAAAAAAAAAATAATTAAAATAGACATATAATTACCTGACAAGGACTTTGCAAACGAAGAACTGCATCACACAATTTCTTCCTACTAATTGTCTCTGGCTGGCATTGAGAATTATTGGACAAATTTGTGTCATTTTTCTCTTCATTTGAGCAGAGTGTTTCACAAGTTTTCAACATAAACTCAACTCTGTATTCTGAGGAATCTTTTCCTGACAAAAGAATTAATTAAATAACATATCACATCACGGCATAATCTAATTTCATTCCAAAGAAACGCAGTCTGATAGAGATGGTTAAGGTTTATAATTTCTTTATAAGACAAAAACTTAATCATTTATAGCGTGCAAGAGCTAATTCAGTTGAATTTAATTGGACTTCATCTTTGGTTAAATGGATGATTTGTTAAAGAAGCATACCACTTAATACCGTCTGGATGCTCATCTCACAATGAGCAATTTTATCCTCAAGTAAGCGCTGCTGGTGACACTATCAAACAGAAGAATAAAAAAAAATTACCTACACATAATGGAAGAAATCACTCGACAAAATCAAAAGAGAAAATGGCATACTAGCTCATTTCTCTTCTTCTTCAGCGTTTGTAAAACAGACATCATGTCAACTTTCTTTGATAAAGCAACCGGATTATTGTTATCAGACTTAAGCTGCAAAAGACCAAAAAAACATACTTCAATTGTGCAAATTTTAAAACTACAAGCATCATGCCTTCTTTCTAGATTTGTTAATCATTTATATCTGACAGGCATCTCTATATACCACACCAATCTGACTTGAGAGTTATAACTACATCTAAATTTCGTATCACATACTATATTAGCTTCAGCTATAACAAACCAAACTAACACAAATACCCGCAAGAATGCTAGGTAAAAGCGCGATAAAACAACACCTACTGAGAATTTTCAGTGGAAACTCCAAAAATTGAGCAGTGTAAACCTGAAAGACAACAAGATTGTTTGGTTTGCTGAAAAATAATGCAGCGTAAAATAAATGTAGAACAGACGTAATGTATTATATTTAAAATAAGTTTGAGTTTGGTTCACTGTAAAATGAATGTAGGCTTTATGGTTTTCTTGTTTGGTTTGAAGTGGATTGAAAATAATGTATTTCAAAATATATAATGAATTACTGGTGGATGACGGGCGGCATCAAGCAACGGCGACTGGTTGAGGTGGCTGGTGGCTGCGGTGGCGGGCCGCTAGCGACTGACAACCTTTTATATTAATGAAGGTGTAAACTTCAAATTTATTCATATTTTACATTGTATTTGTAGTTCTTCATACCAAACACTTAATTTTCAAAAATAAATGTAAAAGAATTACAGTGCACTGCAAATTTTCCCGTACAAAAAACCCATATATGCACTCATATACGCTGCAAAAAGTACATACAAAGCCAAAATTTACATTATAAAAATGTTTGTTGATGAAAAAAACATCAATCAACCATCATCAACAAGCATTATTAAATAATCCTGTTTAATCTCACTGGACCGGGAAAAAACACTACGAAATTAGATTGAATTTATATGATTAGAAAAAGCATCCAACCAAAAAAATTAAGATTTCCTTTAGCTGCCAAGTGCTATAACCATGGCCTACAAAAGAAAGTTTAAGGGCTCAACTCAAGCATCCCAAAGAAAAGCTGGGCAGTTCAACAGTGACCCCGTGAAACTCTTTTGTATATAAACTGTGTAGGAAGGAACTGAATTTGTGTGTTTGTTTAAGAAAAAGTTAAAAAAACTATTTGAAGAAAAAAAACCTTACTGCAACTATCATATTGTTCATAGTTCCTCCAACTTGGTTAAGCCCATATTTCGCTTTAATAAATGTGTTCGGTGAAATGGCATTTTCCGTACTATATTTCTGATCTCTTTTCAATGTCATCAGGTTTTCAGTAGATGAATCACCACCATTGTAATGAGGAGTGACAGATGATCCTAAAACATTTTTTGCCTTCCTTTTCTTACTCATCACGGAGTCCCGAATTTTCCCTGTAAACGCCACAAAACCACCCTCATTTCCCTCTTCTTTAACAGTTGATAAAACTGCCATTTTAGTGGAAGAACTAGAACCAGCATTTTGTGATCTAATAGATAAATCTTCCATTAAAGGGTGGTTTTCATTCTTGCTAATAATTTTGGCCTTACTTTTACAGTTATTATTTGTATTCCCATGGCTCCAACCTGAATCACGACTGACTTCATGAACATCAATGACAACAATACCTTCATATCCCTTCTTAGCTGCAGCAGTTTTCTGACTAAAGATACGCTGTGAAGCACTATGAGAAGTTTTCCTGCGCAGAAACAATTCATCAAATCACAAAAGTTTGGAAAAACGATTTTATGCTCTTGAAGAGTTTGTAATTCACAACAAAATTTAATTAAAGCAATAGAAGCACAAACCTGGACAGCCAGTCAGATAAAATGTCTATATATGGCAACAAACCATAGTACTCTATGACTTCTGTAACTTCAGGTTCACCATTGATCTTGACAAGGTGTCCTTGCAAGCTGTAAAAAAGCAAATGCATTTTCGTTGCAAAAGAGATGAAGTTTTGGACAATTATAAAAACGATCAGATCTTGTGGGCAAGCCCTTCACATGGAGATGTATTTAGCCAATAATGTAATAGTACATAGAGTCTAACCTTTGTTTTGATGAAATCAACTACAAAAATTTTCATTATATTTATGTTTTTTATTTATTGTTTCATCAATATAGAATAGCCTTTTAGGGGAGAATTGTAGAAAACATCCTTCATGAAAACAAACCTTTCAATCACACTCTTGATAGGAATTTGGTTATGCATGGGCTCTGCATAGCTCATTATATATAACCGCGTGCATGACTTCATGTGATTCAATGAATATGATAAATCACATCCCAACATGCTTAAGCTTGAGCGACTGATGCCTGCTAGATAAACATATGAAAAGGCTCGTTACTCGTGACACAAAAACAAAATATAATAAAACACTTAGTACTCCAGTTAAATGGCTCAACAAATACAAAGATATATGTCTAAATAAACAAGAAAACTTGGCTGGGACAATAGAAAATACATATTGGGGAGATGTTTTGTCATCCAACTTCACATGTTCCAAAAACAAATCTTTTGATAGTATCGATTACTATCAAATAAAAATGAAATTCATTAATGGAAAAATAAAGAGAGGTCATCAACAAATCCAATAAAAATATAAAGAAAAGCATGACATAATTAACATTGTAATATCTACCATGTGGTTAAGAAAAATCAAAATTCAAAATGAGACTGCAGAAATAGCAGTCATAAAATACTTGCAATCAAATGACCAAAAAATAAATTGTGAATACTTTAATTAAAAAAATAATCAAAATTTGATTTCAACGGTTGACAGTTGATCCCTATGGGTTATGCCAGTACATAACCTCCAGCTCCACCAAAACGAAAGTAAAAAAGAAATAAAACAATAAAGCACTACTAAAACAGTATACTAAAGCTATCTGAAACTATCTTTCCCCAGCCAAGCTTTCTCGATGAAAAAACACAACGTCAATATTATGAGAAGAGAAAGCTTACGAGAGAATTTGGGCTTTAGATTATGTGTCCTTTGAACAAGTTTACCAATACCTATATATAGTTAGAAACAGAAACCAGGGAAGGATAATACAACTAGGGACAGATACCATAATGATAAATAATGAAGATATTTGCCTATATTTGGTTAGATACATATCATAATGCTACCTTACAAACTTAACATGGCATAAAAAATATCAACTAGAGTAAGAATGATGAGGGGCGTCTCCCACGATTTTGCGGGGCACTGATATTCCGCTCTGAACTGAACACTGGACCATCTGGGTGGTTGAACCGGTTCGGCAGGGGAGAAAGGAGGGGTCAGCCGGCCCTCCTTGTGGAGGGCTAGGGCTGCCGCCCAAAAGGAGTAGGGCTCCCATTTGTTATCTAGTACTATATATATATATATATATATATATATATATATATATATATATATATATATATATATATATATATATGATGTCGTCTCTCACGCTCGGCTCTGCTAGGGTTTCGACCCATGTAGAACCCTGACAACCATTATTGGCGCCGTCTCTCCGTCCTCTCCGTCGTCGTCGGCTCGCGCTGCTTCGACGTCGACTGCGGCTCGCATCTGCGACATTCGAAGCCGACAGAGTTCGCATCTACTGCGTCGTCTCTGTTTGATTTCGCCGATTCACATCTCACGGAAGATGGGAAGAGGTCGCGGGTTCATCTTCCTCCTTCGTCTTCCTCCTCTCACAGAAGACGGAAAGGGGTTGTGTGCCCGTCTTCCTTCTCGACTCAGCTCGACAGCACCGAGTGTTTGGTCTCTTTGGTTATTGACATTCGACTCGTCATTCCTGCCCTCTGACCGACTTGGCAGGGCTTCTAATTGCTGTGATGGAGTTTCATTCTTCTTCGGTTGAACCTGGCAAAGCCTCATTTGCTCACATGGTGGGTAATCCTCAGGTGGAGACGACGGTTTCCTTCCCCTCAAGTTATAAGAAATATCGTGATGATACAGGTGACTGCTCATTTATTACGAATTCAAGCAGAAAAAGTGAAAAAATACTCTTTTTCTCAGAGTTAGAAATTTCAACCCTGACTGACAAATTTAAGTTTGCTCTTATTGGACAGTGGGGGCACCCAATCATGAAAGTTATCAGGAAAAGTTTTGATGATCCCAAATTAGCAGGAAAGTGGAAAGTGAGGCTCTTGGATAAGAGACATGTATCGATTTAATTAACCGTGGCTGAAAACTACACTCTGATTTTCTCCAAAAAATATTTCAGCATTGCTGGTAAATCAATGAAGCTACTAAAGTGGTCTCCTGATTTTGACTTCAATCATGAATCTCTTATTGTACCGGTTTGGTTCAGTCTACCAGGTTTCAAGCTGCACTTTTTTCAACATCAGGTTCTTTACTCAATTGGGATCATACTTGAGGACTCTATGAAGCTAGATCTACTGACTTTCAACCTAACCAAACCTTTTGTGGCCAATCTACTTGTGGGAAAAGATATTACTTTACCTGATGTTACTGAAGTCTGGTTGGGCACAACTCATAATGGATATTGACAAAAAATCGTCATGGAGCATAGACCGCCTTACTGTTCTCATTATAAGATGTTTGGGCATACACTTGATAAATGCCATAAGTTTCATCCAAATTTGAAATCTAAAGATCAAGTAAATAAGGATGGATTTAATCGCACTACTCTGGACAGGTTTTGGATATTGCTACCACAGGACAAATTTTAAATATCGCTAAAGATCAGCCACCTACCATCCTTGCTGAGAAGATGCAAATTGGTCCTCTACCCAACATCGCAGTTCCCGATGAAAAATATTATACTACAGGTACAGATCCAAAAATGCTTATACCACTCACTGTTATTGAAGAATACTCACATGCCAAGATACACGAGAGTGCTTCTTTGATTCAATCAAAGATTAGCTGGTACAACAAGCAGTTATTTCTAATGTTCAACATCCTACACATGTCCGGAATACTTTAGATCAATCCACTGATCAGGCGAGTCAATCTTCGGATGAGGAATGACAGGTCTATTCCAGGAGGAAAAAGAAAACTGGAGGCCGACTTGAGCTTGGAAACTTATTGGATGATACTTTGGTCACTATTGGCAATGACACTCATCTTATCAATTTATTAGTTGGCTCATTTCCTAGAACTAGAGGTAGAGGCAAAATAAAATTAGGTCGCTCTCTAGCCACCTGATACTATGTTTTTTTGCCATTTTTTGTTTTTTTTCCTTTAGGTCTCTTGTAATTTCTGCAATTTATCTTTTTTTGAAACCATTTGTATGTGGTGGTTATCGTGGGGGAAGGGTGACCACAATCTATATGTATCATTATTTCCTTTTAATATATTAACTTTTGGGATTTCTCAATATGTGTGTGTGCGGGCGCGCGCGCGCGTGTCTAGAGTAGTTTTTATCGTGTTTTTGTTCAGGATAGTTGTCAGGTCCTTAGCTCCCCTTATCGAAGGGTGATTGGTGCTCCAGTTGTATATTCCTCCTGAAGTGGTGACCATCCTTCCCCAACTCCTCTGCAACACTCTCATTTCACTGCCAAGAATTCCTCTTTGTTGCAGGCTGCCCCGACAACAGCCCATTTGTTGTTTTCCAGCAAATTTACTCTGTCAAGCCCTCCACATTCATTGTCGCTGCTGTCCAGCCTTTCCTCTTTGTTTTCGCCACCATATCAGCTCTCCATCCTTGTTCCCATCACCCCGAACAACCCTTCCACATCACTCCCTGCAGTTTGTTTGTTGTCTGACACCGAGGGAAACAATTAAACGTCTTTTTCACCCTCGTGCCACCCTCTAAACCACACCGACCGCCACCAGCACCCCTAGATCTACGGACTAGCTTGAGGTTGTGTTGTAAGTTGTTGCACTTTAGATTCTCATATGTTGGTAGTAGTTTCCTATTTGAGTTCTATAATAAAATTCATTTTTTCTATTGTTGTTTGGTTAACTTCGGTATCATTTGGTATCAAGGCAGTCCTAACCATAGTCCTATCCAAGGATTTCTAGCATCCACCTATACCCAGCCCTATCTCCACTCAAAAACCTTTCTTTCCCATTCTAAATCCAACACGTGAACTCTTTTTCACCTCTCAAACTCAAACCCTAATCATGTCACTGAGGAGATAAGTGTGGGACGCTAATCAGGAGTTTACCGTTGCAGAGATATAACGAAAAATCCGTCTATTGCTACAACGGCCCTACGAAATTGAAGAAAATAGACCATCCAAAAGAGTCACCCAAACTCCATTCAATTCCAAAGATGAAGAACTACTAACCTAAATATTTGACTGAAATATTGGAGAAGCCTGAATTTTAAAGTAAATGTGGATTCATCATAATTTCATGAATTCATCGAATGGCTCTAAACACTGAACTTTTCTTTGAGTGTTTGAATTTCACAATTGATGGAATGGTGAAACTAGTCGTCAGCAAGGAAAGAAAAAGTGTCTCGGTGATTGAAGAACTTAGAGATTCTTTGACAATGAGAAGGAAATAACAAAATTACCATCTAGTCTAAGATAATACGAGAAATGCAGCACCAACACCTACCAGTTCATTATAGACTAGATGTTCAAACCCTAGTTACAAAAATGGAAAGACAAACATCACTAGATGACCGCCACATATGACAGGTAGGGATCAAGCAGCAAGAGTACATCCAATAGAACATCTAAGCTGACCACACCTGAGGAGACAACTTCAGAGTAGATAACATGCAAAACCAATCTGCAATCCCAAATCTGTCTTCAGATAGGAAGTGTTTCCAGTGTCACGAATTTGAGCATATTTAATCATATTACACAACCAAAAAAATAATCCCTTTCAATGCTCATGGCGCAGTTGAAAAAATATACAATGACACGAGAAAAGATGAAGACATCAGAGATGAGCCTCGCCTTCAAGCCGACAAGGAAGAGATGCTAGTGATTCAAGATAAGCCACGGGAAAGATTCCAGCTGGATTAATCGAGACTTCTAAAAGATGAAGTGTTTGAGGTAACAGGCGTTAATATAGAATATGACGTTGCAGCGCCTCAAACTACCATTTTGCAGGCACTGAGAGAAGAATTAGCAGGAATGACATTAGATTTCCAAAAAAATCATTAGTTTGAGACACTGATACCAAACACATGACAACTTCAAATAAAAAAATTTAAGAATTTTCATGAATACAACATACCTCCTAAGTTGAACCTACTGAGGGATATCCAACTTATCAAAGAGAAAATCTCTTGAGCTACTTTTAGAAGACCATATGAAGTCATTTGGGTACAAAATTCAGTTCAGCAATGCACCCTCTACTAGATGGCCCGACTGAAGGGATGAAATGCAAAGTTGGAAATTGCCTTGTGAGTTTGATGAGAGAGAATCCTACAATGGGATCCATATTCTACCAAAGAAGAAAATGTCTCTCCTAAGTAGTTATACTTCAATATGATCCAGCATGTCATAGATTTCATGCCAGAATTGATTCTTCCTGACAGACTTATTTATCAAAAACATTCAGCCAACTACGAAAAGTGAGAGAAGCAGTTTACAGATGTGATGACTTGAGACCTAATTTGTGATGAGAAAAGTCGTCTGTCTACAATGTCAACTCTGGTTGTGCAAAAGATGACGGATAACTATTCTATCAATATGAATTTCGGAATGACAACGCCTATAAGATTGACTTACCAAGAAAGTACAAGTTTTCCGCCACCTTCAATGTGGTTGACTAAATTTCATACTACGACTAAATGTTATACTACAAAGAGATAAAAAATATGACCAATGAGGTTGAAGCACCCCAAACCTGGGAGACTGTCGTGAAGCATCTCCCGCTACATTGCAGGACAATATGTCCCACACTGAACCAAATGTTGGACCATCTAGGTGATTGAACGTGTTCAATAGGAGAGAAAGGAGGAAGAACTGTTCTTCAGCACAAGAGAAAACTGAAAAAAAAAATGGTACCGTAAAATACCTGTTTGTTCTTCTACAGCAGAAAATGCAACCGTCTGGAGGGTATTTTCCAAATCATTGAACTTGTCTTCTAAAGATCCACTTCCATTTGTCATGATTCTTAATGTGTTACTCATCTCCAGAACGCAGACAACATTTTCAAGAGGCGTCTCAAGATTTTTTTCAATCAATGAATTTGTGGCTTTAGTGCTGCTCCTCAACCTCAGTAAACAGTGCTCTTTCGATGGATCTACTAAAAAGACTGCAACTTTAGAAATTGGCCATCCCTCCATGTCAGGAGCCCTTTTAGATGCATCTAAAGCTAAACAGACATTACAAGCATCCATGATCATCTTCTCTGTGATGGAAAGAGGTTCATCCAGATCTCCTGAACTCATATCACTTTCATACATAGCATTCATATAATTCAAAAGCGAAGATTTAGAAATGCAAGCTAATTTACAGAACGAACTGAAATCCAGGAACTCAAGCTTTGGAAATAGCTTCCGATGGTAGTAATTATAGAGCAAAACAACTGCATGCATCTGCAAAAGCACGCTATAAGATGAGCCATAACTTGTTAGCATAAAAAGTATGCAAGGAAGATAGCATATTATGCAGAAAATAGATAATAAAAAAATAAATGTATACAAATGTATCAACCAAAAACGCATCAACAATGTGTATTTCCAGAAAAAAAGTAGTTTCAGAGTGCTTAATTCATAAATGTCATCCAAATCAGTCCTTCATCTCAGAAGAATAATTCAACCCCCATGTGATTATTAAATCAAAGTTGAAAATTGCAACATATGCAAAGAGCGTAATTCCTTAGTTTGAACAAACAGAACCTTAATTTTACTTCTAATAAAAAACATTTCAACTAATCGTTTGCAAATGAAATCATGAGCTGTTCCGTTAAGCCACAGAAAAACAACGAGAATGTGAACACATTTTATCATTTCACTTCACAAATGATAAGCACATGTGCTACAGATTTCATACAAACTAGAAATAATATTAAAAAAACAAGCTGCCTATAGAAGTAATCTGTTAATGGCGCAAACCTGTTTGGCAACTATTTCCTGCTGTTCGAGTGTTGGGGGAACCCGCGAAATGCTAGCGCGAGGAAGAAAGGGAGAGACAAGACCTTCTATCAAAGCTGCCACTGTTTCCTCCGTCGGCACCATCTCCGGTGGCCGCATCAGAGCAGCGAATGCTCCGACGAACTTCGCAAGAAAGGAAATGAAATAAGATTATGCTAGGGTTTGGCGTCGGTCTGGCTTTTGATTCGGCTACCTCCAATGTCCCGGAGCGGAAAAAAGTAATCGGAATACGGGAATAGCAGTAGGCGCGAAGTAGAGCGAGTTGCAGAAAGCAGGTGTTTGCTGTGGACTGAAGAAGGGAGTACAAAGGAGGTTGTATGGGTTAACTCCACGTTGCATCGACATACCCACTGACCGATAGTATTTCGTCGCATTGGCTATTCTCAGTGTTTGCTGTTCACAAGCCCCAGCGCTAAAAAAAAAAAAAAATTTAAATTTTAATTAATTTTTTTGGAGCATATAAAAAAATATAATTTCATGGAAAAACAAATATATTTTCTCTCATAACATATATGTTCAAAAAATCAAGCTAAAGTATTATGGTCCTATGGGTTAAATATATTTTGGTTTAAAGATTTTATCTTTTAATTTTATTTGTGTGACGAGGAAGATTATGTGATATTAGAAAAAATAGAAATTCAAAAATAAATTTTTTTAATGTATTAATGAGGCCACAACACGACATAACTTGAAAGAATGATACATACGCTCTAGCTAAGGCAGGAAGGGAGGACTAGAAGCTATGGTGGTGTTTGCTAAGCACTACGGGGACGAGGATGGGGTGGAGGCTACGGGTTAGGTTAGAAAATAGGATTTAAAAGGAGAGTGGTGGTTGATTTGATGGTTAGAGGAGTGAGGCGACAGGGAAAGTGGTGGGAAAGGAAAAGAGAGATGTTGGGAGCTGGTGGGGGTGACCCGGACAACAAGGAGGGCTTTATGAAGTGGCCGGCGGAATGCAAGTGGTGGTCGGAGGCCTGGACGGCGAGGTACGACGGCTAGAGAATGGAGGACAGGGTGTTAGTGGGTGGGTAGGAGGGCGGAAAGTGGGCAACAACAATAGGAGGATGCGTTGGGGTGATCAACGACTATGTAGAAGGGAATAGGAGGAGTGGAGAAGGGGTTTAATGAAGATACAACACCACCTCAGAGTATAATACAGCCGGAGCATCACCACCTTCTCAGATACAGCCCTGCAACAAAGAGAACAACTATACACAGGAATTTGGAATCTGAAAACAACTAAAACTAAGTTGTAATTCTTAGAAAACAACAATATATACACTGTCATTAAAAGTGAAAAGAAAAGAAATAGAAAAGGAAACTCCCATGCAAATGAAAGTGTGATGAGGCGGAAATATGTCTGAAAATGGCCATTAAAGAACTTTCATGCAGAGAAGAGTGCATAAGGAAGGAATTGGAGGGGCAGTAGTTCCGCCCCTACTTCCCCTCTCCAGATATCGGGAGAATTCCTTCTGGGCCTCTTCTGAAACTGTGAGACTCCTTCCTGGACCACACATCTGCCTTTTTCCCCTCTTCCGAAGTTGTGAGACTCTCGCCTTGACCATATTTTGGACTGGTTATTTGCCAACTAGTTCAACAAGTTGTTGCTTCAGAATCCCATGTCAATCTTCTAGGGTTGGGGAAGCTTTGACTTCATTTGTCAAAGATCTGGACTTCTCAAAGATCTCGACTTCTCAAAGTATGACATAAGATAGGTGATGTTGTATGTGGTTGAAACGTTGTAGACCCCGAGCAGGTCTATCTTATAAGCATTGTCGCTCAGTTTTTGAAATATTTTGAAAAATTGATCTTCTTTGGGCTAAAGCTTCCCAAATGCTCCTATGAAAAATCTTTCTTTCTTTAATTGAATCCACGTGATGTTACCTTTCTAGAATGTTACTTTCTTCCTAGGTTTATTTGCTTGTGCCTGATATTTGAGGTTTTGCTTAGCAATCTCCTTTCTAATGGAGTTTATGAATATTGTGGACTCATTCGGCGACGTCCTGACTAATTTCCGAGGACGACATGAGTGGCACCAGCTCAAGTGGTGTAAGCAGATTGCGACCGTAAACAATCTTGAAGGGAGTGCATTCAATTGTCTTGCTTACAGATTAAATGTAGGCAAATTTGGCTTGGGCTAGAACAAGATCCCACTGCTTTTATACTCAATCCCATGAAGCACCTCAGCAGGTTCCTAAAGGCTCCGATTTACTACCTCCATCTATCTATATGTCTGCGGATGAACTACTTAACTGAATTGGGGTGTGGTGTCTAGGTTTCAACTCAGGATTTTGATGTCTCTATTAAAGGTGATGGTCATGAGAATTTCGCGCAACCTTACAATCTCCCTGAAGTATAGATTAATGATGTGAGAGGCGTCTATTATCCAGTGGTAGGGTATGAAGTAGGTCATCTTGCAGATTTTGTTTACCATAACCATCACAGAGTCTTTGTTCCTCCGAGTTCTCAGTAGTCCTACCACAAAATCCATGTTGATGGCCACCCACCTACCTCTGGTATTAGGAGTGGCTCGAGATGACAAGTCCTGCACTATTTGATATGTCGCTTCACATCTCTCGTTAGTTTGGGAAAAAAATGCTCTCTTATGAGAGTGAGAGTCTTTTCTCTGCTGAAGTGACCCATTAATCCTCCACTGTGGTTATTTTGGATAACGACATCTCTTAGTGAATAATTAGGAATGCACAATTGGCTCTGGAATAATTGCCTGACAGTATTACCATGTTGGCTTCTCCTAATATTCCTCTCAAATGTTTTTGAAAACCTCTTTTGCTTCATATAGATCCCTTACAGCCTCAAAGGCCACAACTTGGGTCTGCATGGATGTGATCAATAGATGTTGACGACTTAGTGCATCTGCTATGTGATTCTGAATTCCTGCCTTATGGTTAAGAAATAACAAGAATGAAGCTTGAAATTTCACCCACACAGCGTGTCAACCTTCAATTTGCTCTGACTATTGAGGAATTTTAGGCCCTTGTGATTTGTAAATAGTGTAAACTCATTCGTCGATAGATAATGACTCTAATGCCTCTGAGCTCTCACGATGACGTAGAATTCCTTATAGTAATTCAAGTGTTTCCTCCAAGAATCATTAAAATTTTCACTGAAAAAAGGAGATGGGATGTCCTCAGTGGATTATTACTTCTCCTAATCCCACACCAGAGGCATCACATTCTACCTCAAAAATTTGGTTGAAGTCTGGTGATGCTAGCATGGGCACCGAGTCACCTTTTCCTTCAGTGTGTCAAAGTTGCTTCGAGATGCTTCTACCATCTAAGAAAACTCCTTCCCTTTCAAAATTTAGGTTAGATGGGAGGTGATGGTACTGAAGTTCCTAATGAATTTCCAATAGAATTGCGCTAACACCAAAAATTGTCTTAGCTCTGTGCGACTGTAGTGTGGTCCAACTGATAATGGCCTCCCTCTTTGTGGGATCCATATGAATGTTTGCACTATATACGACGTAATCCATAAAGCATGCATGGGTTGTCAAGAAGTGGCATTTCTTAATATTGGCCTACAGTTTCTAGCTCGCAATATCTCAAATATTGCCTTTAGGTGATCTAGGTGATCCTCCTCTGATCTGTTGTATACTAAAATGTCATCGAAGCTGACCATGACAAACTTTTTGATGTGAGCTTGAAATACCCGTCCCATCCATCTCATGAAAAGTGTTGGGTGTGTTTAATAGATCACAAATGATTTACTAAGAAATCCCATCATGTGTCTTAAAGGCGGTCTTCCACTCATCTCCTGGCCTCATCTGTATATGGCGATACTCGCAGCACAAGTTAAGTTAATCTTAGAGAATATAGTGGCTTTGTGTAACTGTTCTTAGAGATTATGCAAATAGAGTATGAGAAATTGGTACTTGATGGTGATCTTATTAATGACGTGGCTTTCGGTCCACTTATGCTACGATTCATCCTTCTTTGGCACCATTAGAGTAGGGACAACCCACGGGATGCTGCTTTCTCTAACTAGTCCCCTAGGGATAAGAAATTGCACCTGCCATTGTAGATCATCCTTCTCTGCAGGTCTCAATATGTAGATAGGTCGGTTTGGCAATACTAATCTTGATATAAGATTTATGGTGTGTTGGATGTCCCCCAGTGACAGTAACCCCTCTAGCTGACTTTCAACCAAGACATCCTGAAGTCTTGTAGTAGTGGTTGCAATAGTTTTGGTACCTCCCTTTCCTCCCATTTCACCTCCAAAGGACTAATACTAGTGCCACAAAGATATCTCTAGCTGATAGTATGAAAGTGGTATGGGAGCTGATGGCGCTTCTATATCACTCCGTCTCTCGTATGCTTAGACGGTAGTGAAATGATATGTTTCCCATCATTCCTGAAAGAATAAGTGTTCTTGAAATTGTCTTGTTGAGTTTTTCGGTCGACTACCATAGCCTACTTAATAGAATATGACAGACTTTCATAATAACAACATTGCACCATTGTTGTTTCTGTAGCTAATCTCCAATGGAAAATTCAACTAGGCATTGTTGATTTACAAGTATCTCATTTTTATTTATCAGTCAGGAAAGGGAATATGACAGGAGATGCTTATGCCTGTCTAAGGATGGACACCACGTTCTCGCAGCTCTCACTGTCGATGATCAAGCAACAAACATTGCCCTTGACTGCACACTTTGTGAGAAAAATACTATGCCTTAACCATGATTGGTCCCATTTTGGCTCGAATTGGAAAACTTTTCGGATGACTACTGCTTCTCCCTCATCACAGTAAGGTTGAAGCTCTTCTTCTGGACTATCCTCTAATTCCTCATCAACCTCCTCGATGACACCCTGATCTATGAGTGTGATAAATCAACTCATATGGCAGTTGGAGGTAGGGGTATAAACAAGCAAAAAACCAGAGAGCCCAGGCTCATCTCGTGTTCGGCTCATTTATATTTCGAGCTTGAAAAGTGTGTTCGCGTTGAGGCAAAATTTAAAAATTATTTTTTATATTAAAACAACATTTGAATCTAATTTAATAATTTTTATTCTATTTTCTTAATTAATAATTTTAATTGATTATAAATCTTTGTAGCATTGTAGTCAATTAAAATTTTAATACACACACACACACACACTTCATGAGTAGTATTTCGAGTCAAAACAAGTCGAACACGAATGAACAAATCTTTGTTGGTGTTTGGCTGGTTAACTTAGCGAACAAGCCGAACATGGGCTTCTTAACAAGCCAAACACGAGTTGTTCGCGAACAATGAGTGTTTTGACAGCCCTAGCTGGAGGCTATATATGTGACCGTAGTTGTAACACTTGAAACACATCTCTTTTTCAGTTGCCTAAATCATGATGAATGTGTGTTGTGCTTTGGGGTTATGTCGAGTGTTTAATATTCTTATGAATTTATGATTGCAGAGAAGAGGAGAGCTTCATATTTCGATTGAGTGAATATAGTTAGTGTGAATGTTATATTTCATTAAAAGAAGATATTAAATTATTGTCAAACTGATTAATGATTTTTGATAGAATATTCTCTAGAAGGCTTGAGCTTTTGGACATTAAAAATAATATTATAATAACATTGCTTATTGTTATTATAATTTCTATTTTTGTGTTATTTTGTGATATGTGAAGTATAACTCTTGATGTAGTATAATAATAGAGCTCTGGTTTTCTTTTTTTTTACTTTTGAAATCTATTTATGTTGTTCTATTTGAATTATTTTTGAAACTATTGACTTATAATCAACATATGCATATAAGGGCATTACAAATAAATTTCAAAACCAATTGCAACACAGTAGATCATTCAAACAGACATAGTTTTTCATCTACACTTAATTTTTAACAATAGTCTATCATAAAATCAGGTTCAGAACTATTTATTGAACACAATTGCACCTGCCCCAAACACACTATTAGAGTCAATGAATTTTACATCCATTCAATTGTATTGAAATGAATTTATGCATGAATATTTTTAAAAAACATATATGTATTGCTTTCTTCATAGCAAGGTACGCAAATGTAATTTTATAATAATTGGAAAATGGTTTAAGAGACTGCCTTTATGATAGGTACTTATTGATGTGGGGGAACATTCATAACATGTATGATATTATATGAACTATCTTTAGCAATATTATCAACTTTCCTTAATAATTAGCGTGAATATGTATGAGGTTTAAGGAAAGTTAAATATATATTGTGCATAAAATCTAAGATTTTAGTTTTATATGAATTCATTCGTAATTTTGAAATGATAAAAAAAAAACAAATTCTCTGCTAAAATTTGTTCGTCAGATGACTATCAAGTGGGGACAAGCCTATTTGGTTCAAAATATTTGAACAATTTAAAAGAACTAGTTAGAGGAGGAAGGCAAGTGAGATGGTGTAATTTAAAGGATGACCAATTAGGAATCATAACTCAAAGAGAAAGAGTGAACTAATGGAAGAATGACTCCAAGATTTGTAAACTAAATGATGAGAGAAGGATAGAGATGGGACTTCAATCAATGAGGCAAATTTCTTGTGCCCATGAGATGAAGAGAAACCATTAGCTATGCAGAATTGGGACGGCTTTGCATTCTAATAGCAAAGATATGTGATCATTACGATGGAACTAGGTTAGGCACATTGAAAAAGCCATACAAGTGGATAATGAATGATAGTGGGATGCCATTTGAGGTGAAAATGAGCCAAACTTGAGTAAGCTCAGAGTAAGTCCTTGTTTTATGCCTTAAAAAATAATGTGTTATAAAGTGTTCATTATCTTAATGTTTGGGTTCGATTCATAAAAATTAAAATGGGCTTGCGCATTTTAAGTCAATTAAGCTCAAATTTCCTTAAAAAGTTTATAAATTTTATCAAAGAATATATACAAATAATCGTCGTTATAAAATACTTTATAATTACAATATTAATTTATAACTCAAATTATACTATAGAAAATTAATAAAAAAAACTATAAAATAATGATTAACATCTTAATTCCTTTAAAATTCATTTTAACTTAATGATCTCTCCAATCATTTTTTGTTATCTGCAATCTCATTTAATTTTAGAAGAGAATCTTCTTAAATAAAAACATGGAACAACGCATTGAAAGTCATTTGAATTTATTAAAGAATTTTTTTCATAAATAATTACCCATTGCTCCAAATAGATGAAATTTAAATTCAATTGAAAGTGTGGAGGCTAATTTAAATTTAACCTTCCCTTATGATTAGATTTTTCATAATAGTTAAATTACTTTATTTTGACACAATAACTAGTAAGAAACGAGGTCTATCATATTTATATTATTTTTACTTAATCATGATTATTGCCTAGTCATAAAGTTTGAAAAAATAATCATTTTAGCTAGCACACCAATTTGTTAGAACAATAGCATAGTGTTAAACAACAAGTTAAGGGCTCATTTGGGACGGTGGTGAATGTGAGCTGTAGTTTGCACTACATTACTTAAGTGTTTGACAAAATTGTAATTTGCCTTATTTCTGAAGAAACTGTACTGAAAAAGCTATGTCTTACAACATGACTCGGTTAAGTGTGATGAATGTCAGAATGTTGCAGTCTAATTTAAGAAAAAAAATTATAATATCCACTGTAACTACTTGAATAATAGCTTTTCTGCAGTAAATTCACTGTTGCTTCTTCAAACAACAACAACGATCCTAAATAAACCATAAGTCTCTAACAAAAACTAAATAATAAATAGGTGTAAGAAAAAACTAAATGAAATCACTCTATGCTCCAATAAATAGAGTGCAATACAATAACAATAATAACTAAACAAAACATCGACAATAACAGTAAATAAAATATTAAATACGAGTGACAACAATAAATAAAAAACATTAAAAAAATAATAATAAACTAAATTAAATAACTCCATGCTTCTGCTAATGGAATACACATGTATAACAAAGATAACTAAACTAAAAAACAATAACATCAATACATAAGCCAAATAGAAGTAGCAATGACAAGTATGAAACACTAATAAATAATAAATAGATGAAAAAAAAACAAGACTAGACTAAAGCAAATAGAGTACATGCATATAACAATAATAATGACTTCTAAACTAAATAAGAATAATAATAATGAATTAATTAAATATTAAAAGTAACAACAAATACAAAACATAAATGAAGAGTAAAATAACGTTGCATGTATAACTGCTCCCGACTCTAATAAGGCTACAAACATTATATATCATCTCAAATTTTAAATAAAGCCTAAAAATTCAAACTCAAATCTCTTAATAAAATGCATCAATCTATTAAGAAATGGGAGTAAATCACATTTTAAATCAAAAAGCAAGAAACATGTGAAGTAATATACTAATATCCTCATATTTTCAAGCACAATATTATGAAATCAAAGTAGAATTGGTGAACCCAGTAGACTTTTATATGGTCAACTCTTTTAATTATTTAAAATTTTAAATAAATAAAAAAATACTAAAAAATTATTATAAATTATTTAAGATTTTAAATAAATAAAAAGAATACTCAGACCCATCCAACTGCTCAAACATGCAAACAATAAGAAATGCCAAATGAAAATCAACCCCTTACAAGCTTCATTTTTATGGGAACTTCTACATGATTATGATTAGCTTAACACACTCAAGGAAAGTAATAATTAACATGATAAGTAAATGATGAAATTAAAAGAAAAAAAAATAATATAAAATTATTGTTAAGGTGCAAGGCTAAAACTCTAAAACCATAACTCAAGCAAGACACATTTTAACTTACATTTTATCCCACAAATACACATACAAATATTTATTTACACTTTCATCCTTCCACACATATTTGCATATATACCCATATTCATATATTTCCATATGTACCCCTTAAAAACCACTCTTTTCACATTTTCCCCCCTCCAACGTTTACTCAATACAACAATATATACCACTATCACTTCACACGTACTTAATTATATATATATATATATATATATATATATGTATTTATGTATGTATATATGTATCATCACTCATCTTTGGGCAACAGCTTATAAAAGTACTCTTCAAACCTGTCCATCTCTTCACCCTGTAACGCGACCAAAACATTCACCCCATTCTCCGCCCCACCAATGCTCGGAAGCAGCAGGGCCACATCTCTCTTGGGGTCTGCCACAGGACACGTGTACAGCGTCTTCCCCCACGGAAAGACCACGTCAGCAAAACCCAATCTCCACCAAGACGACACAAACATGTCCCCTTTCGGAAGCCCGCGGTACACCGCACCCCAATCAATAACAGACCTCGCGTACTCATCATCCATTCTCTCCGCACCCTTTGCCACCGCCTCCACCAACTTCCCAAACTCCCCGCCCGCCACTTCTTCCCGCGCAGCCGCTCCGTACGCCGTCAAAACCGCATTTCCGGCATAACCCGGCGGAAGCGTCGGCGAAACTTTTTTTCTTATGTCGACGGCGTAAAGCACCATGGAAGTCCTCTTGAGGTCCTCCGGCGAACTTTCCGGCAATAAAGATCGCATCTTGCAGCGCCAGAGATGGGCGACGACGACGTTGAAGCTTGTGGCGCGGGTGGCGCGGGGTTGTGCGAGGAGCTTCAGGGAGGAGATATCGGCGGCGGAAAGGCGGAGGAGTTTGAAGCGGAGGTTGGAGGGAGAGGGTTCGGCTTCGAGGATGGTGGAGGAGAAAGGTGTCTCGATGAGTTCGGGGTGGGAGAAGGTGACACGTGGAGGGGAGCGGGTGGAGAGGAGGTGGCGATTGGTGAAAGGTGGGATGGGAAGCGGGCGGCCGTGGTGGTCGCCGGCGGCGAGGAATGCGAGGTTTTGGAGGAAGTTTTTGAAGCTTATGCCGTCGAAGGTGACGTGGTTGTTGGAAATGCCGAGAGCGAAGCCGCCGCATTTGAAGAATGTCAGCTATTTTTAAATATAAATGAGAACAAAAATTATAAAAATTTTATTATTGATAAAAATTATACGATAAATTTGAGCTTTTTAGCATGTCCGAATTAGGGCCGTCAAAATGACTATTTATTCATGAACAACTCGTATTTAGTTAATTAAAAAACTCGTGTTCAATTCGTTCGCTAAGTTAACAAGTTAAACAAGAACAAAAGTTTATTCGTTCATATTCAACTCATTTTAACTCTAAATACTACTCATCAATTATATATATATATATATATATATATATAATTGATGAGTATTATTTTTTAAAAAATTAATGATTACATATAACCAATTAGAAAAATTAATTAAGAAAAATAGAATATAAACTATTAAATTAGATTCAAATGATGTTTAAATATAAATAATAATTTTTAAATCTTGTCCCAACCTTATCAAAACAAGTCTTTGTTCATGTTGGGCTCGTTAAGCAAATGAGCCACACACGAACACAATTTTGGAGCTCGAAATATAAATGAGCCAAACACGAGCTAAGCTTGGGCTCGCTTTAGCTCATGTTCGGCTCGTTTACACCCTTAACCCGAATATATTTTTTTATAAAATAATTTATTTTGACACTTTTTTTATAAAATACTTAATTTAAAAAAAAAACACAATATCAAAATCATATTTTTAACGCACCTGAAATGAGCACAGAAACCGGTCTTCCATCTTCAGCCCCTCTCGCACCGCTCCGGCGGCCGCGAGCTGCCGGAAAGCCGGATTTGGATACTCCAATTCTCCAATTTGGTCCAACCTCAGCTCACTTTCAGCCACCAAGAACTCCACACCAGCAGAATTACAATCAATCTCCAACCTCCCTTCCTTCTCCTCCAACCTGATCAGCCTGCCGGCCAAAAAGTCATACCACACGAGCACTCGCTCGACCGCCGACCTGAGCTTCTCCGTTACAGTCTCCGGCGGAAAGTCGGGATTTGCGGCGAAGAAGTGGATGGTTTCAACGTTGAAGTTGAGGATTTGGTCGATGTTGGAGAGGAACAGTGTGGAGCGGCTCTCCGTCGGACCGGAGGGGTGGAGGATGGAGGAGCTAAGGATGGTGAGCTTAAAGTCTTGTAGGAGAGGGATGTCTCCGTTCCCTACCGCATGACTACCCATTGCTGGTTAAACCTGGTTTCTCTTTAGGTTTGAAAGCTCTGCAAGCACAACTATGTGTCTATATATATATATATATATATATGCAAATAAAGGCAGGGGATAATATACTGTCATTTATGTTATATCGGGCCACCTAAAACCCAAAACATCCTAGAAATAATCCTAAAATAAACTTCGCGATTCAACTTAAATAACTCGAAATAACACCGCAGATGTTATTTTTGTTTTATTTCGGGATTATTAAAGTGAAATATATGAGTTTATCTTGAATAACTCCAAAATAACATTAAAATAATTTAGAAATAATCTTTATGGTTCATCTTCAATAATCCCAAAATAACTTTCACGATGTAGCACACGTGATGATATATTATTGAAGTTCATATGTAGAATTACATCTGGAGTCCCCTCAGAAAAATTTTTCCATAAAAACACACTTACATGCATTGGCATTGGATGGAATGCATGCATGTAGTTGAGACAAATGAAATATAGTTCAGAGCAAACTGTTTACATGAAGTCACTGTCAGCATTAACTTTGAGCGGCAAGTGGCGTCCACCAAGCTTTAGAACGCCGAAGATTTAGCTGACGCATTCATGAAAACAGTTAAATTTAGTGACACATATTGCTGAAACATTATAGGATTGCAGCTGCAGCCACCCTTTGGGGGCAGCTTATTTGTTGTAGTGCCATTTTGAAAACTCATTAGTTCTGTTTGGATAAACTGTGTTTTGCCAGCTTATGCATTTTCAAAATACTGAAAACAACGTTTTCACACCGCATCTGTCTAGGTACGGGTGTGGTGACAGTTTACTCGTTGCGGTCTGACTTTTCCAAAAAAATAAGAATTTGTAATAGCTACCACACCCAATTTATCAGCAAACCATTCAATAAGCTACAACTGCCTCAAACAATCCTAATTCTGCATTCAAATAAAGAATTGTATTGTTGATTGTTGATTATTAATAATCTTTTCAATAAATTACATTATGCTGCGGCTTCAGGAAAAAAAAAAAAATAGCTTCTAATTAATGAGAAGTATTGCTACCAGATTTGAGGTGGCTTTAAAAGGTGAATTATTAAACCATTCTCAAAAGGCGTGGCTTGATTTATGTTCATATAAATTAATCATTTAAGGTTTTTATTTTTTATTTTAAGAGAAGGATTTATTTTGTTCGGTTGATTTCTGTGAATGCCTTTAATTTTGCAGAAACTTTAGGTGGAATTCATTGACGTCCACTTTTGTTTGGTGGTTGACATTAATTGGGATATATATATATATATATATATGCACTTCTAATTATTTGGATAAAAGTCATATAATAGGGTAATATTAATTATTATTTTAAATTAAATATTTATGTTGAATTCATATTTGTCCTGGGAGGCATGTCCAATGATCGGAGAGAGAGAGAGAGAGGAGGGGGGAGAGAAGGAAAGAGTGCTCATTGAATTGCCCCGTAGGGGCAAATTGAGACATTTCAGGGCTTTGCAATCCATTATATATGTTATTTTCGGGCTCTGCGGATTGGTCCCTCGGTTGGGTAACTGACGAGAATCGTTGATGGGTTAATTTGTGTCGTACTCTTCGCAGAGCTTGTTGCTAATGGATAGAGATGACCTCCAGAGTTTTGTCCACGTTGAGCTCTTAGGCAGACTTTTTGATACTTGACGTTGAGGGTTAGATTTTGTATTGGGACACTGATCTTCTTTAATATTTTCTTCCAATCGGATGTCTGTGGTGTTATTTTCAATTTAATTTGTGATATTGGTGTCTGACTCGCATCTTACACTTTTCAAGTTCTTAGTTGTTTGGCTGGATTGTCGCTTCGATCGGCTAACTTATGACACTAGTTGCTGGGGTGATTTGCGCCGCATTCTTAACGGAGCATGTCGTTGTTGAGTAGAGAATCACCTCCAAGGCTTTATCCTATCCTGGTTTGGAGATCAAGATTTATGATGCAGAAGCGTGTGGGTTGTTTTGCCTACCGGACCTCTTTGAGGTTGTTGTGGGCATTGCTACTTGGATTTGAGTTTCCTAAGTGTTATTCAGATCTTAGCAAACATAAAAAAAAAAGATTTATGTAGCAAAACATAAATGATAAATTTTGAAATGATACCCCCTTTTTTCACTAAGCATGGTGACAACCTCACTGAATCGATTGAAAATTGCCCGATATAGTCGATTGACCTTCTTCGAGAGTGTTTTCCGACCGTTGGGAGTTGGTCGTTCATTTTGTGGTTCTCGCCTCTTTTCCAAATCCTTTGAGATAAATAGCTTTTTTTGGCTCCAAATATGTTGATGCATGAATTCCTTAGTGTGCTCCCTGTTAGGAGTGTCCCTGAGTTGTATTTCTTTTCATTGGTGTTACTTCTCTTCTTGTCGGCAGCATGATCCACGCTCATTGCATCTTTTAGGATGTTTAATTTAAAATTCTCCTGTTATGAGTGCTCAAGAATTAGAGATGTAGGAACCATGAGGGAGAGGTAGAGACAGACAGAGAGGGAGAGAGAAGGAGAGAATAAACATAGATTTGCCCCATAGGAGCGAATAAGGTATTCCCGGACTCTGTGACCAATTTTTTATATTGAAAGTGACGGTTACAAGAGAGAAGGGGAGTGAGTTTTCCATTTAGAAGATGATTCTAGAGAAGAGGAGCTAAAAACCCTTAATATATGTTATGGTCATCTTATTTATAGGAGATAGAGAGATAAAGTATAAAATTTCATGCTTACCTCAACTTTAATAAAGGTATCACAAATTATTATGATATTTTTTTCACCTTTTAGTATTCATAACTGATTTTGGTACTTTTTAGTGTGTCTGAATCTTTTGACAGGCAGGTCCTCGAGTTGGTCGACTAAGTTGGTTTCGGTCGGCCTTTTGTCGAGACATCGACCAGCCTTTGTTGAGGAAATTGTTCGGTTCTTGAGTGTGGTAATCGTCCAACATTAAAGTGACCAGTCTGCTTGTCTGATTATTGTTCCGTGGAGATCTTTTAGGGATATTCAGGGCATTTGTTGAAAGTGCTTCACGTCGGTACTTGTGAGATTGTTGGAGATTTAGGTTGTTGGCATGAGTGTCTGTCTCTTGTTGGCCTAGGTGGCCCTTGGGTCATTGGAATAGCCTCTAGCCGATTATCGGTCATTCCATTAGTTGGCTATCAATTGGCTGGTGGTCTTCAGCCGATCAGATTCATAATTCCTTGTAATTCATCAGAGGATCATCTTCATGAATTTTTTAATCTGAACCATTAAATTTTCTCGAGATTCACACACACCCACATAATTTTGTAATCTTCTTAAATAAATAGTTTGATATCATATTTATCTTAAGGAAAATAATAATTTTTTTTAATAATAATTAATGCATTCCACCATTAAAAACTTATCACTCACATAAATATAATTCTTATTTTTTTTAGTTATTTATATACCTTGAAAAGAAAAAAAAGAAAAAAAAATCATTTCTTCAACATTAATTCAAATTTTATCTTGTTTTTCCATTCACCATATGATCCTTTATGATACCCCTACTTGGATTTCCATATTGTGTAATTTTTTATTTTATTTAAAAATCTCTTATAATTATGTCATGATTTGTGACAATATATTAAGTTCTCCAACCTTATAAAATACAACATGAAGTGCATTATTTTATTATTTTTGATAAAATAAAAATAAATAAATAAATAAAATATGTTGGAATGATTACATGCATGCAATCATAGATTGTTCATACGAAGTTCAGTCAAATCAAATTTTGATGAAATTATTTTGACCCAAATTAGGACCACTTTGTCCATAATGATTAGAATGCATATAATAGAGGGAACAATTAGGTGAAGAGAAGATAGCCGCTCAATGCTCCCCTAAATTATATTATATAAATAATAAAATAATGCACCACAACCGACAGCTAAAGGCCGGCAATTATATCGAATATAATATAAATATATAATTTATTTTTTAAATTAATTTAATTTATTGGTTAAAAATAGTTTTTTTTTAAAGAAAATTAATATTTGGTTTAATTTTTTATTTTATTATGTAAAATAAATTGTTATAGCTAACTATGATGGTTATAACCTCTGACTATAGTCTTGATAGCTCTACTAGGATAGTTATAATCATTAACCATGATTTTTGTGGGAAATTTATATACATGTCCAAGGCCGTTAAAATGACTCGTTGTTCACGAATAGCTCGTGTTCGGTTTGTTAAGAAGTTTGTGTTTGATTCGTTTGCTAAGTTAACGAGCTGAACACCAACAAAGATTTGTTCGTTCATGTTCAGCTTGAAATACAACTCATCAATTATATATATGTGTATATCGATGAGTAGAATTTAAAAAAAATTAATTGACTACAAAGCTACAAAGATTCATAATCAATTAAAATTATTAATTAAAAAATAGAATAAAAATATATTAAATTGTATTTAAATGATAATTGAATATAAATAATAAGGTTTAAATATTATCCTAACACTTAACATCCCATGACTGTGTGATTAGGGTTGTCAAAATGACTCTTTGTTATCGAGTAGCTCGTGTTCGACTTACCAAGCAAACGAGATGATCATGAACACACTTTTTGTGTTCAAAATATAAATAAGCCGAAAACGAATAATGATAATTTTTAATGAGTCAAACACGAGCTGAGCCTGGGCTTGCACTTGTTCGGCTTGTTTACACACCTAATATCACACAATTCTTATGTATTTAAGTATCTAATACCTAAATTTTCATAATTATAATTATAACCCTTTGTGCTATAGACTAATGCAATGTGAAAGTGTATTTCACTTTTAAATATTTGTAGTGATATTTTTGATATAATGATAAATATTTACGTACTATGAATGCAATATAAATGTATAAATACACGAGTATTATGTGCTATTAATGTAAATGTCCATGTTTTTGTGGTCGTTTTCACTAGTAAAATGAGAACAATTCCCTCAATGCAGTGCTAGTCTCAACTACTGATAAAATGAGAAGCTTTCATGATAAGTGCAACTCTGTTCCTAGGTGAGCTCCTAGGGCTGTCAAAAAAGCTCGTTGTTTGCAAACAATTCGTATTCAGTTCATCAATGAGTTCGTGTTCGATTCGTTTGATAAGTAAACAAGACGAACGTGAACAATTTTTTTTTCGTTCGGTTAGTCAAATAAACCAAACACGAATAGTGATACGTTCGTTCGTATTTGAATCATTATTGTTCGAAATATAAAATAATTTAAAATAATTATATATAAAAAAATATGATATTTTAAAAAATTAAATTTTATAAATTATAATATATAATAAATTAATAATAATAATATAATAATATACTATATTAATATTATACTAATATAGATATTATATATTTATATAATATAAGCTATATAATTAATATAATATATTATTTATATATATATTAATATTAGGGATGTCAAACCGGCTCGTCGTTCGCGAACAACTCATGTTCGGCTCGTTTGTTAAGAAACGAGCACGAACAGTTACTTCACGAACAATTTCAAATATAAACTTATTTCAAACAAATTAAATTTCAAACGAACAGAACACAAACATAAATTCTATTCGTTCGTGTTCAGTTCATTTACACCCCTATATGTTCCATAAGAAACAATGCATCAGCCACCACAATGTCATTGTTTACATTAACAATTAGAATGTCAAACAATCAACAATGATTCATAGTGTGATGGAGTTCATGAAATTTCACATTCATATGCATTAACATCATTCATATTTATACATTAAAGTTTCAAATGACTACATAAAACATTAAGAAAATGCTCATGAAAGAAAACCAAATTTTAGAATCAAACAAATAGTTTGAACTATCAACTTGGTGACCTCTTCTTGCGCCGATGCGACCTTTCGGTATAATCCCTATGAAGCTCGTGCAAAAACTCGGCTCCATCAGATGGGCTTCTTCTTCCTTTTCTCCTTGTGGAGTCTTCGTCAATGAATCTCCGGCGCCGACGCGGAGATTCTCTGGTGTTCTTCAATTTAGTTGGAATCTCCTTCCTTTCCTCAGACCTACGGTATCTCAATTCCGAATCTTCTCGATATGTCGCAGCTGCACTGCTTCTCCTTGGGGGAGTATCTTCCCTATCCCCAAATGTCCTATGCCTGATAGGTGAATCTTCCCTTTCCAAGTGATTGCCACTCCTTGGGGGTGATGGAACCTGGCATAAAGAAAGAGATAAATGAGTAGTAATTTACAAAAGAAACGTTACACTACGCTTCAAACAAGCATTATGAATTGATCCATTTTTCATCATCAAAATTATAACTATCGAGGAAAGTGTCAAAATAGTCTCCTTACTCTTGGCAGAGGGTCATTTAAGTCCCAAAGTCTATAAAATCATCAATTTAGTATCTAAACTCATTTAATATAAGCTGAGAAGGACCATTTCAGCTCTAATTTAAAGAGACGGGAGACAATTTGACACTTTTATAGACTCGGGGACAAACTGGCACCATGAAAATAGTCGAGGGGCTATTTTGACAATTCACTCTATAATTATCTGACTAAAAGTTTGGTTTTATAGATCATTTTTCATTCATTCATGCCGACTGTTGAAAAACAAGAGGCTAACTCTATTTTAAGCAAAGCTTTTAGCTAAAAACATATTCATAATGTTCCTTTATTTGACTTCCACATTTATTCTATCTACCCTTCATTTATTCTATCCACCCTTCTAATGGTACATCTATATTACCTTCCATTTTACATAATAAATCACCTAAATCAACTTGTCCCTATAGAACTTGGTGGACATACACATATGGGTAACTTTAAAATGAAGAGATGCAAAAACTGATCCAAATTGCTTAAATTAAACTACTCCAAAAAAGTTGGTGCATGTTTTCAGTACTTAATTTTTGCAAGGATAGTTATTCTTTCCTTCAATAAAAGAGGAATCCATATCAAATTGATTGGAGCCCAAAAAAAACTGTCTTAAGAAAAGTAAGCATGTAATTTTGATACCACCAAATTGATTATGAACAAAGCCAAAAGGAGCAACATACATGGAAGCGAGATAAGAACCGCCCTTCAGGAGGCGGCGGAATGCCAAGCCTTTTCAAATCATCATATGGGATTGGACGCCTACATAATCAAAAGCCTGAGAAATTCAAGCATCTACTCATTCCATAAAACTATGCCAAAAAATTTCTCTCTTCTTCTCTCTTGTATAAGAGAGAGGCAGAGAGAGAGAAAGAGAGAGAGAGAGAGAGAGAGAGAGAGAGAGAGAGAGAGAGAGAGAGAGAAATCCTCTTAGAATGGCAGACTTTCTCTCCTTACATATGGTTCATCCTCCAATAACATATTGAATAGCTAAGATTTTAAGAAGATAAAATACAAAATTGAGCTACATTTTACATTAGTTACTTTTCCCTTCTTAGATCTTGGCCAGTACATTTTATTTTTTTGGAGGAGAAAGATATGCAAAGAGAAGCACTGAGTCTCTCTCTCCAACTAAAAAAAAAGAGTTCTTACAAAAATTTGAAGGGAGAGAGAGGAGTGGTGAGAGATCATACAAAGGGGCTCGAAATGGCCTCTCTCGACCTCCAAAGCGGAGTTGACCAGACTCCTTCTTTCCTCCAAGTCCCCCACCTGATAAATTGGAAAGATGGGAAATCTCTAACATTTGTTAACATGCAAAATCGTTCTCTGTAGAATTAGGAATGAGTTATGGAAAGGAGAAATGAGGATAAGTAACGTAAATTATTCCACGGACCTAATCTCCTTGGAATCCATCCAGGCATAAGTAGCTGCCTGTTATAATCTACAATCACTTCAGTGTCATCAATGAATGAATGATGTGCTTCCTGCAGATAAGAAGAAAGGTTCAAAAGGACAGCTTGAAAATAGCAAAACTTGTTAACTGAATATTTTTCGATATGAAACTGACAAGTACTATAAAATTATCTACATTTCTCTTTAACAACAATCCTTGGAAAGAGAGAATAATAGGGTCTGTTTGGGGCAGTTGTAGCTGTTTGAAGAAACAGTTGTGAAGCTGCTGCAAAATAAACTGTTTTTCAAAAAGCTGCGGTGGTTATCATAAATTTATTTTATTTTCAAAAAGTTACATCACAACTTTCTGGCAACCACCGTACTTAAACAACTCTAATTGAAAAGAACAGTTTTTTTATAACATATATATCTAAAATGCAGCAAGAAAGGAATTTCTCAAACAAAATTATGGTGGCGGCCTGAAAAGCAAAACAGACAAAAAGCTGTCCCAAACAAACCCTAACTACTTTGATGGGAGGAATCAGGTGATGGATAAAATTCAACTTAGATTATCTAATTTCACATATTAAAGTTTCCCTGGAGTCTGATGTAAAATTAAAGCCAGCTAAAACATCTATATATTCCTTGTAAATTATGGTGCAATTGCATGTGGAAGTAAAAGTTGCGTATGTTGTGCAGTATAAACTGCTTTTAATCTGCTGATCACCGCATTCTCGTTTGAAAGTTGTCATATGTCAGAAACTCAGCTCCATCATCCTGAAGTGAACTATCACAACTATCATAAATATCAAACTTACAGATTAACAAAATATATTTTAGAGAAGATGATCCTTTCAAAATGGAATCTAAAAACAATGGCCTTGGCAACTTACACTTCGTGAATTTTATACAATTGTCAAACTTTGCTTTAAAAAATGGCATTCTAAATGTGCAAAACCTCACATAATGTGTCATGGGTCATTATAATGAGTCGTTTAATTATGATACCAGACTGCATCGCCATCATCATCTACCTAATATAGAAGCTTCATAAGATAAACATATAACTCAATCTAAATTATATAATTGCACCAATAATAGTTTGTATCACCATATTCTTCCTTTATTGAAGAGAAACAAACAAAAAAAATCGTTATCAATATTAAGTAAACAAGTAAAGGCTGAATGAATAACTAGCTCAAAACAGTTTGTATTGCTCTCCCAATTAATAATAATGAATAATCAAAATTACGATTATAGGAGTGATTAATAGAAACAAAGTTCCATATATCATCTCAAGAAACCGGCAGAATAATGTGCTTTATGTAGTAATGCTACGGTGAGCTACAGTACCGGGAGCTACTATGAGCCCCTTGGACCGGTCAAGGAGGGCCGGTTGACCATTCCTTTAAGTGAATTTCCTCCTATTGGGAGCTATGGGGTCCACTCCTATTTATCCTATGTCTATAAATATGTTGTTTTTGTATTTTTAGGTAATTCTGGCTCAAATTTCTGTTAGGCTAGCGGTCGGGATTTGTCTTCCCCCCTTGAGTTGTGAGGTCCACTCCTATTTACCCTATGCCTGACAAAAGGCCTTCGGCTGCAGCGATATTTTTGACGAGGGTTTTGTTGGTCAATAGGTATTGAGACATGGTTTAATTTTTTATGGAGATGTGACGAAGTTCGTTTCAGAGTTGGAGTTGGATTACACGGGATCAGTTGGTAGATTGCAAGCGACATTGAACTGTTTTCCAAGTGTCATTGGTGGATTTAAGATTAAGTAGGGTAAGATGGTTTCAGATATAGTGGAGTAGATTGCTGCAGATAAATTTCATCTATGAGTTGCCACCGAAGAAAGAGAGGGTTGGGAATGAGTTGGTCATTGGAGTCATGGTTATAGGATGCAGGGCAAATGGCGGTTCCATCAAAAAAGCCTTCGAATTCATTAGCTTTGAAGAGCTTGTAAACTTGAGATTTCCATGTTGCATAGTTTTCTGCGGTTAATCGGACGTCGGTTATGTTTTTGATGTTGGACATAAAAAAATTTAGAGGAGGGAATAGGGATTTCAGCTCTGTCCAATGACTCATCTGTATCTTCTTGAGTGATTTGAGAGAGTGTTGCCGACATGGTCAATGAAAAATGTAAAAGAGGGAAGATCAGGGAAGTTTAGAGCATATGGAAGACAACCTGGATCGCCTAGTGCTCTGATACCATGATAAACTGTAGCTGAATTAAAATAAGAACAGTTCACCTTGGAGCTTTTATAGGTGACCGAAAGGTTTAGATAGAGACATTTTCAGATTACTGTAGTAAGTGAAAGAGCTCAAAAGCTAATTCTATGACAGCACAATACTCATTTATATTATGGTAATGGGGTATTCTAGAGAGGGTTGGTGGTCCCCGACCGTTGAGGTAGTTGGTAGGGGAAGTGGAGACATTATTCTTGTTGGTGCCTAGAGGTGTAGGTCTGTTACCCACCCTAATTTGATTATTTGCGTTGCGTCTGTTGCTATTTCAGATTTTCAGGTATCGTTGTTGTATTTTCCCTTTCAATTGTGTTGATTGTAACCGCCTATTTATTTTCGGTAATAATATTTATTTTTCTTATTGTGGTTTGAGTCAACTCCAATATCATTTAGAGACCATAGGAGTAAGAAAAATAGCTGGCTAGCATGCCATAAGAGCATATCCAAATCATGCCATTTAGAGTGAATGAATAACAATGGACGTAAATCAAAAGGCATGCAAAGTGAAATCGTATATCTATTATTTTGTATACATGTTTGCATCTGCTAAACAAACTATTGCCTTTTCTTCATGCAAAGACTTATGTTGCGCTAAACTTATACCTAGATGTTATCAAGCCTCTACAAACATAATACACTACGAAAAGGTTGATGAAATGGTAACATCAAAAGGAAGAAGACTTAAACGTGAAGTAAAATTTTAAGGTTATAAACATATCATCCAATTCCCATGTAGTTACATACCTAACACCTAAACTTTGCTTTTTTTGCATTTATACCACCCAAATCTTTCATATCACATAAAAAATATCACCATTTTAACTTTTAAAAAGTGAAATACACTTTTTGACTCATAAGGCGCATAAGGTTGTATGTAAAAATTGAAGCTGAAGTGTTTAGATCTGTAAATACAAAGCAATTGAGAGGTATGTATGTAAATTTTCCAAATTTTAATAGAGCACTAAAACTGAAATCAAGGGACAGATTTCATTTCACAAAACATAAAATGCAAAGAATAGATCTACAATCACAAGAATATCAATGCAATTTAATATCTCGATACAAAGCACTTTGCGACTCCTTCAATGAAAAATATCTATGTTTACAGCAAAAAGTACTAAGAGGGCACACCTAGACAATTGCATAATATTGAAAGTTTTAAATGTAACACTTGAAAAACATATAGCTGAGTTGCATAACAATTGAGAAAAAAAGGCTAAGTTCTGGGAATAGAAAATTAAACCATGTAGGCATGTCGCATCTCTCTTTCAGTTTCAAATTCAACAAAAGCGTATCCACGAGAGGCACCAGTGACTACAAATAGCAATCAATGATACAAATATATCTCAGTTCAATCCAACAAAAGAAGTTGGCAAAATATAATAAACACAAAATTTTTGGCGCAGGCAGCATAAAGGCATACACACAGCTGCATGAAATAACTTAGGATGTGGTTGGATGCTAAATTTATGAAAAAGGAGTTAAAAGGCTTATATATTAACGGTCAATGATTCATAATCAAACCATTAATTATCGAGATTTATTTCATATCCTTCCATTTTCCTCAATCAAAACAAGAAAAAAACCTTAAAACTTTGAAACAACACCAGACTCGGTGTTCTCGATACTTGGTGGTATCAGACTCAAAACTATGCCAAAAAAATATTCAGAAAGCTTACCCTGAACTTACCAAGAATAAATTTAGTATGTTTAAAATGGTCCAACAAGATCTCTAAACAATTGGTTATTAACTCGTTTGGGTAGAAATTAGAAAATAAATTTTCTAAAACAATGAATTTACTGATTAAGTTGTCTGAAGTAATGCTTGTTGTCCGACATTAGACTGAACATGTGAGAAAAGAATGTTGGTGCAGGTGCTGGAGTAAAAACCATCTAGCATTGACCATTCAGAGAGAAAGGAGGGACATATAACAGTAACTCAAATTAATTTATGGATCTTAAAATTATTGATTAAGGACTTTATTCTCAATGATAGATTTCCTTTCTCATGTGTTTCATTTTTTTCTATATGTAAAGCTAGTATAAGATTGTTGTTACCTGTAATTAGAATCAAGTGAGATCAATACAATTCTCTTGGGGTTTCACCAATGTAGAAGCATAATTCAAAGTAAAGGGAAAAAGGATGTATGAATTACTATTGATGAAAATTCTCCGTGAGGATTTGAAATTGAGTGAGAAAAGCATTGACGATTTTGTTGTTTAAATCTAATGACAATAAATATTGATCAAAATCCCATGCAACATTAAAAATGAAGCATGTTGAGATATAGATATCTCATTTAAAAAAATTAAATAATAATCTAATTGGTATGTCATATTTTTCTATGAAAAACAATTGACAGAAGCCTTCACAAGGAGACTCAACAATGTATAATTTTAAGAGATTATTATTAAACTGAAAATGGAAGATACATATTCACCAACATGTGAGAGAGCATCGGCAAGGCATGCACGCTGTCCACTTTTGATTGATCTCTAAAGAATTAATTACCATATAGGAGTTGGAATTGATATTAAAATAAACTAGAATGCTTATTTCGAAAGTAGCTCGTTATGATAACAACTGAAATTAATTCCCATATCCGAAAAGCTGATTAGTCAATCATTTGAAGCGACTCTATATTTCAATTATATGTTATCTTTCGTATATATGTTTCCTGCCACATCTTAATTATAATTGAAAAAGAGTGATCAATACAATTCTCTGAATTGTCTCACAACATACTTGGTAAATAAATTAAGTCCAGATTAAATCATTGAAATTTAGCTAAAAAGCTATGCACGTTGTGCGGTCTGGAAGCTGGCCTTATAAGTGAATAGTTAATTGGCTTTATCCAAAACATCTAGCCACATTGGGCAACCAATTTGCTTAAGCTAGGCCAATGAGCTTAGTTAGAAAAATAGCGCACCTATTGAGTATTCTTTTTTTTTTATATGCCAAATGTTTAGAATACTGAAACAAATTTATCCTACTATGAAAAGGAATTTGATTAACTATGACACATTAGCATTCTCTCAGCATGCAACATATGTCCAACACATGTCAGATACACTTGTCGTGTGTCAATTCAAATAAAACAAACATGTGTTTAATAAATAACAAAATTTAGATTTTGAAAACATTAACTGAAAGCAAGTATAAAAAATAAATTGTGGTAAAATCTAAACCAAAATGAATAAATCCCCCTCTAGCCCTAAATCTAATTTTATATCCACTGTTTTAGCCTTTTGAGCCCCTTCATACAAAAGTTGCCTTTTTTTATTAGGGATCCATTTGTGATACCAAAGTTAACATAAACCATGACCGAACGAAAAATTTTATAGCTGAATTCAAAAGCTACAACGACAAATCCTCAAACATAAAATAACATAAACATAAAAACGGCAGGTGCAAACAACAACTCTACAAAATAAGCAAGAAATCAATACAAAACATATAAGCGACCCTTTAGAGAAGAGCGGCAGGCTCGAAAGGAAAGGAAGAGAGCTGTGACAGTGTTGCAAGATGTCGGGCGGCAGGTGGCTAAGACATTGGAGGCAATAGAAGTGATGGAAGACTGCTGGGAGGAGGCTGGCAGCAGATAGCTGTGGCGTAGGTGAAAGCAAGAAAGGTGGCAGCGAACTAGACAGCAGCAGGAAGGGGCGGCTGTGGGCAAGATAGCAGCAGGAAGGGGCGGCTGTGGCCTGGTCAATAGCCAGAAAAGACCCTAGAGGGGTTAGAGGCAGCAAAGATAGGCTCTGGAAGGGCAAGCCGCAACAAGACAGGACCAGGAGGGGCTAGCGGCAACAAGATAGGACCGGGAGGGGCTAGCGGCCGACGAAACAGGCCTTGGAGGGGTTAGCGGCAGAAACGACAGGTCCTAGAGAGGCTAGCAGCAGCAGGAAGGATGGAACAAGCAGAGATAATCACCACCTCGGACAA
>NEWO01000002.1:6582973-6625273 GCA_003013225.1 Phalaenopsis aphrodite | reverse complement strand
AACTATGTACATATTACAACATGCATTATCCAAGAAATCTAAATTTAAGCAACATCCCCATTAGCATAGAAGGTTTGACCAACAAAGCAATTTTAGCATTCGATGCCAGATATAAGATAGAAGCTTTTTCAGTTTGCTAATTATTTTACATCCCAAACACTCTAAATTTGAGGAAATTTTTTTTTTCTCCAAAGATTAAACTAAAACCATCTTTACTAAGTTCAATTGTGTCAACTTGCATGTTTGATATTCTAAGAAGCAGTATTTTATCTGATCAAGTAACTTTTAATGCCAAAAAATTCCAACAAAAAGCCCTCATGGTGCACCAAAGGAAACTACCAATCACACATTTCTTCCTTCTAGAGAGATAAAAAAAGACAAGATTGCATGATGCATTGCTTTTTCTTTAAGCTCAAAAAATACATCCTGCAACCAAAAACTAAAATACGAGAAATGCAACTCTTTGTGAGGAGAATAAATACAAAATGATAAAGCACAAAAGCAACCGCTTTGGCTATCCTCAAAGTTGCCAAAATATACTCACTCTCTCTGGGGAGAACCAAGCAATTTATGACTAAGAAAAGTTTTTAGTATGTACCATGAAGCCATGCAAACAATGTCCACTACATTAGATTGCCATTCATCTCCGATGCTAACTTTCCCTTGAGAAAATAGACAGGTTGGCAAAACAAAAAGTAGAGAATGCACTGATAAGATAGATAAATTAGTGTTGTAGACTTAGGAGGATAACTAGTAGATAAAAGATGTTATGAATAGAGGTTATGTGAAAAATAATATAAAGAACGGGTTTAAAACAAAATGTGCAGCTAAGAAGAGCTAAATAGAGAATGAGGATTTGGGGCTGCTTGGCTACAAAGAAGATGTAACCCAAGTAGGATTTCCTAAACACCCATTAAAATAAAATAAAAAATGTTTGACAGGACAATAGTTAAATTATGATAAATTATTAGGTTATTTATTTAAATAGTTGAAATTGACGAGAGGGAAAATCCTTAAAGCCTTAAAATCTCGTGAATGGTTGGATTTAAGAAAACATGGACTTAATCAACAATGGAGACAAAACAGGATTTATCAAAACAAATATATCACAAAGCAAAATCAACGAATTATATGAAAACAAGAAGATCAGCCACTCTAAGTAATGCTCAATTCAGCACTCCAAAGAAAAAAAATCATTCTGAAAACGAAATGCCTACCGATATCCCGAACCAATCGCATGTTCTTTACCCTTCCATAAGCGCTCATGGCCTTCAAAAACAGCACAACAGAATAAATCCCAAACAAATCCGACATAATAAATGAGAAAATTGTAACCTTTCTGGCGAACCCAATATCAAAATGGCACCTTTCGAAGCGTTGCTTCGCTTGTCTGACGAGAAAGCCGGGCAACGAAGAGGGTGCAGTAGGCATCGCCGGTAACCTTGGGATCACCAAATGGGTCATCTAAAGCCAAAAAAAAAAAAAAAAGAACTCTGATTGAATAAGTTAAAGTAGGAGACAAAACGGCGCAAGCCAAAATAGCAGGGGAACTCAGCTCACAGAGGCCGGCGGCGGAGCAGAGGACGGCTCTGTAGACGCCGTTGTCGTGAGGGACAATATCTGTGCCGTCGATGCTTCCGGCCTGTATTGGATGGTAAGAGTCGGCGTAGAACACGGAGTTCAAGTTGCTCCCACTCATCTCCTCTGCGAAAAATTATTGGAAAAATTGCCCCGACGACGTAACTATACATGCCGACTGTCAGTAATATACCGTTTATCCGCCTCACCTAAAAATTTAAACCTGACATAATAACACCACACCTTGTATGGAAAAAATTTGCGTACACCTTGTATGGAAAAAATTTGCGTACATAAGACGTACGCAGAGTTTCGTAAGTCTATAACCTGCAAACATGTTACAAGAAGGATTTTAGGAGTTTAAAACCGCGTTATACCCCATGTAACCTCCCTGTGACCTACCTGTAACTTCGAGTAAGTTCCGTGCTTCTGTAAATCCTCCCTATAACCTGTTTGCAGGTTACAGACGTACGCAACTCTGCGTACGTCTTATGTACGCAATTTTTTTCCGTTATTCTAAGCTTATTTTTGAGTTATTTTAGAATTATTGAAGTGAAATATATAATTTTATGTTCAATTACCTCAAAATAATCACCATGATTCTATTTCAATAACTCAGAAATAAACTACACGACATAACATACGTGACAACATATTATTGGAGTCCGCATATAGAGCTACGTTTAAAGTACAGATAGAAAATTTTTTAAAAAATAGTAGACCTGAGTAAGAGAGAATGTTTTTTTTTCATTTATTTGCTTAGCCCATAAATCTTCTGTATTTACATACCTACTATTTGTATTTTCAGATTTACATGCATAATACTCTAATATTTAAAATTATATGAAAATATCAATATTACCTTTTTTTTTAATTGAAATACTTATTTTCATGCATAGATTAATGACACCGGTGTAATATTTATGAATATAAAACTTTAGATATTAGAAATGTAAATATGCACGAAGTGTGTGGCTTGTTTATAAATTTCCCATTTGTTTTTCTAATGGGGTTTTAAAGCTGCCTTCTCTAATTTCATTTATGCAAAACAATTTTTTTTGCTAATAAGTTACAATAATAATAGTAATGGTTGATTGGCTTTGTTCAAAATAGTCCTTGAAGTTCATGAAAATATTAAAGTAAAACATAGTATCAACTAAACTTGTCATGTATAGGCTACTTCATAAATTAATAAGTTACAATAATCAAATTAATGGCAGCATGTGAAGGAGAATTTCAATGCTTCAAGGAATAATTGTCAATATATATTGGATTATTTTTTATTTTTTTTTAATTAACAATGTAATAATGATTATAATGTGTAATTTCTTATTGCTTAACCTATGAGTTGATGATCAATATCCAATAGCTAACCTTATCAAAACCAAGAATATGATCAAATGCACACATGCAGTGCTTAAAGCTGATTTGTGGATACAAATCATATACATTTTTAGTTTTCCCATGCAAATTAAGCCCAAAGAAAACCAATTAAAATGCTGACTTCATTCTTCCACACATTAAGGCTGCACTTGGTTCAAAATTGTGTCTTTATCATTTAACACCAACCCCCTCTGATACTTTTGAATTTAAAAACTATAAGTTTAATTTAATGTTACACAACACACACACACACACACAGATATATATATTAATATCTCATAGGACGTAGGGTCTCATATTGTTCTTTGGTCCATACAACTCGAAAGAGACAATTGTAAGAAAAGTGTAGAAGAAAAGAGTGGTTGCATTTTTCAGGCTTGAATTCTAGGTTCCTCCAATGAGCTCATCCGGAAGAATGAAAGAGATGATCCGGGAGAGGATAGAAAGAAAGAGAAAGAGAGGCAAAGAGTGAGAATTCAATTGTCCAAAGCCCCTCCCTCTTCTCTCTAATACAAGAGAAGAGTATATCAAATCATGAGTCATACAATACGAAACTTGTCCACAATGTACATAAGACAAGACGGCGATTTGGATGTCAAACAACCAATAAATGGCCATCGGCATATGTCAACCATTCTACGTTGATCCTTCAATCATCTGTCAAAATACTAAGGACAACCGACTAGACAAATGAAGTGGACTGGTTTGAGAAGCACATCTTGACTCCCGAGAAAGCGACAAATGACACTTTGACACTTAAAGTAGTATAGGTAAGCCACTTTGACATGTAAATTCGACGAGATAGTCCAACAAGTCAATCTGCCCGGTAGTCTCGGTGGGCTTTCTAGGTAGAAGATTGTGTGAGTCGCACCTGGCGATGGGGAATAAATCATGCAATTTTTCAAAGATCCATTAGCTGAAAAATGAGCTAAGCCCATTTACCCTGTCATTGGCCCATAACAACAAATGATTCACATACAATAGCTTACTCTAATATCACCTTCATTCTTGTTCTCACGTAATCCTATACACACACATGAAGACATATGCTTTCATATTTACAAACTCTCTACTATATTCCCCTTCATTTTTTATATTAAAGACAAAAGTTTATACAACACTTACACTACATTCTTTTTCATTTCTTCTATAAAATGCAAAAGTTCATATTATACTTTTAAAGAACAATTTCATAACATTTCTTTCCCAAGTGCTCTGATGATGAGATTATAAATTTTGTTATCCTTTGATGGGTCACAATATCTTATAGTTATTTCTAATATTATTGATATGCTTTAGTGAGAATCTCATGGAAACAGACCATTTTCTTTGTAGTACCTTACTTTAATCCACTCTATTTCAATTCACCACTCTTGCATTTCTAACACTCGAGCCATCATAATTTCATTAAGTAGAACAATTTAGATTTAATTCATTCAACATCACACCAATCACATTAAGAAAATTGGCATGGATGATATTTTTGTAGTTTTTTTATAACAAAGTTTGATTCTACATGAGAGTTCATCAAGTGGAGAGTAATTGATGTAGCACAACGAGCTAAAAATACCACAAGATGAAGCATTCATCATATGTGTGATAATCATAGTCATAAAATTATGCATCAAATATTCAAGGGTAAAATTTAAAGATGACTAAATGTTGCATTTTAGTTATGCATCCCATACTTAAAAATAATCAACACTATTTACATCCATGAAGAAATATTAAATTTTAATTATGCTATAAAACTATGATTATAATTAAAGTTGTGTATCATCTATAATGTTATAGAATTTTTTTATAAATTGTAACTAAATTAAAATAAAATAAATCTAGAAGGCATCTTTTTCTAAACTTTTAAAATATATTATTGTTATAGTTTAAATAGTTAATTATTTTCAAAATTAAGGCAATACCCTATATTTCTTATAGCTATAGGCAAAAAATTTACTTCTAGATAAATGATATTAATGTGAAATAAAAAGAAGCATGTCATATGTGATAAAGAGCTATATCATTTCTTCCATTTTTGGTCAGCCTTGTAGATTGTTTTTGTCAAGATCAATGATTGTTGAAACATATGAACAATCTATGATATTTATGTGATGAATTTTCTTCTCTTATTATGAATTAATTAATTTTTTTTTTATTTTCTTAAGCATTTGTAAGTGTTATTCACCTTCAATGCGCATGCTTATAAATTTAAGTTTAAGAAAAAAATTTAGGAACAAGCAAGGGACAAAGCATGTTTTGTACAAGGTGAGCAATTGCCCACCCTAGAATTTGAGATTTTTGTATATAAGAAGTAAATTTTAGTTTTTTTTAATGCAGTTTAGAAAATTTAGTAGTTAAAAAAATCTAAAGGAGTTATTGTGGTAAGATAAAGGGAAAAGTATTCCAAGTAGCGGAGAAAGCAACCACGCGAAAAACCAATCTAGTAGAAACTATAAAATTGGAAAAGTGCTAGAAAACTCAAAACAACATGTCTTAATCAAATTGAAAAAGTGACACTCAATGGTTCCGCCACAACCATGAGACATGATCAGTATAATATATGCAATAAAAAGTAGTGACAACAAAGTACATGCTAGTTGTGTCAAACCTCATGTGTTGGAGTTAACATCACAGTTCATAGATAAAAGTGAGAAGTTAGATATCATAATAAAGTGTTGAAATTTCTATTAGCAACAATTCTCAAATTTATATGTTTTATATTTCATTTGAATGCAATATTTAATGTTTGCATATTTACACTTTAAAGAGGAACAATCATCTAATTGAATCTTATTTCTCTCCAACTAGAAACTATAGCAAGCAATATGACTAGCAAAAATATAGTACCTTTCAAAGAATATGTGAAAATAAGAGAAAACATGACTTTGAATTTGGGAAAGAGAGCGATTGAGTAGAAAGAAGAAACATCAAAGGTTAGGTTAATAAATTTGAAAGTTTAAGTGTGATTCTCATTTTGTTTAGAGCAAAGATTAAATTTGATGTTAACAAATTATGCTTCTATTTATCAACTCATCCTTTATATTGAGCACTTAATGTATACTTTTCCAGCAAAATAAGCAAATTTAATGTTATTACCTTGAAACTAAATAAGATTGTTATATCAATTAGCATATGCAATATAATCATATAACATTGAATAAAGTTTATGGGCTACAAGTGATTATTTTCAATATTATGATAAGATATACTTTTGAGAGTTAATAGTTATAATTTAAATATCATTGAAACAATTGGAGATCTCAGCATAATTTGTAGCCAATAAAAGCCACAAGTCATAAGAAAATAGAACACACACATTAACTTTATATGGCTGACCAATGTGATTCATATCTTGGTCATCCATTGTATTTGATTTAGAGTTTCAAAAATAAAAAGAGAAAAGGTCAAATTTCTACTTATCTGAAAGAACAATTGCCTCTAAATCATGTTAGCAACAAATAGTGACAATTTTAATAAAGGGGAGGCATTTTTATTTCTGAAATCCCAAATTGAGCCATAAGAATAGTAATTAGAAAATTATGTCCAAATAAAATTAAGATTGATAAATTAGCCTATCATTTTAGTTTTGTAAGCTGTGTACATAACTTGTAGAGAGTGGAGAATTTTTCCTCCCCTTGATTTAGGGAGAGTGATGGTAAACTAGGAAATGATGTACTTTTTTTTAGCCATTTCATATAGAAATATTAAAATCATATAATTACTTTTGCTTGTGAGACCTTTTGGAGACACTAGTGAATGTAAATCAATCCCTTAAATAACACCAACTAGTTGATTTAATATATTGCAATCAACTTGCAAATGGTAGAAGCTTTTGCTTCCAACCACTAGGCCAAACTATCAATTCATTTATAATATAAATGCAATTCATAACATTCAATTCGTAATTCGATAAGTAACTTTAAGATAATTCTACGACAAACTAGAGCAAGTAACCCTAATAGATGAAGAGAGCAAATCATTAAGATTTGCATCCACATTATTAGAAAAAATAATGACAAACTCATATACATTGCTCTTCAACTTTAAAATAGCTATAAATAATATGAGTATATCCTTCAGGTAATGAATGTTCAAAAGATTAGCTTTATGAAAGAGAAAAAGATTATCATCATAAAAAAGATGAGCAATGGTTTCATTATGAGTATTGATGACATCATATCTACGAAGAAGATAATTAAACTGAATCATATTGAATAGATTGCTCGTCATAAATATAAAGAGAATATGACAAAGAACAGAACCTTGTCTAAGGCCATTGCAACCTATAAAATGCCCTTTTAACTCACCATTAATCATAGCTGAGAAAATGTATGCAGTTTACAAACTTATGAGGGATAGCCTTGTGAATCAATTATTGTGAGAAAGAATGCAAACTAACACAATCAAAAGCCATTTGAAGGTCCAATTTAGCTAAAAATCCTTACGAGAAGATGAATATTTAAAATTTCTTAGCATCTTATTTGTAAGTTCAATGTCAATCATAACCTTATTATGAATGAATGTAAAATGAGGGGTGATTATGAGTGAGGGATGAACCTCCTTGGGATATCAGCCAATAGCATAAAAATAACTTCATACAAAATACTATGCAAAGAAAAAGGCTTCAATGAGTGGTCAACCATGTAACTTTCTTGGTGATAAAAGTAATAGTTGCGTGCTTCGCATGATCAGGTAACCTGGCAGTTATGAAGAAGTAATGAAAAAAGCTAAAGTTTTTTATCTATGATGATGTCTCACGCATACAAGAAGAATTTAGAAATAAAGCCATCAAGCCTAGGGCAATTAACTTTTTCAATACTAAATAAAGAATTCATAATTTCGTAATGATCAAAACTAGAGAAGATATTATTTTGAGCTAGTAAAAGTAAACAACCACCAAAAGAAACATCATCAATAATATTATCAATGAATGAAGCACTGGAAAGTATTTCAGAGAAGTGCTCAATGGCCTCTAGCCAAATATCTTTCATAGTGTTTGCTGCTGAGATAGTTGATTTAATTTATCATAATATAACTCTCTCCCTCTTTAATACTATGCTAAAGAAATTTAAGACCATACTCTCCATCGAAGAGCTAATTACAATTAAAATGTTGCTTGAACAATTTAAATTCTATGAACTATGCAAGGTTAAGCGCTTCTCTAATTTGTAAAGATCCAAATAGTAAATCCTTACTTGACACTGACATCTAGAAGTTTATAAATGCTTATTTGGTCTTTTGGAAGGTTAGAAATTTTCTTAATGATAACTTTTGGATGAAAAATGTTAAATTTTTAAAAGCCATCTTAATGTTGGCAAGCTTATTATAAAAGGCAAAGACGGGGTCTCCACTGACATTTAGGCTCTAAGCATTAGAAACTATATCAGTACAATTGTGTAACCTAATAATTATACAAAATTTTTATTTGATAAGTGAAAATTTTTCCATCATCAATACAATCTAGAAATGATCATAGGAGAGAGGAGTACAATATTTATAATATGTAAGAGGGAAGCAATCATGGTAAGGAATATTGCATAGAGGTCTACCATAAAGACAATGGATGGAATTATTAATTTGATGATTGAACCAACTATAAGAGAAACCTTTATCACGGAGTTCAAACAAAAAGACATTAGCAATGTAGTTATTAAAATCCAAAAACTTGGTATGAGAACCTTTGTTTCACTAGACTTTTCTTTAGCAAGTAATACAGTTGAAATCCCTAAAAAAAGTCGAATGATAAATATATGATCGACAGTAGAAGTAATGACCTCTTTTATGGCTTCCTCTCCAAAGCTCTATTTTTAGCTTAAATAAAATTGATTAAAAACTTGATAGAAGGTGAATATTGGAGACAACCATGAAAAATTGCGGATGAGAGATGAGCTCAATGAGACTAACATTGTCAGAATTATAATTAACTCGAAATTTTCCTCTTGAACGGAATTTGAAGTTATTATGATTGCCTTTATCATGGAAGATCATAAAATTTCTCATATTAAATGGGTATCATGATTGATTTTAGCTCGAAGAAAGGCAATAATATTAAATATCACTACTAGACAAAATTTAAACAAGCAACAACTCTCAAATTCTTAGTCAAACTTCAAATATTCCATGACACAAAAGAGATATAATTCATAAAAAAAAAGCTAATTTTGAGTGAAATACTGGATTTTAAGTCTCGTCTTCTTACTGTTTAAAGGTGCTGTAGAATCCTGGATAGATTAAGAAAGCTTATTTTTAAAAGAACCAACACGGTAAAGAAATATCTACAACACCAAAAAAAGTATCCAATATTATTAGTAAAGAGGAGTTGATAGTAATATGAGAATCTATAACTAAAATATTGAAATCTATCATTTTTTTAGTTGGAGAGGGTTCTAGTGTAGAATAACAATTATAGGAGGTTCCAGAGTAATAGTGAAGGAGAAGGATGTGCTTGTATTAGTGAGAAAGTTAAGATCATAAATAATGATAGGGTTGGGGTTATGTTGTTTAGAAGCGGTAGAGATACTAACACTTTTACAAATAGCCCTTCTAATATGAGTGGTGCTCCTAAACACGAGATAGAGGCTCGTGCCGTGGGGCATTTGGATTATGGAGGTAGTATGCACTGTCATAAGCAAAGATATCATAATTCTAATAAACTATATAGCCTGAAATAGAAGATTGAGTGGATACTTGATTTCTTTGTTACTTTTAACAAAGATAAAATTGAATTTGAAAGACACAAAGCACAAAAGCCAATGAAATGTCAATTTTACTAGCAATCTTAAAGGGTACCACTCTCATAATGGTAATATAGAGAGAGACTTGGGATTTTAATCCAAAATAAAAATAGCAATAAAATTAATCTTAAACAACTTAATATTAAGAGTCTAATTCTAAAAAATGAAAGGCCAATCAAAAAAGAACCAACGGCCCTCATTATTCACCAAATCTAGGCTTTTGATACATGTAAAATTGAAGAGAACAAAATCTTCAATAATGGAGATAAAAGTGACGTTATTTTTGCATTTTTAGAGAGAACGAACAATTTGAAAATTGCTACTGTAGAAAGGCCGGCAGCCTACCACATCCACAAGAGCCATATTCCAATCTTTCTCCACTTCAATAATCTCAATTCTATAGAAGGTAACTCCATTATCATCTGAGAGGATGCAAGGGAGAGAAATTTGCATTTTTAATGAAATATAAACTGGTTAAGTTTTTCTAGTTTAAAGATGCTCATCAGGTGATGCCCCAAAATTGAAAGAGGAAAAGAAGAGGCAATAAAGGTTGGGTCCATGATAGGAAGAAGTTGAAGAGAAGAAGAGAGGGGCATGACAAAGCAGAGAGAAATCAAGATTATATGTACTTATTGAGCAAAGTTCAGCCTCCCCTTCACGCAGAATTCATTGCTTCTACTATTCGTTGACTGTATTTGGGGCTTGTAATTTTCCTTCTATCACAGTAGCGAACTTTATGAGGGTACTTAATAAAACCCAAACTAAAAGAGACAAGGAAAAATAAGACACTAGAGAAGGGATCCTAGTACTCTCACTACAGGGTTCTGGGTTTTTAAGAAAATAAATAAATAAAGTCAGTATATACTTCACCTTTCAAGCCACAAAAGAGAAGGATAATAACTTCCCTTGCTTAAATATTTTGATAAATATATTAAATATACAGAGAATGTAGTCACCAAAAGCATGCTGAAAAGGAAATAAAAGCATGCATCATGTCACCAATGGCATCATTTCGAAGAAGACACGCGATCCTTGTGGCAATTTTTCTACTGTTGCAACAATGTCTAAAAATTCCAACACTATTTTCTTCTTTCTTAATTCCACTAGGAATATATATATATATATATGAAGATGTGAAATTCTCTTAGTTCATTCCTACATGATAACGTCGATTGTGCTTAGTTTGAAAGTATTCTCTTCTTCTTTATCTGGGCATGACTGTCCACCCTTTTTCTAAGAAAAAAAAGGAATAACATTAAAGCCAAATGGAATTGCTCTTCCATTTTCTTAATTTATATTCTAGTGAGACGTAAGTCATGTTTTACTAATCTAAGCTTTACAGCAATGAAATAAGAACCATTGCCAGACCCTTATAAGTTCTTCCACCAGCTAAACAACGCCTATTAAGCTTCTTCTAACAAACATGCGGTTATTGATTCTAAAAACAATGCTCTTAAGCACAGGAGTGGAGATAGAGTCTAACTTAATGCTTACTACATGTCGGCCAACTTTTTGGTTATTTGAAAATATGGGATATGAAAATAATTTTTGAAATTTAATTTAAGTATAAGAGGTATATAGTTCGGGTTTTGAAAGAAGTAAGTTTTAATTTTCAAAAAATGAGATCAAATGGATCTCATTTGTCCAATAGTTTGCATAATCGAGCCCGATACCGCGAATACTACACCCTCCCGAAAGATAAGTGTAGACCTCGGCAATAGACCCAATCCTGCAAACCAAGAGATTTATGACATCTGTTTGGTTTGCGAGCATTTTATGTATGACCGACAAATTCTCCTATCTAATACAAAAATTAAATAAGGTTTATTTTATTTGGGTTTTAAGTTCCCTATAAAAGCAAGTCCCTATAGTTAATTACATCTCAAATGACTGGGGTCACTTGAGAAAACTCTCGATAATGATCAGAGATATTAGTCTTCAAGATTTCAAAGTTTAGGTTTTCACGATAGGATGTGGTAAAACAAGTGAGAGTGACTCAAATAGGAACAGTTATTTCAGGAGACCAAAGAAAAGAAAATGTAGGGGATGTCACAGATCCTGAGAAGAACCCTCAGTGACTTCCCAAACTATCCTACAGTGTGGCTGCATTTTCAGAGAAGATGTTATTCAATTGTTCAATCCTGTCAATTTTATTATTTGAGACTTACATATGCATAATACTTGATTATGCAAATAGCCCGCTGAGATAAGAGGGTTTACGTCGTGTCACACGACAACCTCGGAACCTAAGCCGGGTTAGGACTTATGCTGCACAACATGGTTGTACAGGAGCATAAAAAGAGAGTGTGAGGATTTACGTTGCGCTGGACAAACTACCTCGAAGTCTTGTGGGTTGTTATTATACTAAGAATGGATAATGCTGAAGAAGATCCTTTTGTTGCTCGCTCCAAGCTCCTCGTCGTGCTGCCCACAAAGTTGGCTCCAAACTTCTCGTCGTGTTGCCCACAAAGTTAGCTCCAAGCTCCTATCGTTGTGACAGCTCCAGAGTTTAAGTGTTTGATATTGGTGATTTGTGTTTTCCAGTTTTGGTGTCAAAATTTGGTTTTATTTCGTTTCGATTTTGGTTTCAGCTCTGGTTTTGCATGCAATATAATCAAATTCCAGGTAAATAAAAAGTACTTGAAATATAAAATGCAGTAAAGTAAAATGTTGTAGATAAACGGTAAAAACGTACCTGAGCATCTGCTACTGTTGCGTTATTAATATTGCAAGTGTATTATGACTTACAACAGATTTAAATAAACTCGCAAAAAAAAAAAAACATGACGAGAAAACCTAGTGCAAAAGTCAGAAAAATGAGTTATAGAAATCATAAGCAAAAGAAACCCTTAGCCACATATGAAAGATCAGAACTGAGTGTAAGAAATTGGTAAAAGTGGAGGCTCAGAGCTGGACTGTGTGCTTCCCGTCCTTGGGTAAGAGTTGTCATCCCGACAATCTACAGAAGACACTCCTTAACCTCGATCCAAATGACTAACCATGAACTTTTATAAATTTTTATAGAAAAATTCTCATGCAAAAATTTATGTTCAAGTCTTTTTTATGCAGAGTTCTTTTTAACATATGAAAGAATTTTTTATTTTTATTTTTGGTAAATATTTTGTAAAGTCGTATAGTCCATAGGCTAGTCACTCTAATCATGCTAGAATTACTGACAACCTAAGAGTGTCGGGGGCAACAATCCCACCAAGAATCGACAAATAGTATCATGGATTCTTTCCTCTCCCTTATTGAAGATCCTTGAGGTAGAAGACATCATTCTAAAAATTCCACTTTGTATCCCTCGTTTAAGCACACATAAGCAATGTCGTCATCGCCCTTGCCACTTAGACCCTGACTTATCCTAGTCTGATGATCCATATGTGATGTCAAGAAATTTCCACAATTGCCAGGAGGATTTGAGTGTAATATTCAAGCTCAAATCCCAATGCACTGGGTTTCACTGTAGGTTAAGTCATTGAGAGAATTTCACTGTTAATTTAATTAAGAAAGCATGGATTACGCCTTAGTGCGTCATCATGTCTAGTGTCTTAATCAGTTTGTGAATCAAAGTTAAGTGTCAAGTTTCGTTATTTACTCAAAAATTAGGTGGATGAACGTTCACCTAAGGTGTGCTCCTAAAATCTAGGAAGTCTATGCTGAGAAATAGGTGGATGGACTCTCACCTAGGGTGTGCTTCTAAAATCTAGGAAGTCTATGCTGAGAATTAGGTGGATGGACACTCACCTAGGGTGTGCTCCTAAAATTTAGGAAGCCTATGCTGAGAATTAGGTGGATGGATTCTCACCTAGGTTGTGCTCCTAAAATCTAGAAGCCTATACTGAGAATTAGGTGGATGGATTCTCACCTAGGGCATGCTCCTAAAATCTAGAAGCCTATACTTTTAACTTGCGATTAAAGTGATTTAGGCATTCTACCCTCAATTAAGTGTTTTCCAACTAACTTTCAAATATTTCTAAGTGTCATCCAAGCAATTAAATCAGAAATTCCCATTTTGTTTTGACTTAACCATTTAAAAATAAATAAAATAAAAAGAGGAGACCGACCCATTTCCAAAATTAGTAAAGCCAAAAACGGGAAAAACAATAAGTGAATCGGCCTAAAAACATTCAAACCTTTTCAAAATTGTAACTAAATCGGCTCTCAAGAAGAGTGTTTAAATCTACTCCAAGACAGTGTTTTGGTCGGCCCAAAATAACATTTAAATATTTCAAATCAGCGTGTAAATCATTGCTTAAATGATGCCCAAAACCTTTCCAAAACTGTGCATAAACAACCCCGAAATGATGTTTTTAACGCCTCCAAAACAACGTGAAAACAGTGTTAAAATGGTGTTCATAATATTTTCAAAACAGTGTATAAAACAGCCCCAAAATGATGCCTTTGATGTCTCCAAAGCAGTGAACAAAACAATCCCAAAACATCCCAAAATAATGTGCGTTTAAATTGTGACCAAACCTCTCTAAAAATGTTCAAAAGTTGCAGCGAAACCAGTCTAGACTAGTCCCAAAACAGTGACAAAACCTTCCTAAAAAGGTACAAAAAATTGCAGCGAAACCAACCTAAACCAGCCCCAAAATAGTGATAAAACCTTCGTAAAAGTGTACATTTAAAGCTTCAAAAACTGCAACAAAATTAGCCCAAAACAGTCCACAAAACATCATTTAATTATCCTCCAAACAACATTAAAACAACAAGTAAATTCCCTCAAAATCAGCATTCAAATGGGGCACAAAGCCCCTCAAGAATAGTAAATGAATCAACACCCGGGTGACATATAAAGCCTTCGAAACCAGCAATTTATAGTATCCAAACGGTGAAAAAGTCGAGGCAAAACAGTAAGAATGACAACTTAGAACAACATCCCGATTCTTCTGCAAAACAACGATAATACCGAGAAACCGGCCAAGAAGAATCGAATAAAGATTTGCATGCAAACCCCACCATTCATATGCATTAACATATCTCCAAACTAGACTTTAATTCTTACATTTATACCACCCAAATCTTTCGTGTCATGTGAAAACAACATCGATACGGCTTCTAGCGAGTGTGCGCAAAGATGTGTATGTAGAGGGATTAAAACTTACGATGTTAGAAATGTAAATCCATGAGAATTATGTGGTGCGTATGTGAATCTTTCTATAAAAAAATCAACAAGTTCCAGTAAAGAATATTGGAATAATAATAGAAGAAAGACTCATTTGGAAAAAGTTCACATCCAATAATTCATGGTTGAAGTAAGCAAGCCCACGATTTTAACAACTATTAAACATTAGCTTGAATTTAATGAAGAACGATTCCATTTCCCCATGCCCACACAAGATTATTGTAACACTAGCATATCAGATGATTCCTCTATAAAAGCAAGTAAACATGGCTAATGCAATTAAAAGAACAGTGGATAATCAAAACACACAAGATAAAGTGCCACAGATGATAAACTTACTGAAACAACCAATCATAAAGCACTCCAAATTGACATAACTTACTCTTTAGAAACCTAGGCAAAGCATGCTTAACAAAATTCTAAGCAAATTTCAGGGATATAAAACTTTATGGCTCCAAACGGTAACTCTAAAGAAGAGCTAAGATCTTTCATAAATCCAGAAATAAATCAAGTAGGTATTCAATCTTAAATCACATAATCCACACATCAGAGACAAACAAAAGGGAACATTGTTTGCAATTCGATAAAAAAAAGGTTTAGAATTCACCTTCCTAAAATCTCTTCGGTGGAGGCTAGAAGATAATCGAGCAGGGAAGTTTGCTGTAGGTGAAGGAAATTCGGTTAGGGTTGTTGAACGAACAATTCTCGTCGCGCGAGAGAAGGCACAGCAGGAGCGAGCTTCAGAGAGCTTCGGTTAGAGCTGCGATTGAGAGAGAAAGAGGGAGTTGGGTTTCTTCAGTGTCGATCAAAGGAGCTGAGGCGAGCCAGAGATCGGAGTTCGATTCGCAGAGGTGAGAGGGGTGCGATAGCTCCTGGTATAGAGGAGAAACGAGGGAGTCGAGCGGGTAACAGATGCTTCGATCGAGTCGCAGAGAGGAGCGGGTGAGCGACGTCGAACGGGATCGAGGGAGGCGAGGCGAGGCGAAGGGAGATCAACAGGATCAAGGGAGGCGAGGTTTATCTCAAACGAGGAAATCGCAAGGTTTATCTCGAGCGAGGAAGAGGCCTTTTGGTGGGGGGGGGGGGGGGGGAGAGTCGAATGCTATATCAGAATTTTGTAATGTGTCTGTTACAGGAGATTGGGCGGGGAAATCAATATCTTCCATGCGCAGAGGCTAAATTGGAAAAGAATTAATCTTCATTATATGTGGAGTTAATAATATATTTGAAATTTGAAATTTGTGGGCTGAAGTAATTAGCCCAGACTTAGCCCATATTCAGCCCAAGTCAAACTCGAAATGAACTTGGGTTGAGCCCAGGCCCACGCCAACTATAAAAAAAACATCGATTTCTGCATCATTTGCAGCGTTGTAACCCTAACAATATGGGTGTCCTTCATAGCTAAAATTGACGTTTCAGACACGGTGCGGTCCGTTTCGTCATCCCGGATCGTCCGGACAAGTTCGCCGACGGGCGAGTCGATTCAAGTCAAAGTCGTGTGTGGTGCAGTGAGTGTGTGAATTGCGGCGTTCAAGAGTAATCGAGTCACAAAGGGTTCACCTAAGACTGTTTGATCCTATAGGAACTCATTTTCGGGCCCTCTATATATTGGTCCTTAGCCCTTGCAACTAGAAGTTGAGTGCTTGGAACCACTCATGCGAGTTCTTCACAAAAATGAGTCAAGAAGTGGCTTGAAGTTCTACGGGAGGTGTGCTCCATTGTTAATCCGCTAGGATGGTCAATAAGAACTCCTAAAGCTAAATCCTAAGTTCTAAGAATATGAGACTAAGACCTAACTAAAAATAAGGTCAACACTACAATGGCCACAGAGAAGCCTGCATCAAGCGAATTGGCCACAACTGACTTGTTTAATTAGGGGAAACAAGAAAAAAATCAAATTTGGCCAAATTCTTTAGTTTTTAGGTTAGAGCCAATTGAATTAGCAAACAATATCAAATAGATTGATTAAAGGAAACTATATCTACCAGAAGGTCTGTAATTGTGATTGAAATGATATCATGGCATTCATATTATGAAATTTCTGCAAACATTGGTTTCTGAGCACACTAATAGGTGAAATTGATAAGTAAAAGAACTGATCCCAGAAGATATTTCTTACCCTATTAGAAATGGTTTCTCTTTAGCAAGGGCTTCACTGTTTTCCTCCAAAAGGTGAAGGTGATAGGAATCTAAGCCAATTATCTTTAGTTATTACTTTTGAGTCTTTGATGGAATAATTAACTTCACCAGTTCTGCATTTCGCTAGTTCAGCACTGAAGTCTTCATAGTGCATCACTTCTCTTTCATCTGAAGCATCGACAACTTTTAAGCATTTTGCATCAAGCAAATCATTTTATTTATTCCAAACAATACCTTCAAAGATTCATAAACGTAAAGTTCTACACAGCAAAAGTATTGAGGAATAAATGAAGTCTGTGGAGGAGGAAGTGACAGATACCACGGAACTATTGGACCACATTTTCAGCTGGATAATATGGCTTTGAGGCCTAACTTTAGTTTATTTTGTCAACTCTCTCTCTCTCTCTCTCTCTCTCTCTCTCTCTCTATCTCTCTCTTCATTTGCTCTGTCCCTCGTCGCTCAGCTAGAAACCCAACTCACCCATAAAACGATGCAGGTAATATAATAAGAAAAGGCAGCTAACGGTGGTGAAGAGATTAAAACATTAGTCTGCTTAATTTGAAATTTATGCACTTCTCTCTCTTGTGGTCTAGGTGCAGTCAGCATAATCCAGATTCCATGAAATTGTATACCAAGAAAGCGAATGAAAAAGGCTGATGCTAAAAGTTGGCTATATATAATCAGAATGCAAGGAACTTCGAAGTTTCAGATAAAAATATTCTCAATCAAAATGCCTTCAACAGAATCATGCTGTCCTTAATTAATCTCCAGCAAAAGATAGCATTAAATAAAAATAAATTTTTTTTAAAAAAAAAAAGAAACAAGATGGGGAGAGAACATATCCTGCGTTGTCAGGCAGAAACGTGGCAAATGAAAATATCCATACTAAAAAATTCCTTTTCAAAAATGATGAGATTGGAGTGCATTTCGTTGAAGTGTGGGCCACATGAAGCATAAACTTTTTCAAAATCATGCAGTTTCTACATAGTTAGAAATATAACATATAACTTCACTAATATATACCTTTGACAGACATCAAAAATAAAAAAAAAAGAGAGAGATACAATAACAAACTAAAGCACAACAAGAATCATCACATGATCAACACTCCGTCCAACAATTAAATATCATGTAATGAGTCCCCAAAGCATATTCTTTGTTGGTTGTAACATTTCAGTAAACCATAAACAATATGGACAAAATTGTCAAATTCCTCTCCTGTGAACAAAACGTGACCTAGAGTTGTTCGACACGTGCATAAATGACTAAATGAGCTTGCACTTGCCATAAACCAAGCCTGATCAACAATATCAAAAAGTGTGCAATATATGATACTTTTGGGTTCCTCAAAACAAAACATGAACTGCCAATCCTGAATCTTCTTTGCATGAGAATGAAGATCAGCAAGATATGGCCATTACTGGCAAATAAGCCTAATGCCTTTTAGTGAATTCCAAGGTGAGGTGCTATTTGGGGGAATGATTTGGTGAAGGATTTGGCAGGGGGAGGCTCATATATCCAGCTTGGTCCTTAGCCTCACCATCCAGAGAGGATCAAAAGATCAGAAGACAAAAGTAGATTCCAATGCTCACTTGAAATGTAGTAGCCATTGTAACACAATGTGAGCATAAAGTAGATGCCATGAACCATTTTTCTAACTATATATACGTAATACTTTAACAGCCTTTCACTGCATTATCAATCAAATTGATTAATTCGACTAGTTTGGTACTATTCTAGTGCTTATTGAAGCCAATCATGATGCATGGAAGGGATCCACTTGTGCTCGGGCAGGTGGTAGGTGATGTGCTGGATCCATTTGTTAGATCAGCAATGTTGAGGGTGGTATACAACAATAAGGAGATCAACAATGGCACTGGACTAAGACAGTCAGCAGTGGTAAATCCTCCAAGGGTAGAGGTTGATGGTGAAGATGAGCAGACTCTCTACACACTTGTACGTATTATATATATATATGTGTGTGTATGTGTACGGTTTGCCTAGAGGTAAGTCGATTTGTTTATAAAGTTTCCATATAGCAATACTGTGTGGTGGTGTCGGCATAAAGGAGAAATATTTGCGTACGTAAGACGTACGCAGAGCTGCGTACGTCCGGTAGGTTGCATAGAGGGTATTGGGGGTTATATCCCCATTATATCCCCTGTAACCTCCCCGTAACCCACTTGTAACCTACCTGTAACTAGTAAGTTTCGCACTTCTATTTTCATACATTTCTAAGTTACAGGTAGATTACAGGTAGGTTACAATGAGGTTACAGGAGGTATAACGTGAATATAACCCTCAATACCCTCCCTGTAACCTACCTGACGTACGCAGCGCTGCGTACGTCTTACGTACGCAAATATTTCTCCAGCATAAAGTGACAAGTTTCCTTAAGCCATTCTGCCAACTTTTATCCTTGGTCAGTATATTGAAAATGCAATTATGTTTTTCCAGATAAATTACATTAAATAGAAGTATCATGGTATTTTTCACCTAAACAACTTTCATAGCAAAAACAATAAATCTTTTTTTGAAGGAAAGCAATTAAAAGAAAACATTTTTACCATGTGGATAGACCATCAAACCAAATTCATGTCTTAAAAAATTTCAGACTTTAGTACAGCAATTATAAAAAAGTGGGCAGATACTTGTCTGCAGGCTCAGCTAGAAGAAATACTAAAATGCATGATATATCTCGAGTGAAATAAGATCATAGAGAATGTTTTTAATCTAAAACAACCTTCAAAGATATCACAAGCTATCATACATTTTATGGAGGCCCAATTCTCCAAATTAATAAGAAAATTTATTTTATCGCATATCTAGAGGTGGGCAGATATTTTCTTAAAGGTATTTGAAAATTTATTTTACCACATTTATAGACGTCTCTGAAAATTTTAGTAATTTGAAGAATTAGGTTAACAAAATAAAATGTAAGTATAAAATTTCTTGGACTTTTGCGCTGATTGCCATATTTGCATGAGATGCAAATTTATAAGAAGGCAGACATAAATAAACATAAAGCTTTGAAATTCTTTGGACTGCTACTGTAACATTCTAAACAGGCGAGAATTATGACAAAGCTCAAACCTGAATTAATCAATACGGACCATCTTCGCCAAGGCCTGCTGCTGCTGCTTCTATTTTAAGTTAGGTACCGATTGTGACCCAAGCTTCCAATCCAGCAAAGGTTTCAGTAGTGTGATCCCATCACCATCAAAATAAACATTATTCATCACAGCAACAGCAAAAATACATATTCTCCGAAAAAAATATTTTCAATTCTTTTACAAATCCTATTCCAAAAATACATACTCTCCGATACATATTCTCCGAACATGAGGTTCTGCAAGTTGAAAGTACTATTGTTTTATACAATATTTTAACTTCTTTAAGTCTTCCAACCAAATCTTTCTTTAATCATTGCCCATGCTGTTAAGTTTTCTAAGGGTTCTATCATATAATAATCAGGTGATGGTGGATCCAGATGCTCCAAGTCCAACCAATCCAGCTAATAGAGAATACCTACATTGGTAAGCATAAGCAATCCCAAAATATTCACACTGTGTAAAAGGATGTATGACCTTTCACTCAATATAGTAAGAGCTTTACCTGGCTCAGTGATCAAGTGAACAGACTGTACAAAGTTGAGAACTGTAAATTTTAACCATTTACATTCAAGTGAACAGACTGTAGTTTCACTCTCTATAATGCAAGAAGTTATGAACTTCAGACATTAAAAGGCGCACAAAAAAATTAAAGCATCAGGAAGTAAACATAAAATCAAATTAATTAATGTGTGATTTCATCTCCTGAGAAACTACTATATTTTTCCCACTCATCGAAGCCAAGTAATATAGATTTCATTAGAAAATATCACCAACATTAGGCGTATTGTTACTAGAACTAGTTTAGAATTTAGCAGAAACAAAAGCACACTTTTATTAAGCTAGATATCACCAACATTAGGTATCTTAGTGTTCCTCCACTAGTATCGTGACTTCATCATAGTCAGAGTCTTCTTCGGCGCTCGGCTAGGGCACAATCAGAGTCTTCACATGCAAGGAGGCTCCTCCATCTTTCTCTTCAACTAGACTCGACTCGACACATTAGCGCAAAGCTGCGATCCTCTTCTTTTCCAGAGCACGCGATCTGCTGTGTTGTTTCTTTTCTCGCGTGGTCCTCCTCTGTTTAACATTGACGCTACGTTTGACGTCTCCCATGTCGCTCAACTCTCAAGTAAGTTCCTACCTCTCTCACGACAAAATTATAGGTGAACCAACCTGTTTGATTTTTCGACCTTATCGCTTCTCTACCCTCATTGCTTCTCGAGCTTCTCGATTCCTTTTCTTCGGCTCTTCGTTTCCTCTCCCCACTTTGTTCGATGTTTCAATTCATCTTCTGGATAAATGGAAAAGAGACGTTATAATCTTTCCCACTTACAAAAAATTTCATCCAAGAAATTTATAACCCGACCTCAAGCAAGTCAACATTAGCTATCTATGAGACCAGTGTCATTCATTAAGATGAAAAGCAACCACTATAGAGGTAAAGAATCGATACAAGGAAACTCAATTATACTTCATATAACAATACACAACTACTGAAGCAAGGAAGTACGCTAGGAAAAACACCCTATATAAGAAAATTCCAAACTCTTTAGACCTCATCACCATCTGCGACAGTAGTTTCTTCAGACTCACTATGAGTAAGGGAATATACTCGAGGTTGAACCAATTGTCTTGGTTGACCTTGGGTAGGAGCTCAAGCTGTAGACTCGATCTTTTCTATCCACTTACAGTCTTTCGTGAAAGAACTCCACCTGATTTCTGATTTTCAGTGCTCTTTTGGCCAAGCGATGGACAATATCTTGATATATGACCAGACCGACGACATCAATAGCAAGTGTCAGAGCCCATCAATCATTCACTTTTAGGTTGTTTTCCGTATTTGACACAAGTGACTTTAGAACCCTGAGTCGTACCTCTGCTAACTCTACCCAAATTATTCTCGGACTTCTTCTCATTGAATCCTTTTGAGTGATCTACATGTCTTCTGCAGTCTTCGTCTTGTGCAAATCCTTACACTTCCGAGTAAGTTGATAGTCGATCTCTACTTTTCTAGCTTGTTCTACTAATACTAAATATTCATCGATTACTAAAGGTGTCAATGACTATCTGATCAAATCTTTTAATCCTGAAAGAAATCTGTAGTACTTTTCTTCTGCAATAGCGATCAACTGTGGTGCATAACTCGAAAGTGCGGTGAGTTCGGCTTCATACCGCATAATTGTCTTCAAACCTTGCCTCAACTTCATGAACCTGTCGTGACTCTGTCGTCGAATAGATAGAGGTACAAATAATTCACTGATTAGCTCCACAAATTTCTTCCAACTAATCATCGTGCTTGGTATGTCCTTAACTTGTCCTAATGCTGCTCACGCCACCACCATTTGGCTTCTCCATCCAACACAAATGTCGCCAACTGTATTCTTCTTTCATCTGTCTTCTGGACAAGTCATGCTATGTAGTATCTTCTCTATTCTCATTAATTAATTCTTCACTTTAATCGGGTCTTCACTTTTCTTGAACAAAGCTGGTGCAGATCTTGAAATATCTTTAAAGTACTTATCTACAGAGACTCTCACTTCCTATTGGTTGCGATTTGAACTCCTGAATCAGCTGAGTCAATATCGTCATTATTTGGGTGAGGATATTCATGTTAACCTTTTTAGTTGGTTATACTTCTTCGTTTTCTATCATATTCTCTCCTATAATTTTGGGTGTATTATTAAGTATGAATGAATAATAATTATTACTGAGTTAACTTTAATTTTTTTATAATTTAAAATTTCTGTAAAATTATTCTTTCGGCTCTTTCATTTTAATTAATCCTAAAGCTTGGCTTTGATAGTTCTTTTATCACGACCCGATCAGTGGCTTGAAATTAACTAAGATAGAAACAGTCAGTCAAACGACAAAAAATAAATTTTTTATATTCATTTGCTATAAATAATATTTTACAAATGAAAGAGTCACTAATAAAGTTAAATTAAAATAATATATTTAAAATTACCTCATTATTAGTTGTCCGCATCTTCCATAATTGTTTCCCAGTCTATTGCTCATCAATTAATCACTTAAAAATTTACTTAAAAAGTTAGTTTAAAAATAACAATCAGCAAAACAAGTCAGTCACTACTCATACTCGTAAACTAAATCAATAAAAGAAAAACGAAAGTAAAATGCATGTCAGTTAAAATTTTAATAAATCAAGAACAACAATTTTAATAATATCAAGGAAACTTACTGTATTAATATCATACTAATATCATTTTGTATCTATACAACTGTCACATGAGCATCGTTTAAAAATTGCATCAATTAAAACACATCAATATCAATATCATTTTTCATAAACGACACGATACTTTATTGTTCCCTCACTAGTACCAAAAGAGGTGACTATCATAGTCAGTCATATAAATACAAAGAGTGGACATAAATATAGCATTCACGTGCTAATCACATTCAATTCAATATACTATATATAACATACATCAATGCATGATATTAAGTGGCTTCAGACATTCCTTGCAATGTGACCAATAAAGGAAAATATATAAATCAAATAAAGTTGTACAAATATCATTATCTACTAATGCACGGTGAGTCATATGCCAGAGTGGAAGAGCATCGCATCTCAGACGAGTTTGGAGGCTATGAGATATGACTCGGAGAGTGGGTTAAGAGGATATGAAGCATGACCCATGAGGCGACACAATGCAACACACCTACAATAGTCCAAAGCGGTGCCATAAGAAATTGAAGAAGTGTGATTTTCGTTAGGAAAGTAATCACAGGATGGGTAGGCTTGATGTGCAAGTCGTCCCCAAAAAAGACGATTGATTGTCAAAAATGAGTGTGTGAGAACAGGGAATCCGGTGCAAACCACAAGCATATGAAATGCAAACATATAGTGTGCTATGCAAGCATAATTGCAAGCGTGCACGTGTGAGTACGAACACGTAGGGGCACGGTGTACGGCGACATGTGGATGTCACGAGGTAAGTGCGAAGTAACGTGCAAGAATAGGGCATAGATGCCTACTATGAACATATGAGGTCATGGGTGTGTGTGTGTTCATGCAATCGGTATGAAACAAGCATGCATTGATGCAACATTCAAGTGGAATCGATCGACACGATCAGACCGGTGGCGGCCGATCGGTCAAACCGATAAAAAATGGTCGGTCGAGCTGATCGGGTCGGTGGCGACTGATTGGTTGATCTGACGAAGAATGATTTGTTGATACGATCGGGTCAGCGGGGGCTGATAGATCAAATTGACTGGGAGGGTCGATCGAGTCGTCATGGGCAGCTGATCAATGAAGAATGGTTAGACGAATCGATTGGGTCGGTGGCAGCCGACGGAAAAAGGTCGATTGAACCGATCGGGTCGATGATCGATTGGTCAAAGAGATAGGGTGGTCGATCGAGCCAGTGTGGGCAGTCGATCGAGCCAGCGTGGGCAGCCTATCGAAGAAGAATGGTTGGTTGAGCTAACAGAAATTTTCAATCGAGTCGATTAGCCCGGTGGCGGTCGATCGGTAGGTCTTGTGACGGCTGATCGGTCTAGCCAATGGGAGATAACCGACCGTGCCAACGTAGTGGCCGATTGATAACAAACACAAAAGTGGGTATTTTTTATGCAATTTTAAAATTCATACCAAATATGCCATATGAATGCAAATACATGCATGAAATGAAAATTCGATAATGCTCGTCGATTAATTAGACTCGCTCTAGCGGCTTCATGGGATCCTAAGGTAAGCAATGGAAAGGTGTACCAACGCTTTATTACGTGAAGCAACAAGATACCCACTTTCGTTTGCAAGGCACAAGGCGAAAAATCTCTCACGAAGAAGATACTCCATAACCGAGAGGATGAAGACTGAAGGAATGTCTTCATCTTCTCAATTAGTGGGTTTCAAACGTCTGTCTCTATGAAAACCATCGCAATAAATGGCAAAAATAGTACAACCTCTTCTTTCGGATTTTGGGCTAAAATTGGGTAGGATTTGCACTTTGGATTTGTAGGGGGAACGCAAAGAACTTAATTCTATGGGGATTTTATCTAGCACAAGAGCCCTAACATAATTCCTCTAACATCCAGACCTAGGGGACTCTAGGAAAGAAAAAAAAAATTTCAGAGATTCACCTACGTGATGGTTGTTCAGGCCATTCTCTTTACTTTTCCACGCTCCGACTCTGCTTGGAAGAAGCTCTCCTTCTTATGAGAGAAGATGCTTTCCTACTTCCTTAGGAGAGATGAAGCTCTCCCATTTCCTCCGCAATGCAACTTCTTCAAGAAAAGCCCCTCACAGACTCAAAGAAAGCGGAGGAAGAAGGAGAAGAAGTGGGAGAAGAGAACTTTTGTGGAAGAAGAAGTAGGGGTTGTCGGGAGCAAAGCCTTCTCCTTATCTTTTTCCCAAGCTTCACCTCAAAACCTTCAAGAGAGCACTCTAGGTCCAAGGAAGAAGAATGCTCCAGCTTTCTAGAGGAAAAATCAAACAAAATGAATCTAGGGGACCAAACAAGAAGAAGAAGCCAACCCAATCAAATTTCCCTCCCATCTTGCCTAAAATGGTGTGCTATGCTTTTCTAACACTTCCCCCCAAAAAGCCAAAGAAGGTTCCATACATCACTTTTTTCTCCCCCACCCCCAATGCAAATCTCTTCATAAACCAAGAAATCCTGCAATTTTGGCTGCCTAGGAAAGTGTTGAGAAAAAGAGGTGCAAACAATGGCCTGACACCTAGGCGTTGCGACCGTGGCGCCTAGACGCTGGCCCCTTGACACCTACTCTCTGCATTCTTGGATTCCGTATAGGATTTTGAAGCTGGTTCAGGTGTCCAGAAGTTGGGTTCTGGCGCCTGGGAGCCTGCTTTCCAGGCTCTTGGGTTCAAAACTACATTTTGGGTTGTTTCAAGCACCTCATTCTAGGAGGCTGGCGCATACTTTCTGGCTCATCTGTTTGAAGTCTCCTGAGGCCATTCCAGGTACCTAGGCTCCAAGGGGCTGGTAAGCGCCGGTCTGGGTCGAAAACCCTGATTTTCACGAAAAATGTTTGACCGATTTCTTTGATTTGAAAGTTGAGAGATTAAATATGACTAAAATATATTCCCACAACTCCAAAAATAAGCTTTTTTATAGGCATTACATCCAAAATTTCAACGCCAACGGTGCCCCAAATCACGACATGGGCGTGGTGCCTCGAACCCTGATCTTTCCGGCTTTGTAGCGGAAGGGTTTTATAGAATCCTCGAACAAGGGGAGGTTACATATGCATGATATTCGCTACCATGACATTTGTAAGAGCATCTAAACCTTTGTGACATCGAAAATTGACGCCAACAAGGTGATAGACATCCATAAGGACCACGTCGCACCACATGTAGTCCTGTAACTAGCCCCTACTCGAAAACTCTATTAAGCATCTCCAATCGATGTTGACCCAATTCTCCTTCTTTAGTCATGTCAGTGAATACGACTCGGAATGCCTCTGAGTCATGAGGCCAAATTATCAACCATCTGTATAGACACTGCATTCTTACTGCTCCCTTCATCTATGATGAGACTACATACCTTCCCATTTGCGTTGCACCAGATGTAGAATATATTGTAACGAAACCACTGAGAATCTCTCTTATCAATATCAGTCTTTAGGACCCTTCAAACTACGAGCATTCTAACTTCATCTGGTGGAAGATGATATACCTCCCCTGGTCCTCAGCCATCTCTTCGTTGCTAACTTACTCTACGGTGCTCTGATTTGTGAGAGTGACTACTCGACTCATGGGACAACTGGAGGCTATGTGGTTGTGGTTGTGGCCATGGCACCTGAAACACTTCCTAACCGATACTTCGAGAGGTGGTCATGGTAGTTGTAGGTAACTACTTCGTTGAAGGCTATTGCCTGAAGGGCATCTACTGCCTGCTTTGCTCTTGTTGTCTTTCTATCCTCAAGGTTGGAGTATAAACATCTCCAAGTGACGAATAAGACTGCAGCTGCACCACGTTACTAATAGCGGGCTTCAGGCCCCCCAGATAATGGGCTATGGTATACTCCTCTGGCTTAGACCAAATCAAACCTCATATGTAACTGATCAAACTATTGTGAGAACTCCGTTATTGACAGATCCTTTTACTGCAAGTGGTGGAACCTCAGAAACATATTCTGACGATAATATGGTGGGAGGTATTTCCTCTGCATCGCTTTATTCATCATTTCCCATATGATAATCTTATCTCTGCCTTCCATTTTCTCTTTCTTTGTAAGTTTTCCCACCACAAAGAGACATTTTTCTTGAATTTGATAGCAACTAATTTGGCCCACCTATCTTCTGACACATCTTTATACTTGAAGATATGTTCAACAAATATGAGCTAATCAATAAAGTCGATTGGATTTATACCTCCATCAAACTCGCGAAAATCTACTTTGATGCCAAAATTTCTGTGCCCTCCAAATAATATCGCATTTCTGAAATTCTTTTTATGGAAGAGATTCAAATACAACTCTCTAAGCCTCCGATACTAGATTTTGAATGTCGTGGCCTATATTTTTCATCGTTGAAATTCTTCCCATGAAAGGGATTCAAATCTTCCTCTCTTTCTCCCTTTGACCTTCAGATCTCATCGCGGGTAACCTCCCCCTAAGTCATCTCATCAATCTTAGGAAGCCCTGTTGAACGCGACTGAGCTCTCCTCATTTCTCTTTCGGGTGAGTTCGAGCATATATCTTCTTGGTGGCATGATCAGGGTTTGAAATTTGTGGAATTGGAAAAGTTATTTGGTGGTAAGAAATAATTTTTTTTTTATTTATGTCAGATGCTAGGAAAACCTATGATAAGACTTAGGCTAGGCTAGCTCTGATACTAAATGATACCGCACTAGTTCAGAAGTCACACTTTTATTGAGCACATAATTGGGGGTTACAACACGACACAAACTGGAAAGGAAAATACAAATACACTAAACTTCGGCTAAGGCCAAAAGATAAGATCCGAGGGCGGTGGTTGCATCCACAAAGTGGTAAGGGGTGGGGAAGGTCTGGCGGTTATATGGTCTGTTAAAAAGGGCTTTGTTGGGTTGTAAGTGGGCTAGACACTAATGATTGTTAAAGGGGAAGGGATGGCAGGTTGCGAGTAGATGGCCGGGAGGATTAGACAACAAAGGTTGTTGTCGGGAAGAAAAAGATGAGGTGTTGGGAGGTGGACTGGTGGCTAGACAACAAAGTTGCGACAGTAACAAGGGTTGACCAACCCACAAGAAGGTCCAGGGGTGGCTGACTGTTAAGGGGGAGGAGAAGGGGTAGGGAAGAAGATATGGGAGGATACAACACCTCCTCGAAGCAGGATATAACTAAAGCATCACCTGTCGTCGGATACAACCCTAGCAATGGAGAAGGAGACTCTAAGGAGAACTCTGAAAACAACAAGAAAGTAAAAACTAATTGCTAGAATGTAAAATAGGAAGGGGAAACCCTCCTCTTTGGGTGGAAATCAGAAAAGGCAAGGAGAAGGAGCGAGTGACAATAAAAAAGGGAAAGGGATAGTAAATCCTACCCCATGCTTTAGTTGGTCGGTCTCGTTGAGACCTGTGCTAGGACTTAAGGGAACCGGTAGAACCGGTTTCTTTTGCTGAACCGACTGGCTCCTTAGTCGCCCATCACATACCCCAAATAATTTGAATTCATAGAAAAATCATAAATGGAAAACATGATGAATATTTCTATAAATAATTATAAATTTGAAACAAGCACCATCAAGTGTATTTGATTTTGCAAGTGATGGGACTTATTTAGCATATCTTGACAAGCAAACACTCTGAGATGATTATGTTTCAGCAAACATAGCTATCATGAAGGCATATAACTTTGACAGCTACTCATTGGGCAAAGACTCTTTTGAAAAAAGATTGAGTCTGATTCAAAACAACCATAACTTTTATATAACATCATTTATCTGACTTTAAGAACCAGAAGAAAATCCTCTTATTGGAAGTTTGTTCGGATAGATGTAGATGTTACAAGGCACATTTAGGTAGACAATCTCAAGAAAGGTGGTCGTCACATCTAATCAGGGAGCTTAGAATTTCCTAAGTGAGAACAAACGGTCAAACAGTAGAAAACAAATTATATAACTAACTAATACAAATAATCATCTAAACTAAATGAAAGAGCAACAAAAGATAAAAAAATTAAAACAAACAATCTCTAAGTTGATCTTGGTTTTCATCTATGTCATCTCATCTATTATTTAGCGTTACTCCAAAAATTTTAAAATGAAAATAATATTTTGAATCACAATGAGCTATAAACAATTAGTGAATACTAATATTCTAAACTACAGTAACATAACGAATAAGAAATCAATATGCATTTTAAATTAGCGTAAGAAAAATAGATAGAAGTATGCATTTTAAATTAGCGCAAGAAAAATAAATAGCAGTTTATCTATTTCCATTATTGTCATTCAACAAAGTTCATAGTATTTTATCGTATTTTAAATTATCTTATCTATATCTTATTATTTTCAACCTTCATATGAGCATCATCTATATTCTACCAATTAAACTACAACAATATCAATTAAGGGTACTTTAGATTCCTCAGCTAGTGTTATAACAGTCAATATATATAACTTAACAGTCAATACTTTTGAAAAACATATAATATTTGCAATGTTATGACAAATATTAAAGATCATATAAATCAACATTATATTATGCAATTGAATTTAACAAGTAAGATGTCATCCTCGGCATCAACCTCTTCCATTTAAATATTTATTCCAGCTAAGATATACATTTACAAATTATAATTAATTGAAATATCAATTTTTTTCATTAAAATTAATTTTCTATTCATTATTTATTTATGCTTAGTTAACCTTTATTATTAAAATTTATTAACGGTGTCATTTTTATTACTAATTGAAATTCATTAAATTTAATTGTTAATCTCACAACTCTTACTAAAATATATGGCTTAGGCATTAAAATTTCTCTTTTTTTAATTATTATTATTTGTTTTTTTTTCTTATTATACAATAAATTTGTGATATTAACAAGAAATTATAATTTAAACTTCTATAATTTTAATCTTTCCAAATTCATTATTTTACTTGACATTATTATTATTATTATTATTTATCTTTTAAATCTTCAATTTAGTAACTTATAAATAATATAAAGGTTAACTTTATTAACTTAATTCTATTTATTAATATCATTATAACTTTCATAAAACTTCATAATAAATTGATCACACTGGTTTTCATATACTATAAAAAAATAGTGATTAAAATAAACTTTAAAATGAAACCCTAACCTTGTTGTCAATAGTTCGTGCTCGATCATAGCTTGGTCTCGGCTCAACATAAATCCAACCTCACTCCTTTTGATTCCTTGCATTTGCTATCCTCTGATTCCATTTCCCCGCTCACACTCTAGCTCCCTCACTATGTCACCAAATCGTTCACTACACTTTTGCACAGATGTAGCTCCTCTGCATGACATTCAACCCCTTTGTTCTTGCTCCCAAGCCAACCCTTTAGCTCCACTCCAATTTCGATCAATATAGCACATTGATAGCCTTTGCATCAAACTTATTCGATTATGCTCAAGCCTGCTCTCGCGGCTCTACTGCCTCAACCATTGTTTCTCGGCTCTCTCACTCGATCACTCCTCATGAAGAGAGCTCAGTTGGAGATTCCAGCTTTGACTTCGTAATTACGACATTTGAATATCACAAACAAGAAAATGATAGCATAATATGGCATAGCATTTACATTTCAAGATATGTACCTGATATATTCCATACCAAATGCTCTATATCATATTGATATTGTTAATATATCCCCAATCCCTACGAGTGAAGTGCACATGCGCGCGCAAACACACACTACGGTCATAGTGTCAGTTGTATTATTTATTTCTATCTTCCAACACTTCGGTCATAGTGTCATACCATTATATTCATAATATATCTGCTTATATGTTACTTTACAGCTAAGGCTTCAGCTACAGCATTTAGTAACCCGTTTAATAAATTTCAAGCTTACGAACTTTACCATAAATGTTTAGAAACTTCACAAAAAATTTTGATTGTATCATCAAACTTACCATCAATATTTCAAATGAATAGTGTCAAATAATCATCAAATTACCCTTCTGCATGCATTTCATAGATAATTTTTTTTCTTTTTGTCTTCATTAACTTTTCTCAAATGATGAAAGTTAGCAGTTCATGGGATGTGCTGCAATGTTACATAGACGAGCACGCAAACACATGACAACTAACTTTTATGAGTTTTAGTTCCTGAATTCCTCTATTCCACTTCCAATTGAAATGCTAACTAGTTTGTTGGTATTATAGGTTGGTGACAGACATCCCAGAACCAATGGATGCAACTTTTGGTGGGTCACAATAAATTCAAGTTTATGCATTATTTTCATTATAAAACATTTAGAATATGACAGCATAGAATCCTACTAAATCTTCCAAATAGCACAAATCCGAGATATGAAAATTTTCTTAAGAAAAATTTGCACAAATCATCAACTATAAAGCATGTTAACAATCAAAGTTTCCCACAATCAATGTGCGTACAGAAAGGCAATTTCTGACAACCATAATAATTACGAGATGGTGAGAAAACTGCGAAAACAGAAAAAAGAAAAATCTTCTACTAACCATAGACTATATTGAACAGTTGCAATTAGTCTGACAATATAAACTAATGAGCTTCAAACATTTCCAGTAATAAAAAAGGTCTCAAACTATATTAATTTCAGTAGCCGGATAAGCATCTCCAAAGTCCAAACACTATATTTATTTCTCATTGCATATTCTTGATAATACGTGTCGATTTGATGTTCAAGTACAAATAATAAAAAAAATAAGCCAATCCAATCATTACAAATATATGAGCCCAAATTTAGAGGTGCTTTTATTAAAAATAATTTTGTATGAGTGTGCATACAAAACACATTCATATGCTTACAGAAGAGCTTATACAGGCCATTGTACACTAATATGTAATAACACATGTAAAATCCAAACAAAGTCCATTTCCACAAGCTCTATAGTGCAAAACACAATACAAGCATACTGCCATCTAAAGGATGCATTTATTTAACCTTTTCACTAGACCATATGCCGGTAACTGACATTTAAATTAAACAAGTTGAAAATAAAAGATATACAAGTCCCAGCTTTCTCCCTCTAATAAGGTACTTTTCATTTATGATGTTTTTGCACAATCAAAAGGAAAATTACCATCAAATATTAGAAGCAACCAAAGAGGCATTCATACTTTCTTGCAAATTGAGACAACCCCTAGTCCATGTCAAATCTCATTTATCTTATTACAATCCTAATTTCTAATGTGCATCAGGTGAAAAGGATTTCATAAATCAACTTTTCATACTCAAAATTTTCATCTAAGTCTGACTCCATATCATAAATATTTCAGGATATGAAGTAGTCCATTATGAAGGCCCACAACCACAAGCTGGAATTCATCGAATTGCTTTCGTATTGTTTAGACAGGAAATTCAGCAAACTGTTTATGCACCAGGATGGCGTCAAAACTTCAATACAAGGGATTTTGCAGCAGTTTACAATCTTGGATCGCCTGTTGCAGCAGTGTATTTCAATTGTCAGAGAGAACATGGTTGTGGTGGCAGAAGGTAAACAGGCTTTTTTTTCCAGTTCACTGTTCTCAGTTCTCACTGTGTCTAATATGAATGTTCAAGATGTCAAATTAATTCAGTTTCTTAAATGGGTCAACTATAAAGAGAAAATCGTCAAAATAGTTCCCCGAGTCTTTGCAAGAGGGGCATTTTAGTCGCAAAGTCTATAAAGTGCAATTTAGTTCTTAGATTCATTTAATATGAGCTGAAATAGTCTCTACGGAGGACTATTTTTAGCCCCACTTTAAAGTGTCAGGGGATTAATTTAACACTTTTATAGACTTTGATGCTTAAGTGACCAACTATAAATGCAAGCATTGTAATGCAATCTGAACATACTTTAAGTCGATACAGCATGCTGGCATACTCTAATCCTGCATTATGCATTTAATAATTTTGCCATAAATTTAAGCATTAATGTCTAGACAAACAAATGAAATGATGTCTTTGTAATTTCTCATACGTTCCTTCCATGCACGCACATAGCAACAATACATGCCATATGACAAAACTCTTTTTGCATCTTAGTTCTAGAGTTCTTTTGATAGTTTTCTTTTTATTATAAGGGTTCCCACTGCAGATAGACCATGTCTAATAATACCCTAAAGACAACTAAAAATGGTGGTCAACAGGTTATTTCCTCAGAGTTTCTTCTGAGAAAAGGAGAGAAAGATCCTATAGAACAAATCATGTAGAAATACATTTCTAATAAGTCTTATAATCTTCAGTTATTCATCAAATATTTTTTTCATGATACACATCAACAGATTCATCCATATGCACTATTGAAGACCCATGCATCACAACATACAGTAAATTCTTCAAAATTTTAATATACATTTTCTAATGGAAGGTTCCACGGAGCAAACTGATTCCATCAGTAATACATAAAAAAATATCAGCAGTTCAGAGTTCAAATATTCAACTGAATGCTGCAGAAGAGTGCGATACAAGAGCTGAGCATCAAGAATTATATAACTATTTCTTCTCTGGCTTATCAAGGAATATCCATTTTTGTCTTTTCCCCAATTTACGGACAAGGAAATCACAGGTTCAGCAATATTTGAAAAGTTCTCCTATTTATGCTTTAAGCTAAAAATAATTGAACTTTTCAAATTTTATAGAATCAGTGATTTCCCGTTTTCATGATGTAGAAACTGAAGTGAATGTAATCCTGTTCAAAAATAGTAGAGCCATTTGACCAAAGCATGTTTCATATTTACTGTTTAATCTCCCATTTTCATCTAGTGATTATTATAAACCTTTACCGAATTAGTTATCTTGAAAGTCATTCATACATGGTGATTGAAATTTCTCCAATTTACAAAATACCATTTGTTGGGCATACAAATATATAAACTGAAAGACATCCCCTCCGTAAGTTACAACATGCCATCAACTTTAATTTCTCAAATTATTAAGGGAAGATAAGAGTTTCATGTCTCAAAAAAACTCAGGAAGCCAAGAAAAGGGAACTAAAGAATGCATGATTAAGATCTTTGCAATCTTCAAAAACGAGAAATTTCACAAATTGCATATTAAATTTTGAGGAAATTACAAAGCAAAAACTAAAAAGCTGTGTCGAACCGACAAATTCTATAAACAATAGAAACAATGAACAGACTGAACAAGGTATATATCACATATGCAACTATCAAGCTTCAAATCAGCAAGTAAATAATCTAGATGAAAGTACTTTCACAAAAAAGTTTACTTTGGAAAAAAAATATGGATCTTCAGATGTAGCATAAACCCATTAAGCTTAGCAAATCAATAAGCATTTAAAGCACCCAAATGTAGGGGTGCTCTCTGTTCGCGAACAGCTCATGTTCGGTTCGCTAAGTAGCACATGTTCGATTTGTTCATTAACCAAACGAGTCGAACACGAACATATTTTTTGAGCTTGATTTATAAACGAGCAGATCACAAACAAACTTTTGTTCGATCATGTTTAGCTTATTTTGGCTCGAATTAATTAAATAATAAATAAATAATATACAAAAGTTAAAAAAAGATTATGAATTTTTTTTTATATAAATGCACAAAAAAATAGTTAGATGTTAGATGTGTAAATATATAAGAATTGAGTGGTAAGTTTGTAAATACCGGTCAAATTTTTGGCACACTTTTGTGATTTTTTTTAAGCAAAAATGTATTTTATTTTTAGTCCCAATGAAAAGATTTTAAAATAAAAAAAATTAATTTTTGAAATTTTAATTTGAGCCGAACACGAGCTTAATTTAAAAAAATGAATATTAATCAAGCCGAACACAAATAAATAATTCACGGGTCATTCCGAACACGAGTTGAACATGAACAAAACATAATTTAAACGAGTCGAACAGAAACAAGCCTTGGGCTCACTCAAGCTCGGCACGTTTGCACCCCTAGCCAAAAGGCATACTGATACCAGGATGAAATACAAACCACAAAACAATGACAATATTATTACTCATAACAAGTCGGATTACAAACAAGAATTAAAAGAAATGACAAAAACACAACAAGAACAATATGCAGCTAAGGTCGATTAGGAAGATATGGGGGCATCAATGGTATTGGTGCGGTGGTTAAAAGCTGAAGTGGAAGAAAATGAGAAATAGTTGGCTGAAAGTAGGAGGTTATAGGGTGGCCGACAGCTAGGAGCAGGGAGAAGGGGAAATTGGTGGTTGGCTGACGAATCTGGAAGGAAAAGGAGGTTGCTAGCTGCCGCCTAGAAGCAGTGAAGGAAGGTTTAGATGACCGACGTCTGGATCATGTGGGAAGGGGGTTTGCTGACCGGCGGCTAGGAGCAGAGAAGAAGGAGAACAGGAGGGAATCGAAGGAGATAATCACCATCTCAGAGCAGGATAAAGTTGCAGCACCACTTGTCATCAGATACAACCCTGGCAAGGAAAAAAGCTTGCAAGCAGAAATCTGAAACAAAACCAAGAATAAACTCTAGACTCAACAAGCACGCATATTTATAATAGATATATAGGTGGGAAAACAAGGAAGGGGAAAGTATGGGTGATAACTCTCGCCCTATTGATGGAGTCGGCCGGTCCAACCTCCTACTAAACAGAGACTCCTTTTACTGTTGAGCCCTTGGTTAGTTCAACCAAACCCAACCCCGCGCCAGTATTCCAGGGTTAGGGGAGATTCAACATCATCCGTCAAAGCTTCTGGATATTCGTAATACGGCGTTTGGTCTGTGAAATTGAATGCGGATGAAATATTATAGTTCCCTGGCAGACCGATTTTATAGACATTATCATTCAAATTCTGAAGTATTTTGAAAGGCCTGTCAACTCAGGCTTGAGTTTTCTGAATGCTCCTACTAGGAATCTCTATTTCTTCAGTCGAATCACACTAGATCTCCTTATTTAAAAGTTGTATTTTTCCTTATCTTGTTCTCTTGTGCCAAGTGCTTGTGATTTTGCTTATTGATCTCTTTTCCGACTTCCTCGTGGTGTTTCTGGATCTCGAGCACTCGTTCCTCCTCATCCTTAGTAATCTCCGACATTGGCATGAGCGATAAAAATTCCAATACAATGAGCAGGTTACGCCCTTACACCACCTCAAATAGGGTGAGGCCCATAGTCTGACTTACGGATATGTTATACGCAAACTCATACTGAGCGAGAATCAAATCCTACTGCTTAATATTCTTCCCAACAAAGCATATTAATAAATTTCTAAGACTCTTGTTTGCTACCTCCGTCTGATAGTCCGTCTAAGGGTGCACTGCATAACTGAATTGAAACTTAGTGCTTAATTTTCCCTCATAGAGTCCTCCATAAGCGACTTACAAACTTGACATCCCTGTCTAAAGTGATGGTCTTGGGTATCTCGTACAGTCTCACAATCTCCCTGAAATACAAATTGATGACATGTGAGGCGTTCAGTGTCTGATAACAAGGTACGAAATGTGTTGATCTTCAAGAATCAATCTACCATGAACATGATTGAATCCTTATTCTGTTGTAACCTCGGAAGCCCTACCACAAATGTCCATGTTAACATTCGCCCACAATGTCACTGGTCCTGGTAATAGGGTGTATAATTCTGCATTCTGCTCCTTGATTTTTGACATATGACAAATATTGCATTGTCTAACGTATCACTCCACATCTCTCGCTAATTGGGGCCAAACGAAGTGTTATGTCATGAGTGCAAGAGTTATGTCCTTGTCAAATGCCCAGCGAGTCCTCAAATGTGGCTTTCCTAAACAGTGGACTACCTCAGCAAACATCTAAGAATGCACAACTTAATCTGGTAGAACAAGTATCTATCAAAGTTGTGGTGCTGCCAGACAGGCTTCTCCTGACACTGCTCCCAGATTTTCCTGAAATCCTCATCTGTCTCGTAAAGCTCCTCTACTACCTCAAAGCCCACGATGAAAGCCCACATCACAATGATCAATAAGTGACAGCGGCTCGGTGCATCTACTACTTGATTCTGACTCCCTACCTTGTGCTTAAGCATGAACTAGAACGATACTAAGAACACCACCCAAGCTGTGTTTTGGCTTTTCAATTTGCTATGGTTGTTAAGAATTTCAAGGCTTCGTGATTTGTGAACAACGTGAACTCGCTCGTTAATAGATAATGACTTCAGTGCTCAAGAGTTCTTACAATAGCATAAAACTCTTTGTCGTATGTCAAGCATCTCCTAGAATCATTCAGCTTCTCACTGAAAAAGGCGATGGGGAGACCTCCCTGGCTCAACATTGCTACTATTCCCACGTCGGATGCATCACACTCTACTTTGAATAGCTGGTTGAAACCTGATAATGCCAAGGCCGGTGTCTAGGTCCTTGAGTGCATTGAAACTATTCTAGGCTCTCTTTGTCCACTAGAATTTGTCTCCCTTCAAAACTTTTGTCAGAGGGGCAGTGATGGTACTGAAGCTCCTGATGAATCGCCTACAAAACAACATTAGTCCCAGAAACTACCCCAGCTCTGTGAACAACTGTGGTGCGATCCAGCTCACCATGACCTCAATTTTTATAGGATCCATCTGAATGCATGAACTGGAAACAATATTTCCCAAAATAGCATACCTGGTCAGTTATAAAGTGACACTTCTTTGGATGTGCATATAGCTTCTGGGCTAGCAATATCTCGAATACCGCTCCTAGGTGTTGTAGGTGCTCCTCCTCGGATCGGTTGTATGAATGAAGATTGTTCCATTCTCTGTTTTTGTTGTCTCCGTGCCTTCAAGGCTAAGGTTTGAACATCTCCTAGCGACCAATATGACTGTAACTGCACAACATTGATAATAGTGGGATACAAACCCCCAGGCATCAGGTCATGGCGTGTTCCTCTGGCATGAATAACTTAGAATTCATATGTCACCGGTCGAACTGTGCGTGAACTCCTCCATTGAATCTCTTTGTTGCAAGTGGTGGAGGTTTAGAAACATGTACTGGCGGTAACTGCAGGTAGTGGAGGTTTAGAAACATGTACTGGCGGTAAAGAGGCAGAAATTATTTCCTCTGCATCTCTTTCCTTATCTCTTCTCACTTTGTCATCTTATTACTATCTTTTTTCTTCCTATGCCTGTGGAAATTCTCCCACCACAATTAAGGGCTCTTTTTCAACATGATGACAGTTGATTTTAACCGTTTATCCTCCGACACTTTCTTATATTTGAAGATTCTCTCAACCGATTATAGTTAGTCGATAAAGTCATATGGATCCATACCTCCATTGAATTCTGGTAGATCCACTTTAACGTTCAAGTCTCATTGTCCTCCATATGTGGGCTCCTCTCACGACCTCCTCTGATACTAAATCCCAAAGCAGAGGGGGCAATATTCCTAGTCATCGATGCCTTCCCTGTGGAACGGATTTAGATTCCCGTCTCTGTCTCCCTTTCAACTCTCTAGATTGCAATCGAGGGTAATCTTCCCCCGGGTTTCATCATCAATCTCCACAAGCCTCTGTTGAAGCCAATAGATTTCCCGTTGTATCTCGTCCCGTGCAGGTTATGAAATGTATCTTCATGAAGGCATAACTAGGGTTTGGGTTTGGAATTGGTGGTTGAGGGTAGGAAAGAAAAAGTTTTTGGTAGAGGGTAAGGGAAATGCTAGAAAACCCTAGGATAGGATCAGGGTTATGCTACCTTTGATACCAAACGATATCGGGATGAAATCCAAACAACAAAACAGTGACAATATTATTACACATAACAAGTTGGATTACAATCAAAGATCAAAAGAAATGAGAAAAACACAATAACAATATATGATTAGGGCTGGGAAGGAAGATCTGGGTAGAGTGGTGATGTTGGCTCGGAGGTTGAGGGCTAAAGTTGAAGAGGGTGAGAAATAGGTGGCTGGAAGTAGGAGGCTATAGGGTGGCCAAGAGCTAGGAGCAAGGAGAAGGGGGGAATTGGCAGCTAGAGGTTGGATCTGCAACAAAAGGGGGGTTTGCTAGCTGAGGGCTAGAAGCAGGAAAGAATGGTTTAGATGGTTGGCAGTTGGATCATGAGAAGGGGAGTTGTTGGTCAGTGGCTAGGAGCAGGGAGGAAGGAGAACGGGGAGGGAATCAAGGGGAATAATCACCAGCTTGAAGTAGTGTACAGTTGGAACACCACCTGTCCTCGAATACAAAATTAGTAAGGGAAGAAGCCTATAAACAGAAATAAAAAACAAAACCAGGAATAAACCCTAATCTCAACAGGCGCGCATATTTTTAATAGATAGATAGGTGGGAAAACAAAGGAGGGTGGTTGTGGGGTGGGGGCGTAGTTTGGGCAGTACCACCCTATTGAATGAGTCAGCCAGTCCAGCCTCCTGCTGGACCGAGATTCCTTTTTCTGCTGAACCCCTAGCCCGTTCAGCCAAACCCAGCCCCCACGACACTTATTAATATCAGATTAGTTTCCACTAAAAAGAAAATTTTACTTAGGTGTTGAAAATTGTACTAGTACAAGTAATGATTTCAATTTCTTATGAATTTTTAATTAAATAGAAAAAAAAAACTTAGTTAAAATTCATTGTTTAGAGGAATCATGAGGCCATTTTAAAGTCATCAATATTATTTCCGTTTGAGTATTAAAGCTCTTTGTAAGTTCCATGAAACGAATTACAATTAAAATAAAGAAAACAAAACTACAAAAACCACCTAAATGGTGTTCCAGCTGCTCCATAAGTTTTCCAATTGAGTAAAGGCGGGCTATTTTTTTTCATAATAATACGTACCATTTGAAAATGGCAATGAATAACAAAGAATCAAAGGAAAAAATGTGCATATCAATTTAAAATAATCCTCCACAGTCTATGAAATTATATACCATCACTCTTCAACTAAAAGAGCTACATGAATCATTATGTAACTTAACTGCATTCTTTAGACCAAGGACATTAAGTTCTCTACTCTACATGCTACAGCAAGTATGAACTGGTCTTTTCCCAAGACAAGAAATTTTTTTTTTCTTTTCCATCCAGCTTAAATAACATTACAATCACTCTATGATGTAACAAATAACCTAAATATGATATAAAATTCATAGATTTTATGCCATTGATGTCAACCCAACGATAGAATTTTTAAAATACAGTATAATGTTTGACTGAATGATCCTGGAGTGATCCAATGAATTGAGATGACAATTCTTTTACATACCAATGCGTCAATATCATCGTTGTGGGTGAATAGTTATGATTTCTTCATACAAAAACTGTTTTATAAAAATTTAGAAACATGGAAAATGCCTCGCTGCATGATAAAATAGTACCTCCAATATAAACAATGCCTGAAACTCTAGAATCTTATTCCTTTCACCAAACCCAATCTATACAACCTGAACTTCATGTCTACTCAAGGAAATAAATGAACAAAAAAATACAACCAACACAACTTGAACAAATCAAAGAATTTGAACATAGTCCAAGATCCAACACCTTTCTCATGTGAGAATGCCTCCTTATAATCAATTACATAAGACTTGCAACACTTCCATCTATTTTGTGTTTGACGGTGAAGATCAATCTGCATCCAACAGGTCATTTCCCATGAGGGGGATCTGAGAATTCCCATGCTCCATTCATTTTTAACACCTAAAACTATTCCAGCACAACAATCTTTCATTATGAAAATTTAAGAGCTTCATGGACACAGTTAGGCATCTGAATTGCATCAAGAAATGCATAATGTTCAAAGACCAGGTGATAATCTTTTGTATGCCATGAAATTATAAATAGGATACTTAGTACATGATCTCACTCCATTCCTCAAGATAGTGGACAATTAAGATCATTGTCAAATGTACTGACTATTTCAAAATCATTCTCACCTGGAAAATTTTGTTGGATCTCAAACTAGGATCAAGTTCTTAGATTTGAACAAGCTGTGCTAGTTTCAACTGGTTGTTCCTTTTCTCCAAGTGTAGAGACAAAGCGTACAGGTTGGATATGTTAAAAGGAATAAAATATCGGGGTTTAAGAAACAATTTCTATTGCAGGTATGGAAAATTATTCAAAGCTGAAAGTCATGTTCTTGTTAAGCTCCCCCTAAGTTTTTGGTTTGGAGAAGAAAGTACTAGTACCCTTCTTAGTATGAGTACCTTATAAAGACATTTAGTAAATTTTGGGGCTCACTTACTCTATTTATGAGAATGATCATGACTAATAGCTGCACATCCAAAAATTTTATTGGATATTGAAGAAACTACTTTTGTACGGGCAAATGAGGTAAGCAAGCTTGCAGTGAGTTCCAAAATGAGAAGCTTTTAAGGGTGCCTTGCTCATGAGGTATATTGTGGCCAAAATATTTTCCATCAAAGTGATACTTGGGACATTGGCGGAGATTATAAGAGATCTTGAAAGAGACAATGTTCCCCCGACCTAAGAAGAGTTTCCTTAAGATTGCCTCAAATGCTCTTTAGAAATATCAATTCTGAAAATCTGGATTTTTGTCTGAAATTGAGTATGATTTTCGGTGTATAATTTTTTTTAGTATTTGGCCAATTTCAGATGTTTCTTTCATAAGAAAGTCCTATGTGAGTTGGGCATGAACATTTATGAAGAAGAAAAAGAATTTGGCTCCAATAAAATTTATAACTCTTGACGGTCCCCACAAAGTGCATTATAAGTCAATGCAAAAAATTGGGATAGTTTGCAAATATGATTTGGATAAGAATTATAAGTGTATTTAGCAAGTAAGCATATTTCATAATGAAAGTGCCGAAGGAAATAACTTTTCCAGACATAAAGTTTAGGTGATGAAGGCAATAGAAGCAAGGGTTTCTTTATCACTATGGAATTCAAAAAAAGGAAGGAATTGTCGGTTAATTATCTGGAAAGGGACATCTAACTTACTACTTGTGCTGGTTGTCCATTAGAAAAATCATTTTGGCCACTTAATATAATTAATATAATATGTTGGCAAGTGGTGTCCCCTATTTGATAATGTTACTCTTTCTTAATTTTGGTCCCCTTCCTTGACTTTATTTATGCATATATATAAGATTTATGCATATATATATATATATATATATATATATATATATATATATATATATATATATATATATTGTATATATCTATATTTAAACGAATGACTGTAGGCTATTATACGAACTCCGA